>OY987256.1:22660515-23011515 GCA_963920725.1 Rhamphomyia laevipes | reverse complement strand
TTTTGCATTAAAAACTAAATTTATTTCTTTTAATTAACTCGATTAAAATCTTAATTAAAACTAATTTTGAAATTAAATGTATTTTAAAATCTAAAATTTACGTTTCCAATTTTCAATATGCGATACCAAAATATAAATTTACACATATATTTATATAATATGAGTACATTATCCTTTACCAATTTTGAACCTTCTACGAAATATCTATAATAAGTATATATATAATCTCCAATTATATATAAAAAAAATACCTAAAATATCAAATCAACTACTCCCCAATTACTTTACTTTTGTGTATCCAATCACGTGACAGGCCGTTGTCGGCCATCTTGTTTTAGATAACCTCAAATTTTTCATATATGAAAAATAAAATGTACAAAATATCTAAAAAAAAAAAAAAAAAATATAAGTAAGAAAATATTTTGTGTTACAGAGTTTATAAAATGGAATGGGAGCTTGACTGGCAGAAATAAAATGAAAATTAAGGTTTAAGATGGTGGTTGATAGAAACAACCCAGTATAGTGAAACGCAATATATCACCATCATTTTATAGTTGATGTACGTATATATCAATATAATAATGTTTGAATATGTGAAGGAAAAATATATATATTAACATACCATATCAGTATTCAAGCATTCTCATATATTCCAACAACAATTTCTCATTCCTTTTTATTTATCCCTTATCAACCGTACAAAGAACTTTTGGCATTTTTGTGTTTTTGTTTTTGCTTTGGTATATATATTTTTTTTTTTTTTGCTACACATCTTTTTGTGGCTCTGACATCCTACAAAAAGCTTTACCAAACATATATGAATAGAAAAATATATATCCTTTTTAATGTTTTCTCTATACTTGGTTTTCACAAACAAAAAAGAAAATATATTAAAGGATATATGTAAATTTTTGGTGGCTTGAAATAGTATGAGTAACGTTTACTTTTTGAATCTCTATAGAGTCGCCGGGATATTTGAATAGCAACCATTATGCTTATATTCACATGTGTATATAAAATTTCTTTTTTTCCAATTTCTATTAAAATACAAAGTGATTTACAGATTGAATATAATATAAAAATTTAAAGAAATTTCGATGATTTTGTTTTTAAAATATTTTGTTAAAATAATCTTTGAATATTAGAAATTATACAAATGTATATCCTTCTTTTACGAGATGTTTTTAAGACACTTTTTTAGAGCCTTTAAATTAATTTACTTTAAATTGTACTGCTGTTTTATTATATTTAACCACAACTCGTAAAACAATCTTTCAATGGCTAAAATAGTTAGTAACACCAACAAATTAGAATTATATGGAACGAGCATAAGTCTTCCATCTCTTTTAAATTTGTTTATAGTTGCTAAAAGTACTTCTTTTTCTTCAGCTCACAAACTGTCAAAATGAAATCGTCGATCGAATTCTGACAAGCTTTTTTCAATTTTATTAACTTTTAAAGTTAATTTTATTAACTTTTTAAGTATCATGTCTACTTAAAAGACTTGCATTTTTGTAATTAAAATCTGATAATAAGTCTTTACTAATTGTAATTTTTTTTAAAAACTTGATATGCGCTGAATATTTTAATTATTACGATCAAATTTATTTAAAACTGAGTTGCTATCGCAAGGTTTTTTTTTCAGAACCCGACGAAATTTCCTGTAAAAATATCAGCTGATTTTAAAATATTGTAATTATTTTAATATTTTCTAATGTTCATGCTTCATAACCATGATTACAACGGCAGAAAATAAAGGTTATCTGCAATCTGTGTCCAAGGACTTAATTATTTTATATATTTATATTAAGAAGTAGTCTAGATTTGGTTAAATTAATTTTTATTACTTTGTGATGAGAATGTAGTACATAATTCTTCTTTTCACTTGTAGAGGTACAAATACATTTGATGCATCTTTAGTTATTTTGGCATAATTTAAATATCAAGAAGGAAGACGCATTTTAATTTTTTCTAGAAATATTGTTTACTAATATTTGTCTAATTCATTGGGTAACACTAACTCAATTTTTCTGAATCTCTAAATATTATTTCCAAAACAAATGACTAAACTTCGTGCTCTTTGACTTTGAGAGGCAAACAATGCTATCAAAAAAGTAGTTTTTTCACTTTCAGTAAATTTTTGTTAATTGACAATTTATTATTTTTGTAATCATTGGTGAGTTTATCTATTATATTTGAGATTTTACGACAAGTCGAATGTCAGTATATACAAAGTAGTCCTACTCAAGTTATTTTATCACCATTCCCCATTCTCGTAATTCATCAAATTTTAAGTTAAAATATATTTTAATGGAACAAATTAATTTTGTTTCATTAAAGTAATTTAATTAAGTAATGTCGGATACAATAATCCTTTAATCATGATAAGATGTCATAATTATATAAACTAAAAATCACCCTGTTATAAGCAACATTTCACATACATGATAAAGTACTTATCGGTGAAGTAAAAACGGTCCAAACAAAAATTTAAATACACTCTCCATTCAATTTATATAAGTATGTGCTGTATACGAAAAAAAAAATTATTTCACATTTACTACTATTTCGTTAAGGTACATCACAGAAAAAGTCTTCAAACCCAACAGTGTTTTGCAAAATATACAAATATATATGTACATATGAAACAACATTTTCTGTCAGAGAAAGTTTTTTACATTGAATTCATATATATTTATATATCTGAAATGAGGGTTTTTTGGGGCTTTAGGGGTAGTTATAGGTTTCTATCTTTGACATAAAACACAAATATTCTCACATATGTATCCAACATTGTATAGCATCATTATATAAGTTAGTTGATATAAAACCCAAAAGACTCACCGACCATGTATATACATATATTTATATACACCTTAATAAGGGTTGTACGGGTGTGGGATTTTTAGTACTTTGAGACTACGTGCTGGTTTTCCTTTTTTACTTCTAAAAAAACATCATATATAAAAGTTTTTTTTTTTCATTTTTGTGTGTGACAGAAATTGGGATTTAAACTTTCACAACAAAAATGAAGTAAAATATTTTATATACAATTGAGGGACAATACAGAGTAGGATGTGTATTATGGTGATTTTGCTGGAATAAAAAGAAAATCACCCAGGGAATTGAATTTTCATTTGTTGTTTTTGGTTGTTATTTTTTTTTTCAGTTCTTAAGTTGATCTTTTTTCCTATTTGTTTTTTCGTTGAATTTTCTATATCTATAGAGTAGAAACTGAAAATAAATAAAATAATGACAAATTCAAAAAGAAAGTTTTATTTTTCAAAAAAATATATTCCCAAGTATCTTTAGAATATTATATTACTACATATTAATATGGTATATTGAAAGGTGTCGTTCAAAATGTCATCTATCAATTTCCCGACAATTCTATAATTAATGATTTATCTACACATTAAATAATTAAATTAAAATGAAATATTATTTTTGAATAAATACACAAACTTTGACGTGCATGGCTTAATTTAGCAAATTTTAATACGAATATAGAAAAATGTTATCTACCTCCTCCTCTTCGAGTTCCTCTGTGTATTTACAGCGTAAAGTTAAATATTATCGATTACGATACGCAAAATCTCCTACGCAAATTCGAGTTGTTGGACAAATATGTTTATTTTTTTAAGAAAAAAAATGTTTAATAAACTTTAGGCCAGCCAACCAATGGGTTAATTGTAAACTCTTTTGGTATTTTGAATAATATTGTATGGAATATCAGGGACGAAGTGTCTGAGTTTGACGTGTCTTTATATTAATTTAGCTATTTATAATATTTTGAAGATATTCGAAAAAAAAATTAGCAACTAATTGAAACTAATTTAAAAATATTAATTCCGAAATGCTCGGACATAAGCTAGTTTGTTAATCCGCATTTGCACTTCTATACCATCCTTTGAGCAACATAAATAACATTTGTATACGTCAAACTAATTACTCCAAAAATAAGCTAAAAAAATAAATTTATAACTTCCGAACTTATGAGGCATTCAAGTTTGCGAACAATTTATATTCGGAAATTCAGTTGAAACCCTTTATAATAAAATAAGTACTCATAGTCGTAGCTATATATAAACATTATATGAATAAAATTCTATGTATGCTAAAAATTTGAATTGGATTTTTAATATTAAAATTATAAGTTGAATTAATTTCCTCCATATATTAATTCTATTTATTCTTGAAGGACTTTTCATTTATTTAAACATTTTACATATCTATATACATATATGCTACCAGCTTATACGTTAATTGAATAAAAGAAGAATATTAACCCGTTTCATTTACATTAACGTTCTAAACAAAATGTTCACTACTAAAAAGCCAATTATTTATTTTATTCACCATAGAGATAGATATTTCTCATATATATTTACATAAGATTTAATGTTAAATTATTGTATAACAAGTGCGTAATTTTAAAATAATATTAAATTTAAAATTATACATTTATGTATATAGAATTTCAAGATATGATGACTATGTATTGGTACAAGTATCTCGTAATATTGGAAAATCTTCTTCAAAAAAAAAGCTAATATACATTTTCAAGAACTTCAAACAACAACAACAACGAAAAAAAGGATTTTGAATGGATTAAGTTTTGACAACTTTTTTTTTTTCTTACATCAAGCAAAAAAAAATGAACTCATGTGTATTTTTATGTAGCCCGATATATGTAACCTAGAAATGGTTATATGAATTCAGTAAGAAGGTATAATATTGTACAGGGTATCAAAAAATTTGGCTATACTGTTGTAGAAATTGTGTTACATTTTCTTTTTGATAATTTTCAAATGAAGATCGATTTCAAACGGTACTACGCATTCGGAAAATAAATGTCAGGCCAGCCCAGATTTTTTTATTTTTATAGCTTTTGCTTTTAGTTAAAGGATATCGAACTAAGTTATGTCTGCGGTTATTATAAAAACTATCGGCTGGGATAGGAAATTCGCTCTTTACAAAGGGTCTAGGTAGGTACAATTTGTCCCAAATCAATGGAGCCACTATGAACATATTGTGAAATACCACTAGTTTAAAATGCTCCCCCTAAGACTAATACTTTCGAAGAAGTATATAATGCTTTTGAGTGAGTTCGACGACAATTATTCTGTCGGTTCTAGGAAGCCGTGCCCAAGGTGATTGAGTCACATGATGTGTGCATTCGTACGTGTTATATAATAAATGCTCATACAAAATATTAGATCTAGATCCCACATTTGAAATGTATTAAAAAGTCGAATAAAATTATGAAAGTTTAGCTATTTTAAAAATGAATTTAAAAAGTTAGTAATTACAGATTCGTAAATTAAAATCAAACTGAAAATAAATTAATATTTATATTTTAGTGGCACCCTGTATGTAATTTTAAATATATTCTCTATATTTTTTATATTATGACATTTTTTTGAAAAATATATGTAAAAAGATTTGTCTTATAAATGGGCCAAAAAATTTATATATTCATTTAATAACGAATTTTCATATTTTCTTAAATTTCTTATAAAAAATAAGAAAAGCATCATCCCATCCGCTTGCTCCCAATATTTGTCCTTATTCTTTAGAATTCATTTATATTATTTATGTGTCAGATCAGTGTCAACCTCAGTTTTTAATCTTAATAAGCCTCATTTACTTTACAATTAGATAAAATTAATCATATGTAAAATTCATATGCAGAAAATAATATTAAGAAAATATAACAACTAAAATAAGGGGAAAGATGGTAATTTAAGATAGTAGAAAAAAAAGAATCTTAAGAAAAATGTATTTTATATTTTGAAATGGATTAAAAATGTTTTAGGAAAGACTTACAAAAAAACAAAAATTAATTATATAAAAAAGATCTTATTAGTTTGTATAATTTTGACATTTCTGTAAGAAAATTTAAATATTTAATATTAAACTTTTTTAATTTTAGTAGAAAACATATAGATAAATTATACTTTAATTTTCAAATATTTTATATAAAATTTTAATATAATATTTTTTTAAATTAATATGACATTTTAAGTAAGTAATTTTATTAAATAATTTATATAAAATATTATGTTTTCTGTAATTAATATTTAAAATTAAAGTGTAAACTTAAATATTGTTATCTTCTAGATCGTTTAGGGTAGTAGTTAAACTGAAACAATAAAACTACACAGGTCTGTCATTCAATTTGTTATAAACACTCAATCATTAAGATTAAATTTAAAAATATATATTTAGTTTCAATACTAAACTACTGTGAATTGATTGGAAATTATTTCATTAATTATTAACACTAAACAGCATCAAATTCAAATTGTCTATAATTTATCATAAAAAATTAAAATTGTCTAAACATATTAAGATTGAGTAATTCGATATTTACTTGTTGTTGTAACTTTTGTCCTGACAGTCACATATTCTTGAATTTCTGGAAATACATTTTTCTTATTACATTAATTTATTTTCATTTAAAAACACGCGTGATGGTAATTCATAGGTTTCTTAGTTTTCAATATTCTTATATAAATATATGTATTTATATATGTATTAAAAAAATATACATAACAATCTTTCGCACATCATGTAGGCATCAATCTATTCAAAATATCCTTTTGAGCTTCAGTATAGCTACATATTTATCTTGTTTTGTTTGTATATATAACACACAACAAAAACCTAAAAATAAAGCTCTCCAAGGATTCATATTTAGTCTTTACCTTCTTCTGTTCCTTTTGTGATTAAAGAAAACATTACGAAGAAAATAAAAATAAATCTATAGATATGGCTATAAAGCTTCACAATTACTGTGTACATAGTATATTATATTGACAACGACATATCCTTCTATATTGTATACATATTACATACTACGTTCCAACTATTTCCGGACCGATATAGTTCTTGATTCTTGTGATACCTGGAACTTACAAAAAAAAAACATTTTATACTAATTCAAGATTTAAATAATAATTTTATCATTAAATCCGAGATTTTGGCATAAATAAAACATCCGAGATTTGGGATGAAAAAACAGTGAGTTTATTAACTCACGATTTTGGACAACCTTTATAAACAAGGACTATCTACCTCGACAGAAGAGCTTCGAGCAATTATTATCACAAATGAAATTAATATATGATAATATTGTATTATCTTTGGATGCAATATACCATGCAAACCTTAAATCCTAGGTTAAAACTTTTAACGCTTTTTCTTATATAAGCTAAATTTTAATAGAAAAAATAAAATTAATATCTTTGATAACCAATAATACAGAATTGTTAACACAGATGTAAATAGTAGTTATACTCAATAAATATTCTGGCCCAGCACCATAATCAACACCGATTTGTGACTTACGTACGGTGAAGAAACAGTAAGAACTCAGATCAGATGAAGAAAACGGAGTTGGATCGAACACACCTTAAAGATACATCCAGACAACATCAACAGGATTACTAGATTGGAACCCACAAAGATCAATAAGACGTGGCCGCCCCAAGTATACATGAAGAAGATCCGCATTTCTAGAACTAGAAAGGACATAGGAACAAGCAAAAACTTTTATTATTGTGTTAATAAAAGTTAAACATTATCTCGCTTGAAATTTTTGACATTTTAACCATGAATAGAGTGAGATGACGGTGTTTCGTGGAACCAATATGCTCTCTAGAAGAGTAAAGGACAAAAAATAATAGACGAGCACACTTTGGTTGCTAAAGGTTTAATTATTTATTATGATTTAATATGTATAGGTACTTTTGAAAACAAATAGACCAAGAAATTACTTCTTAAGGGAGTAATGTGTATATGAAATTTTCGAACAACTTTTTTTTTTTTTTTAAATTCGTATTAAAACTTTACGACGTGAATAATATGGAACGCATTACGTATACTCTATACTTGTAATAACGATATTTTCCTTGGGAAAACATCAATAAAACGTTATAAGAAAATATAAGACTAAAAAAAGAAATATTATTTAGGCTTTTATATTTTTATCTATGTCTATATATTCCACCTTTCCTGCATATATCCTCTATTATTATATGGCTGGCATGTTAAAAGAAAATAAAAAGCAATATAGTGTATTTTAAAAGGAATTATTTACCTACGATATATCTAACCCACCCTCCCTAGTATTTTTAATATAACAAAAGTTTGAAAGGATATATTATTATTTCTATTTGAAAACACCCAACGCCCATTAATTTTAGTCCTTAAATTTATATACGCATACGAGAAAAACATCTTTAATTTTTGGTGTTTCTTTCGCCATTCAAAGATTACAAATATATATATTTTTTTTTTCTTTAATTAAAGAAATATTCATTTAAAATTCGTATATTATTTCCTCCTTAGAAGTGTGTATGTATGTATATATTTTAATACATATTATCCTTTTTTTTTTGAGAAAAACGTTTCTTAAATTGAAATTAAACTTTATTATTGTGATTTTGTATATGGTGCAAAATAAACAAATTACAATTGCTTAGTGGTACACGGAAAATTGGTATGGGAAATATATTGTAAATATGATTTTAGATTTAAATTATAAGGACAAAATCCTTTCATAAATTATTTTGGAGTATTATATACATACTAATAAGAGTATTTAATAAGATTAAACTGGATTCAGAATTCTTGATACTTCAATGCAAAACAAAGCAACGCAGAAATTGTCCAACTTTCCATTATTCAAGTATATTCATAACATTGCACATTACTTTGCATTCTAAATTTTGTTTTCCCATTTTTTAACTTTTTGAAGCATAATTTTCTTAATTTCAATATTAGATTAAGACTTTTAATGTTTCTTTTAATGGCTCCTATGATTCTTAACATTATACCATATCAAATTTAGCTTATTATTACGATAAATATCAAAATTTCACTAAAATTATAGTCTCAACCTCAAATTGTCACTTGCTAAAAATAGTCGTATCGGTGTTGTTACAATAATAAATTTTGTTCTAAACATTATCTCGCTTGAAATTTTTGACATTTTAACCTAATATTTTAATGTTATGTGTAGTTTAGTTTGGTTATTTTGCTTTATAAATTGAAAAACGTGCAAAATAAATTGATAATGTAGAGATTACATTGTTATTTTTTCACGGCGATTTCGATTGAGAGCTGTGACGACCCTAAAGCTGAGAAGCTTTAGTACCGTATTCGACTTAACGTAAACGAAAACCTTTCAAAAAACTTATTCTTTCTTTCAATTTTAAATTACAAAAAAAAGATTTATCAAAATTAATTATGTGGCACAGACAGAGACAATAATTAATTATTTTTTGCTAAAAATATCCCATCATATATGTTAAAATAACGCCTGTAACAGTAATAAATCAAATTATTTACGAATCACAGATTTTAAATATAAATATATATATACAAATGTATATATATATATATAGAAGATAAACAAAATCAAATAATTTTATTCACTTTTTTGAGTGGCAAGTTTTTTATTCAAGTTTATGGACCCATAATATATGCTTCACCACCCACCACCCCCTACTCAACTTAAATTCAACTTTATACAACAACAACTGTCAATTTATCTTAATATATAAAGTACTATGGTACACACTTTTATATTGTATATATGTAAATACACATTCCCTAACATCATTAGCATAAACTGAAGTAAAATGGAAAATGTAAACATACATATATCTATAAAATAATATTCACATATATATGAATTATCATAAAAATGGATACGTTAAACTAAAAATAAATATAAAAGCAAAGCCCAAGTACTAAACAAAAGAATAACCGCACCCAACTCTTAAAGAAAGAATGAGATAAACAGCAGGGAATATTCATCTATATTATATATATATTTAAATAAAATGTATATATATATTTTAACAAAAAAATAAAAAAGGATACGTCAAGGAATTTCTAATTTAACTCCCTACATACCAGCATAAATATTTATGTATAATATTTTATATAACTTTGAGCTTTGCCGTCATTTATTCATTGTTTTCTGTTTTAATTAATACCGTCCCTAATGAGTTTGTATGGTTTTTATGTTGTATTTGAATACATTGATGTTAAAGTATGTTTTTTTTTATTATTATTATACATTATTGAAATATAAAGAATATTTTTGTAAGAAATTATAAATGTTAATGTATATTGAAAAATTAAAAAGAAAAATAATTAAAGTTTCTATAAAATGTACATAAATCAAAGAAAAAAAACGTTTTCATAAATTTGTATATAGAATCTATAGAAACTATATTTTAATAAACATTTATTATTTCAATATGTTACATTTATATATAAAATAGAATTTAATTAGTTATTTATTTGAATTAATTAAATTCACACATAAAAATTAATATATTAATTAATGGTACTATACGCGTCATCGTAATTCTTATTACATATGCACTTATGCTAAGAAATAATATTAATGATATTTTGATGTTTATGTTGAAATTATGATCTTTTTTATGAAATTATGATATTTTTATAAAAGAAATTATGTCAAAGTTTGTTGATAGTATTTTAAATTATAGCTAAATTTTCAAACATCTTTAATCCGATTGGAAAAAATCAAAATGTCAGGCATCTTAGAGTTAATATTAACTCTAGAGTTAATATTATTCATCACAAACACAAAAGTTTAAATTATTGGCAGTAGGTGCCAACCGATGCATGTTTCGCTTTTTTTTTTAAGAAAATGAACTAGAGACAATTAGCTTTCGAATGGCTTTTGTTTAAAGTTTCTAACCGTTCTTGCTGCAGATAATACTTATTATATCTATTATAGACGGACGCATAAAGTGATACCTTCTTAAAGCTTTTTGTACTATTACAAAAATACCTAAAAATGTATCCAAAAGTTGAAATGAATAGTAAGTCAGATTAATTAATGTGAGATTCGATTAGATTGGTGTCTCAATCTATGTTAGATGTGGGGCTTTCTGTTAAAATTCTGTGTCAGTCGTTTCAAATACCTGGAGTTGAATATATGTTTATAGAATTAAAATTAGACAAGGAATCATTTCTGCTTGGCTGTGTTTATTTTTGTAAACCTACAGTTGGGCGTCTTGAATATCAGATGAATTAAAAAAGCTATCGCCAAAGTATGAACATATTATAATTGGTGGTGATTTTAATATTAATATATTGTCGGAACTGGATAATGTCAAACCTGCCTTTATTAGATTATTAAGTAGCTTTTCACTATCAATACTAAACACATCTTATGAGACCAGATTTAGTAAAACATCTGCTTCGCTTCTTGATATCTTTATTATTAATTCAGAATTTACTGATAAAGCATCCAGTTTTGGTCAGATCTCTTTGCCTAGTTCAAGCGACCATGATCTTATCTACTTCTCATACACAGTTCCTGTTAAAGTACCTGATAAAGACAAAATAAATTTTCGTGATTATAAAAACTGTGATATTTACACCCTCTATAATGCTGCTAATATGTGTCCATGGAATCTAATTTATTCGTCACCTGATGTTAATGTTCAGTTATCTGTTTTTAACAATATTATTCGTAAACTGTTTGATGAACATGTCCCACTTCGTTCAATACGTAAAAATTCTAAATATATCCCCTATTTTGATGGTGAAATTAAAAAAATAACAGCGGATCGTGATATTGCTTATGATCTCTGGAAATACACGAAAACTGATGAAAATTGGTCCAAGTACACGAGCCTGAGAAATAAAGCCACTCTGTTAGTTCGGCAGGCAAAAAAAGCTTATTTTTCTGAAAAACTAGATACCAACTTGTCATCAAAGAATTTCTGGAATAATGTAGCTACTTTTGTAATTCATAATAAGCAGTCCGCTGATGAATTTGAGTCCTTTGATGTCAATGAGCTAAATAAACTTTTTTTTGACACTCCTGTCAATGTGTCCAGCGCTGTTAATTATGATGCTTTGTATGATAATACTGATGTTAGTGCCAATTGTAATAATTTCTGTTTTCAGTGTATTACTGCTAATGATGTGTTTGATGCTATTAAGCATATTAAATCTAAGGCTGTTGGACCAGATGAAATCCAGATAAGGTTTATCAGAATGTTGCTACCTGTGGTTTTGCCGCACTTAGTTTATATTTTTAATAACATTTTTACTAAGTCCAAATTGCTGGAAAGTAGCTAAAATTTTACCTGTGGCTAAAAAAGCAAATCCACAAATAACTGATTTTCGCCCAATTAGTTTGCTTTCTAGTTTATCAAAAGCTTTTGAATTCATTATGCACAATCAAATATGTAAACATCTAGAATCAAACAACCTGCTTTACCAGTACCAATCTGGTTTCAGATCTAAACACAGTACCAAAACTGCTCTTTTAAGCATAACTGATGATATTTCGGAGAAAATTGATAAAAAACTATGTACTATCTTTTGCTTCTAGATTTTTCTAAGGCTTTTGATAGTATTAATCACCTAAAACTGTGCCAAAAACTTAAAAACAAATTTAATTTTCATAATAGTGCTTTAAATCTTATTCTTAGCTATTTAACTGACAGATTTCAGTATGTTTTTTGTAATGATAGTGCCTCAGATTTACTACCTGTTCTCTGTGGTGTACCTCAAGGATCCATTTTGGGTCCTCTGCTATTCTGTCTATTCATCAATGATCTACCTGAATGTCTGTCAGAAGCTAAATGTCATATTTATGCAGATGATACGCAAATTTACTTAAGCTGCCCTGCTTTGAAACTGGCATCTTATATTGGTAAGCTTAATGATGAACTGGATGCAATATCTTTTTGGGCTAATGATAATGAATTGAAATTGAATGCTTCTAAATCGCAATCTATTATAATATTTCAGAAAGCAGTTGATACGTCCAATTTACCATTGCTTCGTCTAAATTACAAAACTATACCTTACTGTGATAAAGTTAAAAATCTAGGAGTAATATTCAACAAAACTTTGTCTTGGTCTGATCATATTAGTTCAATTTCGTGTAAAGTTTATGCTGTCCTGCGTAGAATGTGGAAATTTTCTGACAACATCCCGCTTGCTTCTAGACATAAACTGATTGTTTCATTGGCTGTCCCACACTTTCTATATTGGGATGTTGTCTTTTCGTCTATGAATGTGGGTGAAAGGAATAGACTCAATGTGCTCTTCAATGCGTGTATTAGATATGTTTATAATCGTCGAAAATTTGATAGTGTACGTGATATTAATAAATCTATTTTCAACTGTTTGTTCTCTAATTATTTGAATTATCGTTACATATGTTTTTTACACAAAATTATTTATTTCAAAACACCTTTGTATTTAGCGAATAAAGTTGTTTTTGTGAGATCGCCCAGAACATGTAATCTTATTGTACCTAATCAAAAAACACATTTACGCCATCTGTCTTTCTTTGTTAATATAGTTTCCTTGTGGAATCAGCTACCTGTTGTTATTAAGAGTGCTTCATCGCATAAAAAATTTTGTAATCTCTGCTTTCAGTACTTCAGTTCTTTGATATAGCTCCTTCTTACTTATTTATTTATGTAGCATCCGTAGCATGTATGACCCTTGTAAGTTATAAGTCTTTATAATGTTAAAAAATATTGTTTAAATTAAATCATGTTAAATTTTGTTTTAGTTTTCTTTCAGTAGTAATTTATTTTTATTTTCATTTATAATTATATTGATTGTTGAGAGCATTTTTCATTTGTTATTTAATTATCTAATGTATATACATATTGTAGAGACTAATCGTCTCATTTGTATACCTCAATAAAATATATTATTATTATTAAATATATTATTAATGGTTAGTATTTTTTTCAAATACTTTTAGTAAGAGTATTAATTGAAAAGGTTCTGGGTTGCTGTTTCTATTCCTTCTTGAATAATATATATAACATACCGACAAAGTGTAACCTTAATAATGGAAATAATCTCATCACCTTACTAACGCCATCAAAATAGAAATCAATTCAACTTTTACGGAATACCATTATAACAGATTTCATATAATTTCATACGTTTTACCTTTTTTACGATTTACAGAACTGACGGTGGTAAGATTAATTGCGGCATAATAATGGAGATAAATGGTCAAAAAATAGTTAAATTATAATATATTATACGGAATCAATTTTACTGTACGTCGGAAAAGTTGAATAGAGTTTTTCTTATGTTTTAAAATGTCATATCGGTGATGTACATGTAATAGACTATCTTTATCTATTAAAAAATAACCTAAAATTAAATTTTTTTCGAACAATTTAAATAAAAATTTAATTGTTGTTTGAGCTGATGGTACTAAATTAACTCATAAGAAATATCTAAAAAACCAAACAATAAATTGACCTAAAATGAACCCTCTTGAAAAACCTCAAGATTATATTTTTATTGTATTATTTTTCTTCTTTTATACCCTTAAGAAATACGATAGCATTTTCTTTAATTCCCACTATACATATATGTTAATGTTACAATACATATTCTACTAAAGGTCATACGATTAGAGGTCAAAACAAAGGGAGAAAAACTTAATAACACACAAAATATTGTACAACTAGTTTACACCTTGTTTGTCAATTAACTACCACACAGGATACCAATATACAATTTAAATTAATTTTATAATTTTATTTAAAAAAGGACATGAAAATAATAAACTGACCAAACAAGTTTTATATATTGACTGACCAACAAATATTTCCCTTCTGTTAAAGGTCATTTTGAGTGGTCAAATTAAAATAAATTGAAATACTGAGCAAATAAAAAATTGATTTATGTACTGGAAGAAATTATTAAGGAGGTCTCTTAAAGGGGCTGTAATTAATTGATAAATTAATCTTAATATATACATATTTTTTTTTGCAATCTTAGAGAGGGTTGAAAAGTCATAATTACAGGGTAATAATTTTAATTTAATTTTAATAATTTTAAATCAAACTATATGTTAAAAAAAGTTTTTCTTTAGAAATTTTTTATATTATTTTCTCTGTTCTCTTCAGAAATAACTTATTTAATTTTAATAAATTCCCTAGAAAGGATAATACACATATATACATAATTAATACATATTTTATGATAAAATAAATATTCTTTACCTAACTCTAACTTCATAACAAGAAATGAAAAATCAAAAATTGAAAATTATTATTACTTTTCATATAGAAATTTTTATTATTATATATTATTTAAAGAAAATTATAAAAAAAAGAAAATTCTCTGAACAAATCTTCAAGCTTAAAAGTTGAAGGATCTTATACAAAATCCTTTTTTTTATTATTATATTACATTTTCTAAGTATGTGTTGTTTTTATTATATGAAATAATAATTGAAGTTGGGAAAATCTAAGAAAATTTTAATATATTTATGTGTGTGTATGTGGAAAATATCTCAATGGGATTTACATAATTCGTGACAATTGTAGATTTGTTATTTTATATATTTTGTTTTAAATTTAATTTAATCAACTTGAAAATTTTGAAAATATATTTGAAAAATTTGAAGAATGTAAGGACTTTTCTTTCATATTAATAATAAAGTTAAAAGTTATTTTTCTATACATTTTATGTAGAAATTATAAAATTTTATATGAAATGTTGGAATTTTATTATATAGAATATTCAGATTAAATAGGCAATTAAAATATTTTGCTTCATATAAATTTGATATATGTATTTTTTTAGTATTTGTTTTTTTTTTTTAAATAAATATTTAATTGTTTTTGATATAATTTTTATGAGAAATACTTAATTTCATGTACACATATATTTTAAGATATTACTAAATTAATTATAGAAAATTTTATAATTAGTAAAAAGTTTCAAATATTTCTGAGAACTTAAAACTATTTTTAATATACGAAATCGTAAAAACGACAAAGTTAAAATATTTTTGATTGACATTATATAATTTTTTGTTATACGGTTAAATTTTATCAAGATGATTTCATTATTTGATAATTAATTTATATTTTAAAAGTAATTTTTTGTTAAATTTCAATATATGAAATTGTATTTTCATAATCCCATCATCTTAAGTGCTTCTGTTTTGGCCAACACGAAAAATTTTATCTGACAGATTCTTTAAAAAATCTTAATAATCTCTGCACTATTGAAAATATATTTTTTCGATCGACATTTTTTGGTGTTGCACATTGTAAGAAATTTACATAGCATTTTCATTTACAATATAGAAAATATTTTAAAATCTATTTTAATATGGTCAGCTATAAAGACTCAGTGTAAGTGAATGGGTTTAATATATTTTTGTATATGCCATTAATAACAATTTGTGATTACGTTGTGGTGACCAAATTAAGGAAATTAAATTTGAACATTATGTGTGAGACTGTCACTCACACGATCCAGGTTCACACATTATACTAGAAAGTTTATCGACACTCTCTGAATTACGTTTATGGTGAAAGAATGTTGGATTTTTTAAAATAATAAATTGTTAGTAGCTCGAAACTTATGAAGATACCACAGTAGATCCACCGAAATCTCTAATGTCGTGGAAGAACAGACCTTTTACTAACCTAACTTAACCTTACCTAACTTAACCTAAAAACAAACTAATAATAACTAACAATTATATTCAAACCTCTAAAGATAAAATTTACGTGCTAATTAGATGTATTAATTTGCATGTAAAGTATTTAAAAACCCATAATTTATAAATTCTAGAAATTAAACAACTTCTAGTATCGTATTGGCTCTCTGAACTGAATATTTATATTATAATTTATAAGATAATTTCCATTCCATTCATAACCTACTATTTTTCTGAAGTTACTTTTGCTCTTAATTTATTTTACTTACCCGAAAAAAAGGACAATCATAAATCCACCAAAAAATTTGTATAAAAATATACTACAAATACTAATAAAATAAAAAAGAAGAAAAACTGAAGTAATTTTAGTTAGCATTTTCTCAATTTCATATTAAAAGAAAATATAATTTCCATCATATTTTTACAGAAAATTCTAAAGAAATTAAGAGAATTTTTTTTGTAGAAATTCATTTTTATTTTTTTATTAAATATTTAAATACAATAAAAAGGAAAATCTTATCATAGTATTGGGATAAAAGAAAACTCTCATCTGCTAAAAGTCATTTACTTTTTCAAACACTGTGAGTGCGAAAAAAATACAACAAAAAATACTCTTATTATTTAAAAAAAAAAAAAAAAAAAGTAAAATACCACCCCAAATTATTAAGAAGGGATGAGATTTTTGTTTTTAAGTAAATTATATTTTCTTTTTTTTTCGTTTCTTTTTCATTCATTTTCATTATATTTATATATGTATATATTTTTTTTTTTGCAGATTCCTTTAATATAATTTCGCTTAACATCTTATGCGGCAAAACACCATCATCACCATTTTTACCACCCGGCACAGCAACATAAATTGTGGCACTGGAAAGTAAAAATAATAAAAAAAAAAAAAATGTTTCTCTAATAATAATAATAACGTCGCGACGTTGAATTAAAAGAATAACGACCCCCGACCTTGATTTTAAAGAAGTTTTTTCCTTGTTGTTGTTGTTATTGTAAATATGCATAATACATTTTTTTTTGTGTAGTAGTAGTAGATTTATGTAAATATATGTAAATATAAAAATAAAAGTATAGAGAAGTATGAAAATTTTAAGTTTTTTTTATATTCGCGAAAAATTCGCATAATTTTGTTGAGTAGGATTATAAGGAGAATAGGGGAGAAATCGAACTTAGCAATATTATAAATTAAATTACCTTTTCCCCATTATTAACACTTCCATGTCTTTTTCATTATTGCTGTCTATATAACCGCAATGCTCAGAATAATATTCATTTAATCATATTTTAAGCTCTATTTCATTTCATGGTTTCTAATTATAGTAATTCTTTTCGACTGTCAATTTTCTTCGATTTTGGTACTATTACGAGCTTAATAACAGCTTCTTTATATAATTCAATTTGATATTTAATAGTCTGTTTTCTTTTTTCTAATATTACCCATTCGACATTCGACTAATCCATCTTTTTCAAGAATTAGAAACATTGCAATTATTTTCAATTTTTCGGTGCAAATTTGAAGAAAGTACTGAAATAGTTCTGCTGTTGGCATATGATGCAACTAATTATTTAAATATATAATAATAAAAAAGAAGTCTTTCAATTTATTTATTTGCAATTATTAAAAAAGAACTTTCATTAATTTCAGAATCAGAAGAGGCTTACCAAATTGTACAGTTTTGGATGAAAAACTAGATCACTATCTAGTGATAGTGATACTCAACGGCGGTGCAGTGGGAATGTGTGAAGCATTAAATCACAAGTTGTATTCCAGTTTAAGATTTTCATGTCGCTCTAAATTGACTCATCTTTAAAGTAAGGATTCGAAAAAAAACCTAACGGCAATTGTAGCTTTAAAATACATTTTAAAGTGTTTATGACAAATTTTCTGCTCTTTAAAGGATCCTATATTTCAAAATAAAATTAAATTAATTACAACTAAATATTTAGAAATTAATATTAATAGAAAAAAAGGACTATGCTTTACTAAACATTGTAATCTCTAAAAATATTTTCAAACTTTTATGAAATAAGTAGTTGCTCATTTTACCCTATTTTAAAATCACAAGTACATTTCCTTGCATTTTTTCAAGTAAATAATTTTCCACTTTTTTTTTCTCATCATAAAAATTTTCTTTTAATTTTAGTTTTTTTTTTATATATATTTCCACACTTTAAAATTGGAAGGCGAAATTATATAAAAAAAATGCTTGTTTTACGCTAAAGGCATAGACTCGTGACTCAATGAATCGTGTTGGGTTGAGGTAACTGTTGTTGTTGTATACTCTATTATATAAGACAGTAAAAGTGAATCGTATTATAAAAGTGTTTATATATTTTTTCTGTTCACAAAATAAAATTTTTTATTCCATTTTCACCAAAACTTGTAGGTATTATATGTATATATATACCTGCACTTTTCAATGACGATGTTGATGACGTAAAAATTTTCTTTTTTTATATATAGATATTTTTAAATTATGTATAATATAAAATGATAAAAATGTCTGGAAAAATTAATGGGTAAGGGGTGGCGCAACAAAGTAGTAATGAATAAGAAAAATATATACGTATTTATAAAAAAAAGACTCCAAAAAGAAAATTATATTCAATGATGATGTTGATGATGATGATTATTTTGACCCAGTTCACAAAGTAAATGAATTTTAATTTAGTAAAAATAACAGAAATATATATATACATATATATATAATAACGATAAAGAAAACTGAAAAAGTCTGGAAAAAAGGAAACCAATTTGATTTTGTAATGGTATTTGTTAAATATATATATATATAGAAGAATCGCGTTAAAAGTTAAAAAGAACTTAACTTGTTGATTGTTAAGATTCCTTTTTTTTTATATTCCTTGTAAAAAAATTATTTCCTTATATTTTATGATAACAACAACAAAAAACAGATAAATTAAAAATTTACAAGGATTTTTTCTGTATTCACATTTCTTTTTTTTTTTTTGTGATGCTCGCATTTTTACGTATAAATCAGTTAATTTGAATATATAATTAATTTGTTTGTACAAATAATTATAAGTCGTGGTGATTTAGATAGTTTTGTAAATTAAATAAAACATTTCTATAAGTTTAGTTACAAACGAAAATCTTTAAATAGTGTAAGTTTTCACACTTTTCTTTCGTACAGAGAATAATGGATAAAAAAGTTGACTGGAATAGGAAACAATCAAATTACTATTGAACGTCAAATTTCTAAGAGAACAAAAATATCATCAATTAGTCAGTTATTTTGAGATTTCGTTGATTCTAGAAATAAATCCTTTAAATGTAAATTCGTGGTTGATTAATTTCCTATAAATTTACTTTTAGCTATTAAATATTGAAAATTTTACTTTTAGCTATTTCCTAATTATTAAAAAATATTATTTTTATATCACGCGTTATATATAAATCAGAATAGACGTATAATAAATACGTATGATATAAAATTATCATATAATTCTGAAATATTTATCCATATTATAATTTCATGTCTTTGAATTATACCTTAATTTAACTACTGCTAAAAAGTTTTTTAATATTTTATAAAAATTTGTTATTTTTATTCACCATCAAAAGTATAAAAATAATAATCAAAAGTCCCAGATCGACCTTAAAGGGTCACACCCATCTCATTTATTTGCCGGTCATTTGTGTCCATCTGTATATAACACCAAATTGTCATACATCCTTTCCAAACCCTCCAGTTAAAAAGTCCATTAAAACGTCCATTTTCCGGTTTTTATTATATACCTACATTTATATATAAGTTTTTGAACAAATATTTTATATTAAAAATTACATTTACAAATACACTAAAAAAGGATATATAAATGATAAATGGAAAATACTTTAAAGTCGGGCGTGAACTGTTTTCTACCTGATTTTTTATATTCAAATTATTTTCATGACCCTTTTTTGAAAAAAAAAAATTATTATACAAAAAATTATTATGAAACCATTTATTTGATATGACTCTTTAACTGACCCTTGTCCGTTTTATTTGCAAAACTCTTATGTATATTAAACCCTACAAAAAAAAAAGAATTTCATTTATAATATTTTTGAATTTAAATTGCTGGCAATGCGGTTGACATGGATGAGTTTATAATGAAATTTTTTTTATTAACGTTGACCATTTAAATTTATAAATTTTCCAAAAGATTATATGCAAATATCAATAAAGGATATCTCTTATAGTTATTATAAAATAGGGATTTAGGGTTTATTTCAATTTTATAAAAAAATGATGAAATTTAAGCTGGTTTTTTTTTTGTATAATATAAATTAAAGGATACGGTCTAGAGTAAATGTGCTTAGTAATGTTGCCACTGCAATTTAACAAGAAAAAAAACTGATAATGTTAAAGGTCGACGCGTGTATGGACGCAAAGGATGTATTCGCGTGTCCGCAACAAAATTGACCAATATGTCATATTATTCATATAGGTAAAAGGAATATCTTTGTCAGTGAATTTTGATTAATTATAGATTGCAAATTATGATTAATATGTAATATGATATTTAAGAATCAGAAAATATTAAATAAATTACAAATATAGAAATTATATTTATATTTTAGCAAATTATTACTATAAATTTGTGGTTAGATAAGAAATATAATTGTTATAATATACGGATAAGGAAGAAAATTAAAAAAAAAATATTTTTTTATCAAATAAAAACCTTATAAAAATCTTGTCATTCAAATAAAAACCTTATAAAAATCGAAATTAAAATACTTCCAAAAAAATTTATAACAACTTTATATGTTCTTTTAACCCTTTAAAGATACAATGTATCGTAAATCTAGGTTTAAAAAAAATACTTTATTAATGCATGCTTTCAATTCAGATATAGGACACTTTTAGTTTTCTTTCTGTTCTAATTAAATATTAAAATATTCAATTTTTATATTTGGATTTTATCAAAACAAAATTCGTTGAACCCTTTCCAAAAGAATATAGATCAACAGCCGGCAATGAATGAAATTTAAAAAAAAAAACTAAATCTGCAGGTAGAAAAATGTAATTTTATATAACAAATACATTGAAGGGTTGGCAAATACGTTTTTTCTGATTTAAAAATTGATGAATATATTTTATTGTTATACAATTTAATTTCTTGAAATTGAATTCCTCAAATTTTATGTCAGTTATATAAGCAAGGCATGAAGACACGTTATTTTTATAATGAATTCATATATTTAAAGTATGCAGTATTTCATTAAGAGTCCTTGAATTAAATTTTCAAATTAGTTTTTGGTTTTTAAAGATCATAAATGTATTCTTTAAAGAAGGAGTTTACATTCATCTTTAAGTGGGTTCGTAATGTCCTATTATAATTTGGATTTAGTAATTTGATGCCGATTCTGAACCAAAAATCGCTTCATAACAAAAAAAAACTTTTAACTAGCTTTTATTAGTAAAACATTAAATTATTTTCAGGAAATTATTAGCATTTTTCCAATTTTATTGTAAATTTGTATAATATACTTAAATCTAAATTGTATATTATATAATAATATAATAATACAATACAATATTATTATCTTCAAAAATTGATTACTGGGCTTCATAACAAAACTTTAGTTACACATAAACCCCCAAAATAAAATTTAAATAATAAATTTTAATTAATTAAAATTTTATATTTATGTAGCGCGTGTCATCAATTAGATTTCCACCCAATCTTAAATTAATCTAAATACGATCTAAATATGTAATATATTTTCTGTTTTATTTTCGCGTTCTAGATCCTTTTCATAATATATACATAATATATCTGGTATACAGTTAACCATGGGTTATCCCAAAAAAAAATGGTTACATATTTTATTATATATTATTATTTAAATTTGGTGCCGTGTATGTATTCAATTTGTTATACGCACAATTTTTTAAAGGCTAAAGGATATCTTTTTATATACAAAGAAATGCTTATCATAAAATTAAATGTGCCTAGCATTTAGATGAGGATGATACATTAATATCAACAAAAAAAAAATGAAACAGGAAGAGGTATAAAAAATATTTTTTTTTTATTATTATTAAATAATGCACACATCTGCCTGATAATATGCAAATTAGATTTAGACGAATGTTTTAGTAGTTCAAAAAATAGCACG
Organism: Rhamphomyia laevipes; assembly: GCA_963920725.1. NCBI lineage: Eukaryota > Metazoa > Arthropoda > Insecta > Diptera > Empididae > Rhamphomyia > Rhamphomyia laevipes. The sequence goes on along the minus strand of OY987256.1, from coordinate 22,988,863 downwards.
GACCACAACGCGAGTATCACTCTGTGGCTTTCGAGTACAACCAAAAAAAAAGTATATTTTAAAAAGTAATTTTACTAGGTTGAAGGTAGAATAAATATTGGTGCTAATTCAAAAAAAGGACCATAACGAAAATTATATAATAATGAATAATTTTTTTATCATCCTTTTGCAAAATTTTCTACCTGCTTTAATATACAGAGTGATCCATAAAACTTGCTACACGGTATATTTCAGTAATCACTGATTCATTTGGAAACATAAAATTATTTTAAACTTTTTTAGCACCGAAAAGCTACATTTATCATTGAATGAAATTGGAAGTTGTTTTATATTTTGATTAATTTTTGATTCATAACTGGCTAAATGTCTTAATGGATCAGTATAATTCATAAGTTATTGGATATATTTTTAAATCCAATTTTATCTGTTACCTGACTGCAGTTATTCTATTTTTTATCATAAAAATATTACTAAAAACTGTAGTAAAATACGCAATTTTAACTGATAAATTTTTCTGAAACATTTTAAGGATAATATTTTTCAATCTCCATAAAATAAACTTTGTTTCGCCGAAAACAATTTTGTATCTTCCCAACCACCCTGTACATACATAAATTTTAAAATGAATTACATTCTTTTTTTCAATTTAGTAGTTGAATATTTCAGCAGGAACAAAATATTGTTCAAATTAAAAAATTTTGCATAAAATTTATACAAAATTTTCATTTATTTACAATCAAAATTAGAAATTCTAATATTTTTTTTACTAATGTCGCATATTTTTTGTAACCCTCTTCAAAACTATGTGTGCAAAACAGTTTAATCCTTGTCAAAATAAAAATATTTTATTATTAAATTAACAATATTATAAAATTTACATGTCAAATAAACCAAATTTATTAATTTTCATATATAAGAAAAATAATATGTCCTTTCATATTACATTACGTACATACGACAATATAATTCTTTAAATATTAAAATCTAATTTTCATATATAGAACAAAATATTCTTCTTATCTCCGCCCCAGTAATCATACAAATTAGGAAATTAGTGTCCCTGGAATGCTTAATATAAATTATTTTGTTTTGTATACAAAATATCTAAAATATACACAAAAATTAAATGAAATTTTGTCGTCCATTTTAGGTCCTTAAATATTTATACTCCTTTACATATATATAAAGAAATATTTTTGCACGTATATTTTCCTATTCACCACCTTCTACCCTTTTTCACTTATTTTATATTTTCCCATTTTAAAGATTATAAAATTTACACTCCTGCAGTGATGGTGGTTATTCTCTTTAAAATGGATTTTTATTATAAAGGATATTTCCATATTATATATCTTTTATACACATATTTATTATATGTATACAAATATTTAACCCCATTAGCTATTATCGATATTTTACCACCCCCTTTTTCAAACCTCGAAATATTTACATATATGCTTTATTTTTTGTTTTTTCAGATATTTAGAATTTTGTGAAATGGGGTTTTAATGTTGCTACCCTTGCAGCTATTTTTCCTTTATATATATATATATATAATTTGTTAGAGTACGTAATATATATACATAAATATAAATAACCACTTATCCTTAAGAATAATATTATGGCATATATGTTTGACAACAACAACACAAATAACGACAAAAATAAAGTTCACATTAAAAAAAAAATATTTTAGTAAAAGGCGAGGCGAAGGACATCTTTTTATAATATATACATATATATATATATATTTTGGTGTACACCAGCGCACCATCCACCATTATATAAAAATGATTGCGAATCCTTGTATTTTTTTTCTTTTTTGAAAGGATATCTATACATGATGTGTGAGAGTACCATCAACAGTAGCGCATCCAATTTCTTTTTTTTATATATATTTGTATTATAAAAAAAAGGAAAAAGTTAGATAAAAGACTTATTGGATTTAATATTTTTCAATATATTTTACCGAGAAAATGACGAAAAAAAAAATTTTAGAAAATCCTTTTTTGTTTCCTTTAAACGAAAATTATACATATGCGCCATAAGAAGTTTTGTTTGCTCCACATATATCCTTTTATATTGTATGCGGAATGATGATAAGCATATAAGTATACACAAGAAAAGATAATCATTTTACTGTACTTGTTTTTGTTATTTCATTTTGTTGTTAGTGTTTTTTTTCTATAGAGGATAACAGAAAATATCCTTATGGCCTTTTATATGTACTATAATAAAGAAGGCAACATCACACATCATCATGGAGCCTTTCGTATTTTTTATTAGGTATTTTTTTATAATGGTATATAAAAAAGGATATAATATAGAATTTCTAGCCCATCTTTGGCACGTTCAAAATTTTGATTATATTTTTTTTTTTTTTTTGCTTTGAATATCCTTATTTTTAATGTTTTTCTAGTAAATATATTGATTAGAATTTTAGAGACATGTAAATATTTGTAGTTGATTTTGATATTAAAAGAACTTTGATCTCGTGATCATTTTAAAATAATTATGATATATGAATGATTAGAACACGAACTGTATGAAAGTGGTATGAAAAAATCAAAGTATCAAAAATATGGTTTTTAAAAATATTCACATCAAATTAGAATGCAGAGTTTATATAGAGGTCAACTAAATGAGCTAATTTAAAATATCTACTGATCTAAAATAATTTAAAATTGTTCATAATATTCTCATTATAATTTATGATTATTAATTTTTAATATTGATGAACAGAAGCACGTAATTCGTAATATATAAATGTTTTAACTATTACAAATCAAAATCAATTCCACAGTTAGCGATCATAATTTATTTTATTTTGAAGAACTTCATATATAATAAATAACTGGAACCACTTAAAACTAAGATAACCTAATTTAAGCTTACACTATAGTTGAAAAGAATGGATTTTTAGAAATTATTCATTTATTAAGTCTATTTTATCATTACTTAATTGATATTGGCCAATTCGTGAACATGGACAGATAAATTTGAAATTCGTTATAATATTTTAATATGGGAAAGAGCTATCGCTGTGCCAAACTAGTGCTTCATTATATTGTAACTAAAAATATTACCTTATTAATGATAAATAAGTTTACTTTCAAGGCTTCTTATTCCGTAAATAATAATGACAATCGATTTTGAAAATATTAAATGACAAAATATTTTATATTGATGTTTATTTATATATTATGGAAAAGCTATTTCGTAACTTGATAGGCTTTCTAACATTTGTTTTTTTTTTTTTAATATAGAATTAGAAATAAAATTGTCATGTCACATACGTATCTTTATACTGACATCTTTTTCATATCATTATACATTATAGAAACAAAAATTCATATACACTTGTATATATGTATATATATCGAATGAATATGGCATAAAAAATATAATGTCCTTTGTCAGAATTTTGTTCTTTAGTGTTTATGTCAATTGTATTTATGTTACAAAATATAACAAAAACAAGATTCTATACATACATATTCAATTTTTTTATCCAATTTCCATTTTATATTTTTTTTTTTCATCTACATGATGATAAAGGAAAATGATAAATATACATATGATCCTTGATGGGTACCATGGATCCTTTAACAATAAACAAAACCACCTCCGCAACTTTACTACGATATAAGACAACAACAACAACAAAAAAATATAAAAGCTGAATAGATGATGGTTTCTCATTTTTAGTATACATCACTTTAAAGCGATTTATATATACATGTCCTTTTTTTTTTTGTTGAGTGAAAATCCTGATGGTTACATATTTCATTTTCTGGTGAAGAAAAAAAATATTTTTGAACCATTTTTGGTGGATACCATGCTGATATTTGTTGTTTTTGTTGTTATGCTTAGAATATAACAAAAATAAAATAAATTTATTTATAAAAAAAAAAATTATTTATATATAATGTATAACTCCTCTGACATGCAAAAAGGATGATAAAAATTGAAGAGAATATTCTTTATGTTTCAAAAGTAATCCTTCTTGTGTCGAGCTGTTTTATAGCCGATATTTTTTATGTATATTTTTTTTGTTGTATCTTTTATTCCTTTTACTTGTATAAATTGGAATTGTAAGTATGTAGATGATTGATACAGGAATAAAAAACGTACAAAAAAAAAATCTAAATTTTTAGAATATAAATTTGGACGAAAGAAATTTTCAATTTTTTCTTAAAGGATATATGAATTTTTTCGCCTGATGTAAGATATATGTTTAAGGATTTATAATATGATGTAAAAAAAAAACATCTAAGAGCAGAAAAAAAATTCTAATGACAGATAATTTTTTATATTTTTTGATCAATTTAATGTTGAAAATTGTAAAATTTATCTTAAGGAAATTCTAATATTTCAAATTTTACAATATTTTTATTTTCTGATTAAAAAGATATCGATTAATTTGAAAGTTACAACTCTTTTTTAACAATATTTCTAAGTATTCACTAATTAATTTATCTGTAACTGGTGGGGATATTTTTAACAATAAATACCATCATCTATTTAAGTTTTAACAAATCGCTGGGTTTTTTGCTAAATTTTCATTTAGTTTTGTAAATTGAATTTTAAATTAAAGATAGTTTTTCTGTACAGTTCTATTTAACAATTGTAATGTAAATAGAAAAGGAACTGAAACTGATAATTATAAAATTTCTTTAATATAATTATAATCTAAGAATATTCGTGTCACAATTTAAATACGTCAACCGTAAAACGTCAATCATATAAACTAAATTTTCATTTTATATAAATGATCTAAATCCTAAATTCAATTTTTTAGATTATTAAAAAATAAATATTATTTATTCATATATATAACAATACATCAAAATCCTTTGAGAATTTCGATTACACTTTTTTTATTCACATTTGCGTTATCCACAGCATGAATCTGCTGATTCCGTCATAAACAAAAAAAAATAAGGATATTCTACTATCTTCTTTACTACAATAAAATAGAATTTATATTCAAAAATTTCAATTTTGAAACAAAAATAGCATAAGACAAATTCAAACGATACTCGAAAATAAAAAATACTTACAAAAAAAAAAATTAATAATATAAAATATTATTTCGCATATCCGCATTCCATTTAAGTATGTTAAGTAAAACAATATTTTATGATATTACATATTGAAGAATATTCCAGGACAACAAAAAAAATATTATACAGAAATTGGATATATCAATGCAGAAACCAAATATTCAAAAGTGATGATAAAAATGGTTTATAAGTTATAATATTATATTTTTTTTATCTTAAAGAAAAGGTTAAATTCTTCAGAAATATAAAATGAAAACAATCAATTTTATAAAATTCATATTTTCACTGAGAGAATATTCAAGGAATTCAATATTACACTGATATTCAGTGTTAGATTACACTGGAGTCGTTCAGACTGAATAAAAAATTTTCTAAATGTGTATACCCTCAGAATTTTCCTGATAGCTGTACCCGTCATCCCTTGATGCTAAGAAGCCACTTAACAAAGTGGCTCATCTTTTTCCTGTGAATAGTTTTACAATCGCTAAGAACAGTTTCTTTTTCATCCAATCACAATCAATAATAACTATGTGGGGATTATTTATGTGATCGTCTTATCAAGTTCTGTGTAAGGGTTCAGGTTCAGTGAAGGGTTGGCTCATCACACGAATTCTATTATTCTTAAAATAGAACATGAACAATAGAGGTTAACTAGAAATAGTGGACTCTATAAAGCTGATATTGAATAAAACATTGATTTAAACTAAAGTTCACTAGTTTAAATTTAAACTAAATTTTACTTTAAACTAAACTTTAATATTCTTAAACGAGTTATCATGCTCTCTGGTTGGTATCTATTTTTTGTGGAAAATTCTTGTTCACTCTTGACGCAGATAATCTAAAATGTGATTGGGTATCTACGTAGACGTACATATGTAATACATTTAAATTCGCCGACTACGATAAATTATGAAATACTAAATATTATTTTCTTACTAAAGTATTTATATTTTGTAGTATACAAAACTATGGGAATGTTTTAGTTACCCAAATAATTTCTATTTAGCTCCTACTATCTACTAATAATCTGAATACCTCTTCGCAATCTTGCAATTTAATTTAATTTATATGTTTTTATATAAAACAATTTCTTTAAATTTCTTTCAGTGCAATCGATTATATTTATTGTCTCTGTCACATACATAAATTTCATATATAACCAAATTTAATTTAAAATTATCCTGTATATCCTTATTCTTATATATATTTTTCATACGAAATTCCCATAAACTAAATTGGAAAAACAATATTTTTTTATATATTATTTTTTTTTAAGTTCTTGAAATAGGAAAATTCGTATGACATTTCGGAAATTGAAAATTGAGCTATTGCGGATATCCTGTTTTATATATCGATAATTTTGAATTTCAAAACAAAACACAACAAAAAAAACTTAATTTATTAGGAAAATAAATTTCGTAAAATAGAAAAATATGTTATACGCACTTATAATATTATTTGTGGAAATATGAAAGTTTTCCAATCCCAAGGAAAATTGTACGTTATGATATCTTTCTTTTTGTATTTCTTATTTTTTTTTTTTAATCGATTTGATATGTTAAGAAAATTATAAAAAAATACTTATATATTTTGTGGTAATGTAAAAAATATATCCAATTGAAGGATATAATTCCGGATCGTATGTATTTGAAAATAAATTTAAAAATTTATTATTGACATATATTGTAAATAACTTTATATAAATTTTATATTTCCAGATGACAAATTTATGATTATCCTTTCCGATTGGTTTTTTTTTTATACTGTTTTATGCTTCATCGCTAAAGTTATCTATTTTATATGGTTAGGGACATGTCATTTGTTTCGGTTTTATAAGTGGAAGGTTTTGACGATATGAGAATATAAATATATATTGGAAAGGATATATATGATAATATACATTTGAATGACAAAAACGATTCACAATCAAGTCAATTGGAATAAAAATGGATTTCTAGTTAAATTGGATATTGGTTTTTATATATAAAATATTTATACATTTTTATTTTGAATATTGAAATTGAAGAAATTTATTACTAAAATATATAATAAGAAATTTGATACTAACATACTGCAAAATATTTGGTATTTTTTAATAAATAAATTGAATTTGTATATTTAAATTTATATAGTTTTATGATTAGGAGAAAAAATTATTGATTTTACATTAAAGTTTTATATAGTTTATAAGAATAATAAATTTATGTAGTTCAAGATTTAAGATAAAATTAATATTGTGCAATGCTTATGCTTGAATAGAATAGAAATTTTATTTATTAATTAATTTCATTATTTAAAATACTTAATATCTTAATATACAGATTAAAAATTTTCCTTAATTTATTGTTAATCAACAGATGACTTATTGTAATTGCTTATACTAGTTATTTTAATTTGAACGAAAATTAGAAAAACAAAGTGTGACTAACCTGAGTTAAGACTAATTAACGAAAAAACATTACTTAAACCAACCCCAGCCTTAAAATAAGGTTATTAAAAAAGAAATATTGGAATTGGCTCAAAAATTGAAAGCAATTAGCTAACATTTTAAATTGTATATGAATCCTGAAACGATAAATTCAAAGCTTGAACTTTGCCAAAAAAATTACTGAACACCCAAGTTTTCGTGCAGTTTATATGTATGAAAAAACTATGATAAATCAACATCATCTTAAGGATTTTGTTTTGATTAACAATTTGTTTAATAATAGCGCCGTCACCCCAAATGGAAGAGCCATAAAGAATAACATTTAGAAACACAACTTTTAAAATTAAATTTTATTTTCTGTTTTTGGATAGATAATTTTATTATATTATCACATTTTTTAAGAATTAGATCAATATCGCTGTAATCGAAGGTAATTGATTAAGTCCTTGCCATGGCAGCATTAGTTGACAATTAATATTAATATCATTACTGTGCAGATAATTCGTTTCATTTCTAATAAAAATGAACGTCTGAGTTATAGAACCATTACCGTTTATCTTCAAAAATAATTAGATTTAGAGTTAAATGCATTTCTAAGATTATTTACTATTGTAAAGACTGGTTCACCGGTAGCTGTATCATCAGCATACAGACCTATATTAAATTGAATTGGGATAACTTGAAATGAAATTATTCGTTAATATATGAACATAATAAATAGGACATTAAAATATACCGACGGAACACTTCTTTAAAATTTATGATTGTTTTACTTTATACCTTAACTTTAAAAACTTTAAAAATTCAATCAATACTGCTGAAAAATGTTAAATAAAAATGGTCAACATAATTTTTTTTTCGTTTTAATTTATATATTTCACAAATTGATTTAAAATTAACATTTACTAGACAAAAAATTAGAAAATCTAAAACATTTTTTTGTAAATTTGCTAACAAATCACTTTATAATAAAATATTGTAATCGTGTTTATATATAAAAGTAAGGAATAAGGAAATGTCCTTCAATTATTAACCGGCAAAAATGTTATTTGTTTATATATTTTTCATAGAATTTATTTTCATTGGTACGGGTTAGTTAAGTAGTCCATCGTTATTTTCTTTATATCTGAATATTTAAATGTTAATTTTATCAAAGTTATACCGACCCTAGTGTAAATAATTTCACAAGAAAATCAGTAAAATAAAAAAAGTATTTATCATTTATTTTTTCAAAAAAGTCGTCCAATAATACCGTCGACGTTAAATCCTTGTTCCTATTCTAAATTCTTTTCAATAATTTTTTGTTCATTCTATTTTATTCTTGGAAAAGTTTTATAACGCTTAACTTTTTTGTGTCTTTGTTAAAAGAAAAGTGTCGGTTAAGAAATAATTTATGTGCCCCGTCATTATGTTTTTCAAATTATATATACATATATAGACCATATCTTAAGCTTAGGTATACAAATACAGATTTATATATTATAAAATTTAAGGATAATTTTGTAAGAAAAACATGATATAAAAATATAAAATTTCGTAAGTTTTTCCAACAAAACAAAAATTATATTTTCCTGGTATATAATAATAATAATAATCTCTTTAGTTATTTTGTAAATTCTGTTTCTGTGCCCATCATAAAAGTTTAAATCGATTCATGGAAAATTAATTACCTGGAGTCGTCCTTTCTGATTATTTACAAAGAAATAGACATTTATAATAAATGAGAATGTATTTTTCGATAATAAAAATAGGGTAAATTGTTGAATATATGGTCGAATTTAATATTTAACAAAATCTATTTTGTAACTTTATTTATATTACTTCAATTTCAAAACACAAAAATTATAAAATATATTATTCGCTATTTGCTACCTATTACAGCATATTTCAAACTCTTATAACGGGATTATAATGAACGATTTGCAGACGCATTTTAGACGTAGCAGTAGCAGTTATCAAAATAAAGTTTAAATGTATAAAATACAAATCTATATAATTGTAGGAAAGTAGTTACAATGCAGGCAGTCTACATGTTGCTTTGGTAAAACTTAATGAACTTTTAACTATCACTTTTATCGAACGTTGAACTGTCAAAACATCAACAAATAATATTTCGAAGAAAAATTATTAGAAGAAGTTAAAAACGTAACATTTTATGTAATGGTTTACATAATTAAATTCAGTTGGTCATTTATAATTTCAACTTTTGCATTGTTTCAACTATTTTTGTAGACAACGTACGAAAGCGACTAGAGTGCGTAATGAAAGCGACAGTGTAACTCAAGTATTAAATGACTCATAAATTTGTATAAAATTATATTAATTATTGAGAATATCTGGAAACAATAATTATATTTTTATTGATCTGCTTTGATTATAAATTCCCAGCTAATTTAATCATTTAATTTTATTTTTGTATATTATAAAATTTCATATAAATATAAAAGCTCTATGTAATAACTCCCCAAAATAAAATGAAATAATTTCCCTAAATTATTTTTAAGACTTATTTAATTTTCGATTTTGGGGGGTTATTTCACAATGAAGAAACTTCCCAATTTAAAAATAATAACAAAAAGTTGTTTGCGATGTGTTTTTAATTTTTCATTTTCTAAACAATTTTAAAATTAACTTATTACATTTTATGTTTGGGGACTTATTATATTTTCTTTAGGGATTTATTTTATTGTCAGTTTGGGGAAATATTTCATATAAAATAAATTCCAATGTTTTTTGAGAACTTATTTCTTTATCGTTTTGTTAGTTACTCCATGAGGCTTAATGAACATTTAAATAACAATTGATAAGAATAAAGTAAATTGATTAGTAATATATTCCCATATGCTACCTTATTTCTTAATTTACTATAGTCATTCTGTATTTTATTGAAAATTCTTGTTATAGAAAAAGTGTTAGATGATCTGTAAAATATAATAAAAAAAAAATTTTTTTTAGACAATGAGTGAAAGGATTTAACTTAAGAAATTTAATTTCTTACAAATTTTGAATATATATAACATTCTGAAAAAAAAACTAATGACAACAGATTTTCAAAGTTTTTTGTTCAATTATCATCATCGTTGTAGATTTATTCCAAAAAACATCCTTTTTTAAAAAATTTCACAAAATTCCAATTATACATTTATCTATACTGGTACAACCACAAAAACTCTGAATTTTAATAGATTTTTTTTTGTTGATTGAATGATTTTTAAAATTATAAATTAAAATTTTGAACAATTTATATCCTTTTTATTTACTTCTCATAATGCAAAAGAAGTAAATATCGTTTTTAGCTAGCTATATCAAAAATTAGTTCGTAATTAAATACTTATTCAGTAATAAATATTTATATAATTTTATTTAGCAAAAGGAACCAATAAATTCAATCTTTAAATTGTTCCTTGAATATCCTTTTTTTCGTAATTTCGTTTGTTAAATATTATTTTAAATTTTCATATAACGTATACAAAATAAAATGAATGTATTCATCCTATTTATATTTTCATCCTTTTACAAATATACGTTGAATAAATATTTAATGGAAGGAAATCAAGTTATATTTATGGACGTGTTAAAAAATATTTAAAAAATAATAATATTAATATAAATTTTTTTATTTTTGAATTTTTCATATTGTAGTCGACACCATATCACCACCACCTCATGAAAAAGTGAAAGTAAAAATATTTTTTTTTTTTCGTTCACTAAAATTATGGCGCGACGGCTTCTACGAGTGCAAGAATGCAAAAAAAAAAAACTTTTTTTTTTTTTTTTTCCAAACAAGGAAAAAAGATACAGAAATATATAAAAAAAAAAATCTGATTTTTTCTTGTATATAGTTTGTTACTACTATATAAAATTCAATTATAAAAGTGTTTTTACTTTCTAAGGAAGAATAAAAAAAAAATATAATATAAAAAAACTGGAAAATATCCTTGAAAAAAAAGAGCGCGAATTTTTTTCAACATAACAGAAAAATTTCTTTGGAAGTATGCAATATAAAAATTTTCCAGAATCTTTTTAATTTTTTTTTTTTTGTTGTTTATTTTCTGTAAAGAGAATTTCTTTTTTTCCAAAAAAAAAGGATATTTTATTGAATTTATTTTTTCTTTCGAAAATGAAAAATTTTTAATGTAAAAAATCTCTTAAATATTAAAAAAATATAATTTAAAATTATTTTTTTTTATATAAAAATTACAATACAAAAGTAAATATTATAAAAATTCGATACACACAGTAAAATTTGGTTAAATACCTACACAAACACAAGGTAATAACACAAACACACATACATTAATAACAATAATATTTTTGAAGAAAAAAAATCGAGAGGGTGGTAGGTTTGTCAGGAATTTAATTTTTGTTTATATGTATTTGTATAATTTTTAAGAATGTATTTGAAATTGGTCCATTGGGGGTGTGGTCTTTTTTAGATAACACATATACATATATATAAATATATAATAATTTTTTTAATACTCTTTAAAATTAAAACTCTCTTCTCTATCGTATGATACAAAATTGTTTAGAACTGGTCACACCAAAATCTAATAGTATTTGATATGACAACAGTACATAAAGGTATAACTTACAACCCCTATATAATATGTACATTTACAGGGTGTTGTATTCCTCATTGTTTTGAAGTTTTTTTATCGGGTTATTGTATTTTATATTTTGTTTTTAAAGAGGAAAACGAAATTTTAGAAATTCTATTGGAAAGTTATAAATATTTATATAGAAAATGTTAGAAAATAATAATATGTATATAGAAATATGTATGTTTGTATGTATGAAAGTATAAAATATAATAAACTAATTATTACGAAAAGGATATAAAACTATTTATTTCAAATTAGTTTTATAGTATAGTTAGTAATATTATGTAGAAATGAAATATTTTTATATGAAATCGATTATTAAAGAAAAATGTTTAATAATAAATTCTTCAGATTCGTATGTAATTTGAAAATAAAATTTTCAAAATGTTTAAATATAGAAATTCAATATTAAAAGAAAATTATAAGGTCAAAATTTTCGATTAGTTATTATGAAATTCACATATAAAATGTTCCCCCACTCCATAACCAATTTCTATACATATCAGTAAAAATAATTTATTGCGTATACCATCAAAACCCCATCTTTTAATCTTATTAGTATCTCTAATATACATACATATATGATGTCCTTTTTTTCATTTAAATATTTATATGGACTATAATAATAACATATATACATATATTTAGTGTGAAATTAGTGTCTATTTCGATTTTGATTTACTGCGCATGTATGTAAGATTAGGACAATTCCTTATAGGTAACACATGAAAATATTTTTTTGCTAAATCCTCTTCTGCAACCAAACTAACTAACTAACAGGATTCCTTTAAATTTACATATACATATATAATAATAAATATATTATTAGGAAAACAAGTGAATAACATTATTGTGTATATATGGTAACTGGAATGAAGGGATGATGTTTTTTTTAGTATCCATAGTGAATTAGGGGTTTATTTTTTTGATTGTTGTTGGGGGAGCTATACTATATAACCAATATGTAAATATATATTTCGTATCAAAAGAACTTTATATGTTTCTTTATAGTTTTATACAACATAATATTAGATTTTAGAAGGCTTTATATTAAACATTTATATAATATAATACAAAAGAAGAAATTCGTGTACAGATATACATACATATATTATACCTATGATGATTTATTGAGAATCTCCTTCAAGAACACATAAATACATATATAATTTATATAAGAGATAAAATATCATATATTCATATATTATGTAAATATACTCGTAATATAAACAGTAAATTATGTTGTGCGACCAATCGAACGACCGTTATTTATCGATATATGTTTTTCATTGTTGTTGGTTTTTTGGGTTGACAAAATAAACAATATAATATATTATTATTTTCGTCCTTTTTTTATAAGTAATATAGAATTTATATTTTATCAAATTATTTTATTTAATATTGAATTATACCATAATTAATATTTAAAATATAATTTATAATAAATAATAAAATCTAATTTATTTTAGTAATACGGAAATGTAAAATTTAAAATATTTAATGTTTTATTGATTTTGTAATAGAAAATTTATATACATTTATCATTTTCTAACCCCTCTTTTTTATATATAACCAATAATATTTACTATCAAACCATATTATATAAAATTTAAAAAAGGATATATTGATTGTACCTGTCATATAACCTTTTTAACATGACCATATAAATTTTTTAATATATAAATGTATACTACAAATAGTAGTTCCTATATTTATCGTAATATTAGTCACGTTGATACGCATTTAAATATTTTCTTTACACATATGTATAAATATTTTTCATTTTACATATGCGCATTGTGTGGTACCATAAAACAACCATCCATATCCAATTTGAAGTAGCCAAAGTTACCTATACATATTCATATATATTATATATATTTACATATATATATATATACAATTACCCTTTTGTGTGACTTTTCTCCTTCTAAACATTATTTATTTCTCATCCTTATCGAATCTTTTTAGAAAATTTATACATGGCTTAATAGAATGTCCTTTTTTTTGTAAAATAATTATTTTGTATATATACATATATTGTTTATTTTAGTATTTTTTTGTTTATTTTATGCTAATGATTTTAGCATCTCCAATAAATTTTTACACCTATATATTTATACTCCCCATTTTTCATTTTTTTTTTTTTTTTGTTATTGCACACACAATTTAAATTTTGTATCTATGTGTAAATGGATTACAAATTTTTCGGAGCCAATAGATAGCAACATAGTAAAATATTTCGAATTTATTATTATGTATGGAATTTTAAGGATTCGACTCTCTATAACTTATTGCCACAACACCTCGTAAATCATACACATATGATGTTGATGGCGGCAGCGGATCCTTTATATTTTATTTATATTCACTAATAATTTGTTTTTATAGTATATATGTTTTCTCAGTCCAGTGGGGTAGAGTAATTACAACATTGTGCATAATGTAAAAGGATAGTTACTATGTATTTATGGTATAGATAAAACAAAAAAATTTGATGTATTGTCACATATTATTGGATGTAGATTTAGGGAATGAAGAAACGAAGAATTAGAGTAATCATTGGACCTGAAAAACCTTCATATTAATTAGATAATAATTAAATATTGTTTACATTATGTATAAGTACATAAGTACATATTATGTATAAGTACATAAAACTTCAGTAAAATTTAATTTGTTATTTATTTATTATCTATATCCACCAGATAAAAAAAAAATTATATGATTAGTAATACATAATAGAAATCAGTTTATTGTAATAATAAATATAGATAATTAATTTTTTTTTAAAAAAAAAAATATTGTTGTTACTAAACGCCCTCATTAGATTTTATTCTAATTCGACCATTGGTTAAAAATTATTACCCCATGTAGTAAAATATTATTAATTAAATATATAATATACATAATAGCCAAAATAAAATAACAAAAAATTTTACATATTATTATGTTCATATGTGTAAAAATATCCTTACAATAAGTCTCCACCCTTTTAAATTAATTTTTTTTTTTGTATATAGTTATAGAAAACACCAAATATTTTTCCCTCTTATGTGTAATTTTTGAAAATATTTTACAATATTTATATAACCAGAATAATATACATATATAAATATTTATAATATTTTTGCCCCTTGATGATACTACCGTCAGAGATACTATACCCAATTAGAGATTCTGGATGAAATTTTACAGTCCAAAAAAGATCCACACGAATAATTTTAATATCGTATATGTTTATATGGATAACTTTTTTTACACTTTTATTATCCAACATATATTTACATATATACATATATTTAATAAATTTGTTTTGTATTGGAGCATAGAATAAAAATAGCATTACTTTTCTAATTGCTAATTTATATGATCTCACACATTCAAGTTTTTTTGATAGAGGTTTGGTTAAAAAAAAAACGAAAAATTTCTCTATTTTCTTTCTCATATATAAATGTATATTTTATGTATGTGGAGGACATTAACATGAGGATACAAGTTTTAGAAGAATATATATATATGAAACTAATTTTGAAGAGGATATTGTAATATACATATAGATATATAAAAATATAGTATATGTTAAAAAAAGGCTTAATAAAATTTGTTTCATATATGAATATTCTTATATATCCTAAATATATAGCCCGCAGTTGGAAAGAATATATAGAAATATTCTTATCAAAAATAGTTTTTAAACATGAAAATAGATTTTAAAATTATTTTAGTAATTTTTGTGTATCTGTAGTAGTTCCATAATTAAAAAAAGAAAGAAAACACAAGTCAAATTATTTGATTCTAATATAAATTAGATTTTTGGGTGTGTCTAATTTATATTTTATTTAAATTTATTGTATTATAATAGCACATCATTTATCGATTTCTGGAAATTTGTTCAATTCCCATCCACCTGAGCCAAATCTGCCTACGACGGCCTACTGTTCTGTCGCTTTGGGTAAGTGGATTCCATTATGGAATTGTTACCTTTACGGATTGTATGATGAATCCATTATCACTTCTGGTTCCTCATCAACCTATTTATTTTCCCGAAAGAAATGTTCATTTGAGATATAATTTAGCAATCCGGAAATTCAGAGAATGTACAGATAGCGATTGACTAGTGACCAGAGTGGTATATTACCACTAAAATAACACCCATATAATAGTAAGGACTCATCATTGGACCAGAAAAGTTTTATTATATTATCAGCATACATAATTTATTTTAATAAAAAAGGAATATTGAAATATTTTTTTAATATTGATTGATTTCTATAGTATAATTTAATGAATTTTTGAATTCTGAAAAATGAAAATAATAAGAATGTTAAACCAAAGTCACAATTATTAAATCTTCTTTATTTAACTCGGTTTTAAAAACACTATCCATTATACTACCAGCAAAAAATGGCTTGTTTGCTAAAGTCTTTAATTTTAGTTTATTTGATCCAGACGTCATATTTGATAGAGTTGAATGCTTACTCTTCAACATCGTTTGAAAAATAGTATTTTAAGAACTTTATAAAAGGTAAGTTTTATTTTGGACCGACTTACCCATAACAAACAATCCATATTTGAATAATTTTCTACAATCGTACGGTTTTTCGTTCTCCTAAATATAAAATATCTGAAACATATAGAAAATACAAAACCTCAAAGTACAATAAATGCATGTCAAGGAATCCAAATGAATGTGAATTAAAAATTCCATTTAGACTGTGAATGTTCTTCAGTAAAACAACAGATCATAATTTGGTTTGCTTAAAAATATGGAAAATAAATATAAAAATTAAATAAATAAAAAATTAGCTATAAACATTAAAATCGAAAATATCAATTTAAATTCCATAAAATTAAATTCAACAAGTTTATAAAATCATTGTTAATTGAGTGTTAAATTACTTTTCTTTATACAACAACAAAAAAACCAGTAAATATTTCCTTAATTATTATTCCTTGATATCAATTATTTATGGTTTTTTCCCCCTAATTTAATACTCTTCCCTTTCCTACTGTTCCACTAAATATAAAAATTACTATCCTTTAAGCTACTTCAAATAAAAAATGAAAGTCTTTTCCTCACCCAAAAAAACAAAAAAAAAATCCATAAAAATCGTATTAAGAAAAAATCTTGCAAAAACTTTTTTCTTTCAGCGTCTTTCCAACTTAAAAAATAATCTTTCCACCATAAAAATTATCACAAATATAAAAATTTTGAGAAAGTTTTTCATAAAAAAAAATGCAAATAAATTTTATAAAGAAAAAAAATATCCTTATTATTCATTGTACCAACAAAAAAAAAAGTGACATATTTTTTTTTTTATAATTTCCAATTTTTACTTTCTTCATTAAATTTTCTTTATTTTTTTAAACACTTTATTTTTATTATTATTATTTTTTTTTTTAATACATATTATTCTTAAAAGTCTGGGAAAGTCTCAGTTTTTATTTTTGAAGGATGATATAATATAAAAATCGCGTAAACTTTACATTATATAGTCTGTATCTGTATATATGTATACAGTATGTCTGTGTGCCAAGGATATGCGCTTCTTTATATTCATTCAATAAAAACTGAATGTTTTTTATATATTTTTATATCTATTTATGATTATAGCAGAGAAAAAAAAACTTGTAGTAAAAAAAAAAGTTCCTGGAAAATGAGTAATAACAACAACAACAACAAAATGGAATAAAATAATAATGGTGTTCATGACCTACCCAAACAAAAGTTTTTTTTTTCTTATGTATTTTACATTGACTATACGGAATTATGAATTCTGTTAATTTAACTACTAACCTAAACTCCCACATTTTAATTTTAAACTGGATAAAAGAAAAATTTGTTTTCATATATATTTAAATTTAATATTTTGAATCTACTAAAAGTGATGGAAATGTTACTATCCATCAGTGACTGAACTACATGTAGTAATTATTACTACATTCCTATAAGTAAGCGATTATCGAAGGTTCTCGTTTATTACTTTTAGTGTTTTAGATTTCATTTATTGAGAAATTTCGGGTCGTTGCACCATATCGCGTTTCTAAAAAAGTAAATAAAGAATTCAAATAGGTGACAAAAAATTTAGGTACAATCGTCATTTTTCTGTACAGAGAGTGCGCCGATATCCCATAAGAAAGTAAATTTTAAATATATTATTGTATTTTATATTTTATTGCATTAGTGTTTTTATCTGTCCTAATAATTTATATAGTTCTTGCCTCACTGGGCTTTACCCTGGATATAATGGACAAACTTTTCCGCAAAACAAAGCGGTATCGCTTTTTAACAATAATTTATTTATATATGCTTCAAACTTTTTTTGACACGTCAAAGCAGTACAGTCGTACAGTGGTGTGGCGAGAGTTAATACTGGGTTTATACTCTTACTGAAGTACTCAAATACGGAAATACTCAAAAACGGGTTATCCTTACCTAATTATATAATGAAATAAGTCCAATTTGGTTAGCTCTAGCTTCAATTTCTTAGAAATTATGTTTTAATATTCGTTTATATGTATACTTCTACGAAGGGCTTTTTGAATACACCTTGTAGCTGAGTGCAATGAGTATTATAATGAATTATTTTCCCTTTTATATGGATGCACTGTTACAACACCATTTATTATTAGTTACATAATATAGGTAAATCAATTTTTTAGAAGGAATAGGTATGTAATTCTACTAGGTTTTCGGGTTTGCTGGTATTACAATATTATACCGAAATCTAAAATCCGGAAAACCTGAAAAATATGAAAATAGAAAATCCCGAAAACGAAATGCTGAAATATAAACACATTGAATTTCACAAAGAAATTAAAATAAAAATTAACAAATTTTTATTCAGAAATTCATTAATTTAAAAATAAAATTATTTAATATGCTGAAACAATTTTCTAAATTAAAAAGAAATATTATTGTTGAGTTGAACTTTGTTATTATTTAGAACTTAGAAGAGACGCATAGAAGAGACGCTTTGTTATTCTTTAGAAGAGATAAAACCCGAAAAAAATTAAGAAATATCGCGTGGTTATTTTTTTTTAATATTTTTCGGTATTATTCGATATATCATGATTCGGGATTTTGTAGTTCGGTATAATATGATTCGGTATTTTATGTTTCGGGTATAATATGATTCGGTATTTTATGTTATCGTGTTCGGGATTTAAGGCTTTCGTGTTTCGGAAAACGAGATTCGAGCTTTTAACACCAACCCGGGGTGTTGCTAAATGTATATTATATTTATACATATAGTTGTTTATTAGTTATATTATTTAAAAAAAATTATATAGCCTTCGTAATATTTTTTTTCAATTATTTTTTTCATTGATAAAATAATTTTTATTTTACTTCAAAAATTTCATTTAAACGCTTGCTATGCCATCTATGTTTCATTCCGAACACATTTATTTGAGTTAAAAAAAAAACATTCTGTGAATGTGATACACAATCGTACAATGGTATAATATAATATAACTTCGACTTCTTTTTTTTTTTGTAATAAATAATTCAAAAATTTCAAAATTTATATTTAATTGTAATAAAAACGCATAATAATACATTTTTTCACCAAATTTACATATAATTATATATATATTATATGTATATATCAATAAAATACAAATATATATGGAATTAATTCGTATTGCACTTTAAATAACTATAATCTATAAAATCTTATGAAATATGAAATAAATAATATTTTTTATACTTATTTATGTTATCAGAATATAAAAAATAAAAACATTCGACGTTTTTCAACATTTTTAAAATTTATCAGTAGTTTTTTTAATATCAGTAGTGATTGTTTCACTTGGATTTAATTCTTTCGTTTCTTGCCACGATGATGCATCTTTTTTCTCCTTTTCAAAAAGTTCCTGTTCAGCTTGTTGTCGTTTAAATTCTTCGATATCACAGTGGTATTTCGGCGTTGTAATACCTAAAATAAAATCATTTTTAAATAAAATTTAAAATATTTTTTTAATTAAAAATCTTCAAAATATTTAAAAACTATTTATTACCTAAAAATGATGCCAGAGCTGAACCAACATAATCACAACCAGCTACAACCGATGATCCAGCTTTTAAAGATTTATGTATAATCCAAGGACCCCAGTGAAGATCCTTCTAAAAATAAATACAATAAACTGAAATATACTTAACATTAACGAGTTTTATAATAAAATGTCCATAAAAGGTAAACATTTACTATTTACTATTTGTAGTAATGACAAAATAATGCGTCATAATCATAACATAATACAATCAAGTAAATTGTATATACATCATGAATCATGATTACATTTTAATACAATAACTTTCAAAACTAATTTTATTTCCTGCTTATTTCATTTCAACGTACCTCTACGATTTCTTGTGTTTTTTGATCATTTGTTCTTTTGTCCACTTCATCTTCATCTGAATATTCTTCTAAGGTTCCATCTGAGAAATGAAGAATCTTTTTCGGATTTTCGATTTTTACAGTGATTGTTGACACAGATGAATTGTCACTTAGTTGCATATCCATTATTTGTCCTTTTATTCTTGAAATTTACTACTGCTCAATTCAATTTATTTAACTTTTATCCTCCTTTACTATATACTTTTATCCTGGTAATACAAAGTTCTTTAAGTTACAAATAAAAACGCAAAAGCTACAATAACAAAAAAATAAAAATAAATACAAAAGACTATTGACTTACCACACTACACAACCACAACCACAACAGTACATTACCAAAAACCAAAGTAACTACTCTACTCTACTACATACTCATAAAGTTACATATACTCATAAAGTTACATACTCATAAAACATACTCATAAAGTTACCAATACATTATACAACATGAGTACATCAATCTATTGTACATAGTCAGTTGATGTATCGATTGAGTGAGTACAAATTTACATATTGAAAACCATTCTAACTGTTGATTAAATTGTTGAAGAAATATTAAAATATTTTAATTTATATTATGTATTATTGACGGTTGATGATTGTAAGTTATATAGTGTGTGTAGCAAAAAATAATTACTCTATATTGGAATAGTTGGATCTCAATATTGGAATAGTTGGATCTGCGAATTAGGAAAATATTTTTAGTAGAACATTTCAGAAAAAAATCAAAAATATACGACCGACTGAAGCAAAAAAAAAATCTATAAAGATAGATATATATTAATTATTTTATGAATAATATATTTT
Source organism: Rhamphomyia laevipes (assembly GCA_963920725.1). Taxonomy (NCBI): domain Eukaryota; kingdom Metazoa; phylum Arthropoda; class Insecta; order Diptera; family Empididae; genus Rhamphomyia; species Rhamphomyia laevipes. The sequence continues at coordinate 22,967,553 of OY987256.1, read as the reverse complement.
TATACTTTTATAATTAAGTTTATTCATTGACTTTAATTAACAATTCAATATTTTGAATACGAATGTTGGTTTTATTTTATTTATATAAATCAGGACTTATACTTTCCATATTTGTACAATATAATAAATACTATTAATTATTTTTCCCTCTAAAATCATGTAACTTTCGGTACAAGTACGTAGTACATGCCACACTAATGTTAAATAATTTCACCATGTCGTTGTTTTTCCCAAACAAATTCATTCTTATTTACAAAATTTTAACAATTTCTTTTCTCATTACTTCTATTATTATTTCAAAATTATATTCCGCTATAAATATCCGCACTAAATAGAAGTGTATATGTACTTAGGTTTTGAAAAGGGTAAATTTTCTTCTAGTTTATGTTTAATGGGATGTGTACAGTGTTACCTCGAACCGACTTTCGAACGGAAAAAATATAAGATTTTTTTCAAAAGGGAGTAGAACCAAATTTTAATTTATGTATGTTGTACTTGGGAAATATGTTGTTGTACTTGAACTTGGGAAATATTTTATAGGAGAAATAATTGAATTCTTTTTGGTTTTATGCTATTCTTATTACAAATCTATAAAAATAAAAATCTATAAAAATAAGTACAAATCCATGAATAACCAAGTTTTTATAATATTTAATACTTTATAATAATAGCATTTATAATATTTATTGGATCCTCTAAATCATAAAATATGTTTCCTACACAAAATTATTATGTAGAAATGTAGAAATTATTATGTAAAAAGAAGGTCTAAAAAAATTACATCTTGCAAGGGAGAAGTAGATCTACTACTAAATAGCAGCATGATATCGGCGGTATGGGTCTGCAGTTACTTAATTTTTGGCTTTGGCTACAATGATCGATCAGTTAAGTTTCGATTCGTACAGTAGCTAATCGACTCTGGCTAAATAGACTTTCAAATTTTATTTCACTAACATTTTGCTTCAGTTTGGAATCGCAAATCCATTGATTGCACCTATGTTGAATATATTCTCTCAATTGTTTTTCCATACAAAGTATATGAAGGTTTCAAATTTATGCGTTACTGAGCAAATATGTACTGAATTCATCGATACTTTTTAGCCCAAACTAAATTATGTTGAAATTTTGGTTCGGCTATGGGTATTAGTGCATGTATTCTTATCGATTCTTAGTAACAATTACTCTGTATTTTTCTATATGGTAATATAATTTGGTCTATTAGGTACATACACATAGATCCGTTGGAAAAATTGCAGAAATGTTTGTAAACAAATACGTGTTACAATTTGATCCTTGGCTGCTAACCAGTTAGGTGGATATCTGTTATGTTTAAAGGTTATTATATAATATAAGGAAGATGATGATATCTTATTTTGGAAAATTATTTGCCTTCAAAAGAGTTTCGTTTTAATCGTCTTCTATCTGCTCCTATCCATGGACTAATTATAGCCTCAGTGAACCATTAATTAATTCCGTTATTCAGTTTAATGATATGGTTGATTTATAGATTTTCACCTTGAGACGGAGTTTATTTTCAAGACTAGCAAGCCTAATTTTTGAAATAGGTAATTCAATAATATTTAAATTATATATATAAAAAAATATTTGTACAATGTAGTTTAATTTTATTCTTTCTTTCGTGTTATTCATTTCATTTAATTATTAAAAACCATTATTAACTCATTTTATAATTTCAAACAACCCATTCACACATACCATACGCGATTATACATATATTTTCTTATTTAGTAACAAAAGATTAATTTAAAAACTATAAAATAAAAATTTTATACTTATATATTTCAAAAATTCATGTAATATATCAATTACACTTTGATTATTTGATTAAAATCGTATTAATTATTATTTTATAATTAATTTAATTATATACAACTTCAATTTTAACATAAGTAAAAAATATGTCAAATGTATTAATTTAAATTTGCAATTACATAATTGCATAGTATCGAAAATTACAAATATATTTTGAATAATATCGAAAATTTTTAGAATGGGTAAAACCCTAAGTCAAATTTCACCTCATCGCAGTCGCAGAAGTAAAAGTGATAGTGATTTAACATTATTAGAAGTGTCAAATAGCATAAAAATGGATAATGTAAAGTCATTGTATCGTGAATTAAATTCTGAATGGACAAAAAAACCAATAAATTTAAAAAATTGTGGCAAGATTTTAGATCAACTAAAAGTATTAACTACGAGAAAATTTGAGATGTTTAATTTCCTTAACATATAATTTTTATTTTTTCTAACCTATAGATTGCCCTAACAAAATTGTCATATTTACCAACTGGAGAAACTCGTATAACCCAAGATGAAATGAAATTATCACGAGATGTTTTAGAAATTGCCGTTCAATATAGTGTTGCAACAAAGGATATACCAGCATTTGAACGTTATATGTCACAATTAAAATGTTACTACTATGATTACAAGTATAAAAATTAGTCCAGTAATTTTTGATTAAATACAAATTTACTTTTTATATTTACAGAGATGAAATTGGTATTTCTGAAAATATGTATAAATTGCTTGGATTAAATTTATTATTTTTATTATCTGGTAATCGTGTTTCCGACTTTCATATTGAGTTGGAACTATTACCAGCTGAATTATTACAAAGTAATAAATATATTCGACCAATACTGGCTTTAGAACAATATATAATGGAAGGACGTTATAATAAAATCTTTCAAGCTAAAGTAAATTTTAAAATTTATATTAGAAATTTAAATTATTTTAATTTTTCCCACAAAAATATATAGAATTGTGCTCCAGCTGAAATATATCATTTTTTTATGGAAATTCTATTCGAAACAGTTCGTAATGAAATTGGTGGGTGTTTAGAAAAATCATATGAAAAAATTTCAATTCAAGAAGCCGCAAAACGTTTAAATTTACGTACACCAGAAGAAGTTAAAGCATTTGGCAAAAAACGTAATTGGAATGTTGGTGCTGATGGTATTTATTATTTTTGTACAAAATCAGCTAAACCAAAAGAACCGTTACCATCAATTGAGCTTGCTGAGCAGGCTATGTTTTATGCCAGAGAATTAGAAATGATTGTATAAAATATATATGTCTGACAAACAATAATTATCGTATTAACTATAAACAGAAATGATGTGTTTTGCGTACTATATTTTAAAATAAATTTTTGGTTGTAATATTTTTGTTTTTTGGAATAATCACAACAAAATAAAAACATTTACAAAATTATAAATACATATATTAAATTTATTTATATTAAATATCTTGTTGTTGGAATTAAACAATCCATGTCATTACATTCATATACCCATAGTGGTGAAACAACTATTCCCTGAATATTTGATATTTCTAATGAATCTTTCGATATTATATAATTTGCCTGTCGTAATGATTCAATTAATTCACCATGGTATTGTTCAATTATATTTTTTAATTTAATTTTATCGACAGAACTTAATTTCGATGTTAAATAGAATTTTTTATTATTGAATATATATTTTGATTCTTCTTGTTGACGTCGTTTTTTTGTAAATTCCTCTTCATCAGTTGATATTTCAAATACATCTGTTAAAGTTTTTGGTTTATGTATTTCTTTTATTTCTTCCTCTTTTTCTTCAATATTTTTTTCTTCATTTTTTGAAATTATTTTTTCCAGCTCCACCTTTTTTTGTTTCTGCCGAACCTTTTCAATTTCCTCTTCAGTATCTGAACCTGATGACAATATATGGTAAGTTTCATCTTTAAGATCATCCTGAAGTCCCAAATCATATCGAGCTAAAGTATTTTCATGTAATTCTTCTCGATTTAATTTAGGAGATAAATGCTTTTTAGATGAAGTTGATGGTGTTGTTGATAATATATCCAATGGCAATGGTTGTGGAGATTCCGGTTTCATAGTTATATCTAAAATTTCTTCTTCACTTTCTGCTTTATCATTTTCATTTTTATCTAAAGCATATCGTCTCCATGGTAAACGTTTTTTAGCTTTGTAACATGTTTCAATCCATTTCCTTGTAATAATTTTACCATTTGCCTGTTGAACTTGTAAATATTTTGGAGTATTTTTAAAAGCACAACTACAAATAAACAATTATTAACAGAAACATATTTTAAAAATTCAATTTTTTATATATAAATTTCAATTTACATTAGATGTGTACAATTTGTATCCCAATCAGGTTTATATTTAGCTCCCATTTCTAGGGCTTTTGATCGAATATCAGCCCGATCAGGATTCTAGAAATAATTAATAGATATACTATCAGAAAACAACATATAAAATAATTTATGTACTTGAATTCCACTAATTGTGAGTATAACACCTTCTAAAAGTTTATTAAAAGATTTATATTCGAATTCTTTTTCATTTTTCATTTTTTTCGCTGGTGTTTTTTGACGAATCGGTGAAGATATTCTTTTTTTCGTTGTCAAGTTATTTGAATTCTTTATTTCTGTAACAGGCTTTTCAGCTTTCGGTTTTCGTTCATCATCAAAAAAGTTTTTTAATTTTGATGACAATGAAGAATCTTTTTCAGTTTTTTGGACAATAGATGTATCAACTAATTTTTTATTAGAAATTTCTTTGTTTATTTCCTTATTTTGTTTATCTTTTAATTTCTTTTCTTTTTGTTTATCCTTCTCTTTACTGATACGTTCTTGATCCAATGAAATCCTTCGTTCAAATTTATCATTTGGCTGACCATCATTATCATCATATAATAAATCATCACGATTTCTATCTAATACTGGTTTATCTAATGCATCTACATCAATTGTCTTCGAATCTGTATTTTTTAATATCTTTAATGGCTTTAAACTTTCGGCATTTCGTTTTAAGGCATTTGGTGTTGATGCTTCACGTATTGATGCAGCTGTTGATCCTATTAGTGTTTTCTTTTGATGTTCTGGTGTTTTAGATTGCTGTTTCCATCTATTAAATAATGACGTAGAATTTTCAGACTCAGAATCTGGTGATTCTTCACGTAATTTAAATTTTCCCAAAAATGTTGATACTCTACTGGGGGAATTTTCGTTCTTATTATCTATGGAACTTTTTTTAAGGAATTTTTCTGGAACTAGAGATTTATTTTCTGAAGAATCAGCTATATGTATTTTAACAAATGATAATCCATATTGACAATGTTTATTAAATGGTTGGGTACACACAAATTTTACTAAATCCCATCTCTCATCTGCAACCGACTCTATTAATTGGCTTTTGGAGAAACACCGTACACGATTCGTGTTAGTTGAATTTTTCGATTCAATTGGTGTCATAAATGAGGATGTTAAAAGAATTTCCTAAAATAAAGTAATTTTTATTACCACTAAAAATCTAGTTTTGAAATGTTAAATATGTATTATTCATTCAAACTTTAAATTCATCGCTTCTTTTTGTTTTTCCAACTAGTACTTCAACGAATGCTGAATGTTCATTGCCAATATCAATTCCTGTTATTTTTAATTCATTTTCCAATTGAATTATAACAAATGCCGATTTTTCATTTGAAGATGTTTTCCACTTTTTATTGGATTCATTTTTAAGAAGACTGCAGGCAGGATGGATCTAAAATTATGAAAAATATAGTAAGAGTAGAGTAATTTAAATTTAATTTTGTTTTTGACGTATTACAGAATCTTCATTGTTTACAGCATAAATACTTTTCAAAATAGCAAAAGGCATTATTACTTAACAGTTTCTTAAAATGAATTAATTTAATACTTAACAACTTAACAAAAAATAAGCGCAAATTTAATGTTTACAAAAAAATCCGATCCGAGCATTTAGTGTCGTAAGAGGTTTCCTCTAAGGAGGTTTCACATTCTAATCTAATGTCATAACGCCTGAAATACATGTGCGGAATTCTGCATGCAGCGCGACAGAATAAATTTAGAACACATAACCGATGAAATGGAGTTATGAACTGCAGCGGCGACGCAAATCTTTTGTTTTTCAAACATTGTGCATAACAGCACAATTTTTCATTTGAATCTCAAAAAATGCCGAATGTCAAAAAATCGAGCAGTGTGAAAGAAAAAACTGACAGTTGTATGCGATATATATTGTATAAAATATTCAAGGTTTTCATACATTTGGACATTACATATATATTAAAAAGTTGTACAACCGATTATATATGTGGGATGTCGCATGTCGAAAATAAATTTAAATTTGTTAAAAATAGAATAGATATTCATATATTATGTTAAGTGCAGCGCTGCAAACAGATACTTTGCACAAGTACTTAAAGAATAATACTGAGTCCACACAGAAGCAAATTATGTTTTGATTGAAAAAGACAAATATAGCTTGATTAGGATTGATTTATCATTTATCCTAGGATTTTAGGGGTAAAATTGGTATAAAATAATTTTCTGTGAAGCTTAATGTTGTAGATACACTACTTGCCGTGCATTTATGCCATGTTACCGCTGGACAAAGCGCAAAAGTTGATTTTTGGCAGAACCAATGCAGCACGGGCTTCTCATTTCCCGTAAAAATTCAAATCCCGGGATTCCGGGACAAAAATGTTTTATTTCCCGGGATCCCGGGAAATCCCGGGATTAGGTAACAAGCAAGAATTTATCCAATTAGGTGGGAAAAAATGTGTAAATTCAAAAAATTACACAAAAAATTCGTTTTTGATACTATTATTTTTAATAAGAAAAAGATAAAGAAATTATATACAAAATAATTCATAGAAACTAAGACTCTCAAAACAAAATAAAGATAAACTTCATTAGCATTAAATTTGATAAATATAAATTTTTATAATATTTATTTAAAAATATAAATTGATAGTAGATTTACATAAAGTATTTTAAATTAGTTGTAATTACTAAACATATGTTTTAAAATACACGTACTTGGTTTTTCACATCCTTGTTTTTGTTTATACTAAACTAATTAGTTTTCTTGCACCAATCTAATAAAAAAATCACAATTGCAAGAAATTACAATGAACAAAGGGGAGACCCTTAGATGTTAAATATAAAATAACCACGGACAAGTTACAACATATAAATCAAATTCAATAATAATATTTGATCTATCTGGGACACAAACCAAAACTGCAAAATATATTGGTGATTTAAATCTAATTTTTACCGAAATTCGTTACAAGAGGGGAAAGGAAGTAAATAGTAGTCAAATTTCGAGTGATAATATTTTCAATATCTTTAAAAATGGTAAAAAAAAAAGTTAAAAAAAATTACCGGGATTCCCGGGAAATTTCATTTAAATCCCGGGATAACGGGATGACTTTTCACCCCCGGGATCCCGGGATCCCGTTTGAGAAGCCCTAAGCACCACTTTAATTACACTATTTCTTATTTCTGTTTTATTTTTTTTATTTAAATTTAAAAGCGGTTCTACAACAGCTGTTCTTCAAAAAGAATCACCACTAAATAAAGGAAGTAAGAATAGCAATCAGAACAGAGATCAAATAGCCGTGGTAGACCAAGAAAAGAATATCCCATTATCCCATATCAAAAGTAAACTTAGAAAAAACATTTGAAAATGAAAAAATAAGTAGAATTTAGCATAATAATATTTTAAGCAGATTTTAACGCACAAAATGGATTGGCAATTCAAATGGACTACGAATAATGACAAACAGAAACAAATAATTAGATAAAAATAAAAAAATTCAAGGCAGACAATATGGCAAGACTCGGCATGAACATGGACTTTGATTTGAATAATATGAAATAAAAGTATCTTAACTAAAAAATAGTAAATAAAATACTTTTGATTTTAGGAAACATAAAAGAAGGAAAACTTTAAACCCTTTAGAAGGCAACGGGAAACCCCTAAAGTAAATATCCCTAGAAAACTCTATGGAACTAAATAATAATACTTCATGGCCCTGTCTCCGGCAAAAAGAGAGAGCTAAGAATGTCCGAGGTAAAACATTTAGAAGTAAGGAAACAATAAAAATCGGCACATACACATACAATGTAAGGAGTTTATTTGAAGCGGGAAAATTTGAAAACACAATGCGAGAAATGGATAGGTTAAATATTGATATCCTCGGCATAAGCGAAGCATGGTAGCCTTCAAGCAGTGTTATTCAGAAAGAATACATATTTATGTATTATTCTGGGAATAATGATAACAGACATAGGAGAGACGTAGGAATCATGGTCAAAAAACATCTAACCAAATTCATTTCGGATTTTATAAATATGTCAGATAGAGCAATGATGTTAAAATTCGACACTAAACCAATAAAGATAAAGATTATACAAACATACGCTCCAACAGCTGATGTCGATGACAATGAAATTGAACCTTTCTATGCTGAAATCCAAGAGCTATTAAAATTAACAAAAAATCACGAAATAACAATAATAATGGGTGATTTTAATGCTTAAGTTGGTAGACAAGAAATAGAAAAAATTGTTGGTAAATATGGTCCCGGTGTGAAAAACGAAGAATGCTGCGAAATGGAACAATTTTAAAACAAATACGACGACTGCAGCGTACGCAAAAAATTTAAAGAAATTGTGGGTATGCATCGGAAAAACAAACCATCAATTCTAACTGATAATAATGATAATATATTTGTTGGGGATACAGAGAAAAGAAAAGTATACGAAATGTATATCAAAGAGTTATTTGAAGATAGCAATAGATCAACGGAAACTGATACAAATATATATTTAAACCCAATTAGATAAATTACCAATTATTAAAGATGAAGTTAATAAAGCTATCAAAATGATGAAAAATGGAAAAGCTATAGGACCTTATGAAATTCCGGCTGAAATTTTGAAATTGATTGATGACGATAATCTAACAATATTAGTTGAGCTGTTTAACAAAATATATGAGACAGGAAAATATCCGGATGAATGGTTCATATCAACATTTTTACCACTACCAAAAGAAACCTGTACGAAAAAATTAAGTGATCATCGCCTCATCAGTTTAATGAGACATGCGCTGAAAATCTTCCTAAGAATAGTATATGCGAGAATTGTATCCAACTGTGAACATGCGGCAGGTGATACTCAGTTTGGTTTCAGGTCTGTGCTGGGAACCCGTGAAGCCCTGTTTTTTACTAAAGTACTACTAGTTCAAAAGTGTAAAGAAATGAAATAAATGAATGAGAAATGATTTTGAAAAAGTAGGGTTTATTGATTTTGAAAACGCTTTTGACCGCGTTCAGCATGATAAACTTGTGGAAATTCTAAGGAAGTTAAATATTGATGAGCTTATCATACAATGCATCAAAAACCTATATTGGCACCAGAGACCGGAAATCAAATTGGGTAACACCGTCACGAATAGTATAGAACAAATATGTAGAAGTGTAAGACAAAAGGATGTATTTTATCTCCACTGATTTTCAACATCTATACTGAGGAGATTTTCAGTACAGCGACAAATGATTTGGATACACAGCAGAAGGTATGGACTTGATTTTAATATAATAAAAACCAAATTCATGATCATAAGGAGGGTGACCATAATTTGGGATTCGAAAAACGGGACAATTATCATTGAAATCGAATTCTAATATTAGTGAAATTTTACAAAAAAAATTATAAGATTTGATATTAAAAATTAAACAATTATACAGACTTTTATTATATAAAAATTAAATTATTTCAAAATTTTTAATAAAAAATGAAATTGGTACAATTTATAAATATTTTTCACTTCATGAATTTTTTTTAGCAAAATGTGGATAAAATTATAAAATTCATTACAACTTATTGTTATTTCACTATTTAATTTTGTCAAACATTGCTTTCAAAGTATCAATTTTTAATTGATGTTTTTGTGGATCCCACATTTAATCGATCTATCACTGAAAATGTCGTTTCGACTGCTGGGTTTGTACCAGGTAATTTTCCACGGTTTTGTGGTTCAAATTATTATTTTTGAAATGACCAAAAACTTCAACCCATCTCCCATCTGTAGCTATTTTCTTTCATTCCATTCGCTTATTTTTTCATTTGTTACATATTCTTTGATTAATGTAAATTCTGTAAATAAATTTCCATCATGTTTTACTTCAAAGATTTTCATTTTTGGAAATTCGTTAAAATAAAAAAAGTGGATTAACAAAAAAGTATTAAGCCGTTTTCAACATATATACTATTTTTTTTTTAGAGAACGAAAAACGGGACAAATGAGCGTCCCGAATGACTTAGTTGGGACATCGGGACTATTTTAACCAAAAAGGGACTGTCCCGTTTAAAACGGGACGTATGGTCAGCCTAGCAGAAATAAATCTAGATATTCAAACGCAAAGATTTTAACAAATGATGAAAAAATAGATCGTGTTAAAATTTTTAAATATCTTAGAAGCTTGGAATTCAGATATTGAAGTTAAATGTTATATAAATATACTATATATATAATGTAATAAAAATTTTAGTATTCATTTGTACATAAAATCTTATAGTTTTCAGTAAAACGAAAAGGTATTTATTTGCTTTAAAACAAATTTTAAAAATAATGCTAATAATAATGCTGAAAAAACCAGGAAAGGATTCAACGGAAACAAATTCGTACAGACCTATTTCGCTACTGCCGACGATATCAAAAATGTTTGAGAAATTGCTACCAAAATATCAGTTTGGGTTTAGAGAAAAACACTGAGCAATTGAACAAGTTCATCGTATTACAAGCATTTTCGAAAAAGCGCTAGAATATAAACAGATCTGCTCTCGACGTGGCACAGGCCTTTGACAAAGTCTGATGTCTGGCACGAGGGATTGATCGACAAAACTGAGGAATTCTACCAAATAAATACGTCGAACTTATTTCATTATATCTTTTACACAGGTTTTTCAGAGTCGAGCAAGAGGATGAATACTCAACACTGCGAGAAATACAAGCGGGAGTGCCACAAGGAAATATACTTGGCCCAATTCTGTAGCTACTATTTACCAGCGATATAACAGTGGCTACGTTTGCAGATAATACATCTCTAATCGCAATATAGAAGAGGCAACGAGTAAATTACAGGAAGCAAGTGACAGATTAACGACTTGGGAAAACAAATCTAAAATCAAATTAAATGAAACTAAATCGATACACGTTAATCGATACAGGAAAATTGAGAGGACGACAACTATAAGAATAAAAGAGGTAAATATACCACATGAGAACACCAGTAAGTACCTAGGTCTGACACTGGATGTAAACTGAAATGGAATGAACATATAAAAAGAAAAAGAGCGAGATGGAATTCAGATACAGAGAGATTCTCTGACTCATAGGCCGTTACTCTAAACTTGCGATCAACAGCAAAGTGTTATTATATAATCAGAAGCTCAACCATCTGGCTGTATGGAATACAACTCTGGGGTTGTGCCAAACAAACACACATTAATAAGATACAAACATACCAAGAGAAGGTTTTCAGGAATATCGTCAATACATGTTTGTTCGTAACAACGACTCTGTGTACTTCACAGAGAGCAGAGACCTCAAGATCCCGTTCGTGATAGATTGTGAAACGGTTTGCAACAAAACAGCAGACTCAATTGGAAAATCATGTCAACTGCGAAGCTCTGAAGGTATTGGACAACACTAATTTAACCAGGCCTTTAAGAAGAACAAGGCGTTTGAATTAGCTATAGACTTACTCTACAAAACAGGTCAGGTTACACATAAAGACCATAATTTAGACAAAAATTAATATGGTAAGCCCAGGTGAGTTCTTTTAATTTAAGTCATAATTTAGACAAAAATTAATATGGTAAGCCCAGGTGAGTTCTTTTAATTTAAGCAGCGCTAAGTTGTTTTTAGTGGGTTAAAGTCCCCCACTATTGATTCTCGCATGGGATAAATGTCTTTTGATGATTTTCACCTTCTTTAACCACAACAAAAATAAAATATTTAAAAACTGATTATTTATTGATTAATTAAAAATATATACATAAATAAATGATGAAATAATCAATTTTTATATATTTAAAATTAAATCTTCTTTTCTACAATTATAAAATTAAAAATATTTTTAATTGAATAATAATACCGGATAGAGGAAGAGAAATAATGTATAATATTTTTTTATGTTTTTTTTTTTTATTATTATTATTTTTTTTTTTTGAATTATTTATCTAATTATGTGAATTAGAAAGTATGTTTTTAATTTGCAGTCTTGTAAATAATTCCTCCTCTTCAGTTGCTACATTTTCCACATAGTTTGAAGTAGTTCTAAAAATTAAATTAAATATACATATATACAATTTCAAAAATAATGTAGTTACGGTTTAGAGCTCATTGGATAACTTGCTTTTTAATCTAAATTTAAAATAGGAACAAAACTTGTCACTCTCGTTTATAGCAAAAAGTAATATTATTGGTTCCTTTAAAAACCATATATTTATGCAATTTTTAATTTGGTTTGATATTAAGTTCAAGAAATTGTTCGAAGCTTCATCAACAATGCAATTATATTTTCCTAACGAACTGCTGGACCAGTTCTTTTATTTGTGCAGTTATTGTTGGTAATCCAAAAATACGGACGGAACTGCTCCTGGCTTATGTATTGGCCTCCTACTAGATGATTTTGTGAAATCCGAATGCCTGAAATGTAATTTACAAATCACAGAATTTCCACTACAAACAAAATGTTCCCGAGTGATGGCTTTTAGCCATAGTCTTATTGAATTGTCTTCCTTTGTAAAACTATAACTTGACACTATGGGTTTGCTTATTTAGGCAGTTTTTTATAATTATTGTATACTCTTATCTTAAGTACACAAAACATAACGCCGCATTATTATTAAATAAAGAATTAAAAAAAGCTTCTATGAGCATGTATTAAGATTATGACACCACTTTGTTTAAATATATTTTATTTTTAAGGCGGATTCATTGTTGCGGCTAGAAACCGACGAACTCAAACGCGCGCACACCTTTTATATGAAAATTTGAAATTCTCAATTTTAAAATTTTTTATTTTCGAAAATATTTCTCTCTCTGAAAAAGTTGATTTATATTGAACTTTAGTGCGCCACATTTTTGAAAAAGTCAATCGAGACATCAAAAACACAAAAATTAAATGACAGAAAAATCATTTGAATATATATATTTTTAATTAAACATAAAATTCATCGTAGTTTGCCAAATCTTTTTTTTTTTCAAATAAATGCCAATCTATTCTATTAGTCATAAAATATTTTTGTGTGGCTGATTTCAGCCGCAACGATGAACGTTCTAGAATGAAATCAGTTCGACTGATTTTATCCGCAACGATGAATCCGCCTTTACACGTTTAATTTTTATTAATTTTTTAAAATTTTATTTTCATAATAACTGGCATACTCGAATTAAACTGGTAAAGTAGTTTTTTTTTTTCAGCGCCGTGCGGTAACTTTTGGGGGCCCCGTGCAAAAAATAAAAAAAATGAATTTTGAAGATGATTTTTTTATTTTAATTTGTTTTAAAAACAAATTAAAATAAATGTATTGTAAAAACAACTGAAACTATGCATATATATTCAAACGATACACGCGCACGTAGCGTAAACATAAATTTAATTCAAGAAGCAAAAATTACAAATAATATATAATATACAAAGGAATCATTAAAACTGCAATTAAAATTTAAAAATTGTGTAGCCTGTAATTTTGAGATCACTTTATTCAACTTATTTTAAAAATCAAGCATATATATTGAGAAATAGTTTGAGTATAAGTTGCTATGGTAACAAAAATAATCCAATGCTACTACGGTTCAACTAAATTAAACATTTTAAATGTTTAATTTAGTTAAAAATTCTGAATCATGATAAAGAATAAATATTTAATATATTTGAAAAATGAAATTTAATATATTTTGGTTAGCCCTAATTTCTTACCAGACAAAGGGAAACAATATGCGAATTTGGGGGGCCTTTCGAATATAGGGGGCCCAGTGCGATTGCACTTGTTGCACCTGCCATGGTACGGCGCTGTTTTTTTTATTTTTTTGAAAATAATAAATACAATATTTGTTTACCATTTGTTCATACAACAAACACGGAATAAACCAAATACTGTTCCGAAAAATTTAGATTGAAGGTTGGCTGTCAGTGTCACACTGCTTGGTCTTATGCGTATTAAATTTTATTAAAAAAGTAAATTATGGATATTTCTACACAATTTTTTATTTAACAAATTCTTAAAATAGTCTTCATTGCCTACATCCTTAATCTAAAAATATTTCTACTGCATTCGGCGCCTATAATATACAGCTGACTAATATTTTTATTTTTCCTATATGGTTTTTGACTGATTACGTGAAATTTGAAGTTATTATTTTTTATAATAAATATTTAAAATTTAAAACAATAAGAATGTTACGAATGGCAAGGGGCAAAACATTTTTCAATGGACTACGACGAAATAACATTACAAGTGTAAGTGATACGGTAAAAACATCTGGGGGTACTTTATCTTCACCATCATCATCTCAACCAGGTATTAATGCAGATGTACTTGGTTTGAGTAGTAAATGTGTAAAACCAAGTTCGGGTCCAGTTGGCCGTCCTGGTGCTTCAGCAACTGCTGAATATAAAGTACCAGAATATTTTTGTTATTCAAAAACTAGTTTTGCTGAGGCAGAAGTTGAAATGGCAAAATTTAGATGCCCACAACCATCAGCATTAGTTAAGTAAATTGTAGAAATTGTAAAAAAAATTAAAAGTAGTAATCATTTATCTTAAAATTTTATTAAAATATCAAAAATTATAAAGTTAAAATATGATATTTTTTATTTCACGGATTCATTCAAATCAACCCATTCAAATACCTGTTGTATTAAATCACCAGTCTGCAAATTTTTTCCATTCGGAAAACTAGATTGTGTTCCCGGATATTGTACTGAAATTGAAGCAATTTCACAAGCTGCACCAACTTGTTGACACAAATTATATTTAGGAAAATTAGATAGAAAATACGCTAGCGATCCGATAAACGCATCACCAGCTCCTGTAGTATCAATGACTTTTTCAATTTTTCTAGCTTTCATATGAATCGTTTTACGATTAATTTTATCAGAAAAAACTATTCCCTTTTCTCCCAATGTTAATATAATTGTATTTCCGCCCATTTCGATTAATTTTTCAACAGCACGTTTTGCATCACTAAAAATTTGGAAAAAAATTACATTACTATGTAAATTATTCTTGATCTTTATAATGAAAAATCAATACTTAATAGTTATAACTTCTTGTTTAGTTATTAAAGAAGCTTCAGATTCATTTACTGTTGATTCGTTTGGAGGCAGTTCTTGTAACTGGATAAATTTCAGAATTTTTAAGCAAATCAAAATAAAAACCCAACTCTTCAGTCTTGAAAATAATGTTTTTTTTAATAAAACAAATTGAGTTTTTTCTTACAAAATAAATTATAATATAATGTAATTTGATTTATTGTAATGCTAAAAATTTCCTGTAAAAAAAAATATTTAAGAAATTAATTGTACATTTTAATAGTAATATATATATAAAAATAATCAAATATTTACTTTTAATACACCAGTACAAAAAATAACTAGGGCCTTATATGAATCAACTGAAAATTGTCTTAAAAAGTTCAATACAAATAATAATATAATACTTTAATTATTTCTAGATGAATATTTAATTTATACATCAATTTAAAATTTAATATTTTTTCACTTTAATGTCTTTATATATTATTTACTTTAATATTATTATTATTTTTCACTATAATGCAAGTAATCACTAATAAATTTCTAAACTCTACAAAACAAGTCTTAACATGAGATCGTTTAACAAAACAATGAACATAAAATTGATATTTTCTTTAATGTTAATGTAATTCTTTGTTAAACAAACCGTTAACAAAAAACAAAGAGATATTATTTCACAACAAAGAAATGAACATAAAAATAAAAATAAGTTGACATTTTCTTACCCTAAAAACAAATTTCTTATCCTACAAGCAAATTTCTTAACCTACAAAAAAATTCTTAATGCAGCGCCGTTCTACTTTATGTCCGTGCAGTCACTCGTAGTGACACTCCCCTCCGTTATGACGATACATTCCTTATTCGGCTTAACATCTGTTTTGGCTCGGACATCAAGTACAGCCAATTTTACAGCTGGCCTTTCATAAACTCCTGATGAAGTTTGTATATCGGCACTTCGAACTTGACCATCTTTACTTGTTTTTGTTCTTAATACCTTACCCTTTTTCCAAGTATTTCTTGGAAAATTCTCATCGACAATTATTACAATATCTCCCACTTCTATTGGCTTTACTGGCTCAAACCATTTTGTACGCTTTGTAATAGTTGGCAGATATTCTCGAATCCATCTCTTCCAAAACATATCAGCATACCTCTGCGATATCTTCCAGTTACTTCGAAGTATTTCTCTGTCACTGTTGAATTCTCCAAATGGTTTTATACCACTTGAACTACCTAACAAAAAATGGTTGGGTGTTAATGCTTCTTCTTGGTCATCTTCAACTGGTATATACGTTAAAGGTCGAGAATTCACTATATTTTCGACTTCAATCAGCATACTTCGTAATAGCTCATCTGTTGGATTTCGCATAGGCATAATTTCATATAATATTTTTTTCACCGATTGAATCAGACGTTCCCAACTGCCTCCCATATGCGGCGATGCTGGTGGAATGAAAATCCACTTACTAGTTGACGTGGTAAATTCTTGAATCAATCTATTTTTGTCAAATTTTTCTATAGCTAGTTTTATCTCGTTATTTGCACCATGAAAATTAGTGCCATTATCACTATATATTTCTATTGGTGTTCCTCTGCGTGCCATAAAATTTCTTAAGCTTAGAATGCAAGAATCCGTTGTTAATGTATGAGCAATTTCAATATGAATTGCTCGTATTGTAAGACAAGTTACCAGAACTCCCCACCTCTTTTCCGATCTTCTTCCAACTGATACAGTAATGGGACCGAAATAATCAATTCCCACAAACGAAAACGGTCTAATAAAAGTTGATAGTCTTGCCATTGGTAATTCTCCCATTTCAGGTGGTTTAGGAACTACTTTTTTATTTTTACACCATTGGCAGTTTTTATAAACCTTTCTTACCGCTGCTCTTAATTTTGATATTGAGTATTTTTGACGTATTTCATTCACGACAATTTCATTGTTTAGGTGGTGATATTTTTCGTGATATGATTTTATAATAAGTTGTGTTATATAGTGACTCTTTAACAGAATAATTGGGCGTTTAATATCAATCGGTACATCAATCATTGCATCAATACGACCTCGAACTCTCATAATACCATTTTCGTCTAAATATGGTGATTGTTTATATATTGGACTTGATTTACCAATCACTAGCTTTTTATCATCTGCAAAATATTTATTTTTTATTAGTATATTTACCTCATTAGGAAACCCTTCCTTTTGTACATGACGATATAAATAGTTTTCAGCTTTTCTGTACTCGTCTTGAGAAATTGGACCATATAATTTACCAACTTTGTTTTTCTTTATGTTGTTGATAAATCTGTATACATAAGCAACTGATCTCACAAGTACAAACCATTTTGAAAATCTTTCAGGTTCTATTATATTTTCTAAAGCAACGAAATCGTGATATAAATGTGTCATAATTTCTTCTTCTGATGTAGTATATTCGACACTATGATTTGGCCACTCTTCTTTTGGTCTGTATAAAAACTCAGGTCCAGTAAACCATCTACTATTGTTACTTACATCGGGAATTTTTGTCCATTTTGTAGCTTCATCTGCTACATTTTGCTTCGTTGGTATCCAGAACCATTCTCGAACATTTGTCGCTTCCAATAATTCACCAATACGAAATGCAACAAACTGTTTAAATTTTCGTTGTTCAGAGTTGAGCCAACCTATAACAGTTTTAGAGTCACACCAAAAATACCTTTCAGCTATTTTTATTGATTGATTAGCTTCAATACTAGTAGCTAAACGGCTACCTAATATTGCCGCTTGTAATTCTAGCCTCGGTATTGACAATAATTTTATAGGTGCAACTCTTGTTTTAGAACCAACCAGTGAACATTCAACTTGATCGTCTTCACCAATTCTCAAATACGCGACTGCAGCATAAGCCTTTTCACTTGCATCCACAAAGATATGCAATTGTATTTTCTCCCTATTTATTGATGTATTTGCTATATAACATCTTTGAATTTGAATTTTTTCAACCTTCGGTAAAACACTTATCCAATTCAACCATCTTATATATTGATCTTTTGTTATTTCATCATCCCAGTCAACGGATGATCTCCAGATGTCTTGCAAAAGAATCTTTAAATAAATTAGAAAATTAGCAATCAATCCTAATGGATCATATATTTTCATTAGTGTTCTTAAAACTTCACGTTTTGTTGGACAACGCTTTCCATTTAAAATGTCATTATTCAATTGATTATATTTTAAAGAGTATGTGAACGTATCAGTGGAAGTACACCACCACATTCCTAATATTTTTTCAATTTCTAATTCAGGATCAATGTTTAAATCTTTATTAGCTATTTTTACTTTTTCACCCAAAGCGTTGATTACTTTTTCTGAATTCGAAATCCAATTACATATTTCAAAGCCACCCTGTTGATGAACAAATTTTACATCATTGGCCAGTTTAATTGCATCTTCCTCAGTATCAACACTTTCCAATAAATCATCCACATAATGGTTTTCAATTATAGTATTGACAGCATTTGGATACTCATCAATATATGATAAAGCATTTTTATTTTTAATAAATTGTGCACAACTGGGTGAGCATGTTGCACCAAATGTCATTACATCCATTACGTAGATGTCTGGTTCTTTATTAGGATCGTCTCTATACAAAAAACGTTGAGACTGTCGATCATCTTCTTTTATCCTAATTTGATGAAACATCTCTTTGATGTCACCACAAATTCCAATTTTCCTTTCTCTAAATCTCTGCAATATTGCTGGTAATGATGCCAATTGGTCAGGTCCTTTAAGTAGCATTTCATTTAATGATACACCATTTACTTTAGCCGCAGCATCCCATACCATTCTTATTTTACCAGGTTTGTTTGGATTAGTTACAGTGAAAATCGGTAAATACCATACACGTGGATGATTTAATAATAGCTCTTTTTTTGTTATTTTATGAATATAGTTTTTTTCAATATACTCACTTATTTTTTTCTTTATATTTGCAGCTAATTCAGGTTCACGTTGCATTTTTTTCTCAAGACATTCCAAACGTCGTTTAGCCATTGGCAAACTGTTAGGTAGAATAAATTGGTCATATTTCCATATCAGTCCGGTCTCAAATCGATTACCTATTTTATTGGTACTTGATTCTAATATTTGCATACTTCGTTCATCATCTTTAGACAATAAACTTTTGTTGGTATTTGACACTCCAAGATTGTCAAGTAAAATATAATCTTTTACGATTTGTTGTACCATATCATCTTTAGATTTTTCACATTCACAAATATGAAAACCATTAAACTTTACATCATCTTTGGCAACGATGTTTTGTTGTAACGCACCATAAACAATCCACCCAAGTCTAGTTTTTACTGCAATTGGTTCATATTGACCACCTTCTCTTAACTTTAAACTAGCACCTAATTTGGAATTATCTAGCCCAATTAAGATACGTGGTTCAGCTTGCATGTATGTTTTAATGGAAAGTCCTTTCATATATTTATATTTACCAAATTCTTCACTGCTTAATGTTTGTTTTGGTAGATTCAATGATGAAACCGTACGCGCATTAATAATTGAATATTTCTCCGCATTTTTATTTGTACTGCTAATTTTTAGATTCACGCGTTCAGATTTTTCTTCTACTCGACTATTATTTGAAGTCCATCTCAAACAAAGTGGTTCAACAATACCATTCAAATTTAGTTCCTCAGCTAACTGTTGTTCCATCAATGTCAATGACGATCCTTCATCTAAAAATGCGAAAGTTTCAACTTTTGAATTCTCACCATACAACACCACTGGAACTATTCTAAATAATATTGATTGATTATTTTGCTGATGTGTGGTACAACTATATCCACCCGAAACTTCATTTTGTTCAATTGTCTTCACTGGTTTACTAGTCTCGTTTTGTTGGCGTTGATCTTTTTTGTCATTGTGCAGTAAAGGATTATGTCTATACGTGCAACCATTCTTTAGACATTTATTTTTAGAAAAACATTCACTACCATTATGGGACACTAAGCAAGTCCGACAAAGTTTATTTTTATGAACAGCATTCCATTTTTCTTCTAAATTTAAATTTTGGAATGTTTGGCAATTTTTAATAGTTGTACAAGTTTTACCACATATACAACATTTTTTTTCATTTGTTTGATTGTTGTATTTTATTTTAAAATCATTTTTATTTTTTACCTCTTCTCGATGCGTATAAATAAAATTTGTATCTTTGTAATTGTTAATCCTTCTATTGGTTTGTTTATTTTCCATCATTGTTGTTGATGGATTTCTAAATGACACCATACTTAGATTTTCTGATACATGATTTAACCATATACTCAGAGTTGAAATATTATAACCAGGCACAGCTCTAACATGACTGGCCCAATCATACTTCATTTGTGTAGGAAGTCTATCAATTAACTCCTGTAATAAAATAGGATTATTTATATGATAAATCATATTTGATGCTTCCATTGTTGCACATAAATTCTCGACAGACAATGCATAATCTCTTATAGTTTCAAATTTTTCAAATTTTGGTAATGGTTCAGATTTGATTTTTGCAATTAAATTTTGTAATATCAATTCTGGTCTACCAAATATATTTCCCAATGTTTTAATAATACTTGGTACATTAATTGGTAACATTAATTTACTTCTTACTGTTTCTAATGCTCTGCCTTTTAAAGCTTTTTGCAGTCTAATTAAATTTTCCTCATTGGTGTACCCACACATTTGAGTCGTTGCATTGAAACTTGAAATAAATAATGGCCACCCTTCAGGTAAACCGTTAAAATATGGTAAGTCTTTTGAAAAAGCTTTCCTTGAAGCTAATTGTTGTGATGATAATATTGATGAAAATTTATTTATTGCGTCATTGTTATAAAAATTAGTTGTGTTATCATTAAAATCTGTTAATACCTTTTCTCCTTGCCTAACATATGTTGATTGTGGTGCTTTATATGACCAAGTTTCGTTTTTATCACCATATATATTTTCTTTAAAATTTAATTTTTTTATTGCACCAGTACTTTTTGAAACTGTTATATCATCAACTTGTTTTGACAGATTCCAAATATTTGTAAAATCCGATGATTTTTGTTTAATATTATCTACTTTTTGTGGTTTTGATGTAAGCCAGTTTGATACGCTTTCGATAACATCTTTTTCAAATATATCATTTTTAATACTACCACCACAACTACTGCTTTGAAGCTTCTTTTTTAATTCAAACCGCTTTTTTAAATATTCTTTTTCTTTCTCTTCAATATCTTTTTGGTTTTGCAGCTGTATTTGTTGTTGTTTTTGTTGTTGTTGTAATTTTAAATTTTGTTGTTCTAGCTCCAACTTTTGTTTTCTATGTTTTTCCTCTAAAATACGTTCTGCTTCTAATTTTTCCAATTCCAATTCTATTTCGGATTGTTTGGATAAATATGTTTTTTGTGACACCCTACTACCAGCACCTGATAATATTGCACTACCAGCTTTTGACGTCTTTTTTAATGATAAACATTTATTACATTTCCAATTTTGTTTGGATATATTTGCTGTAACACCAACACAACTATAGTGAAACCATTTTAAACAATCTTCGCATTCCACCATGTCCTCAATTGAGTCAGGATTCTCACATTTTTCGCAATTATATTGTTCCGTCATTTTGAATTTATGTTTCTAATAAAAGAAATTTTTAGAATGTTGATTCGTTTGGAGGCAGTTCTTGTAACTGGATAAATTTCAGAATTTTTAAGCAAATCAAAATAAAAACCCAACTCTTCAGTCTTGAAAATAATGTTTTTTTTAATAAAACAAATTGAGTTTTTTCTTACAAAATAAATTATAATATAATGTAATTTGATTTATTGTAATGCTAAAAATTTCCTGTAAAAAAAAATATTTAAGAAATTAATTGTACATTTTAATAGTAATATATATATAAAAATAATCAAATATTTACTTTTAATACACCAGTACAAAAAATAACTAGGGCCTTATATGAATCAACTGAAAATTGTCTTAAAAAGTTCAATACAAATAATAATATAATACTTTAATTATTTCTAGATGAATATTTAATTTATACATCAATTTAAAATTTAATATTTTTTCACTTTAATGTCTTTATATATTATTTACTTTAATATTATTATTATTTTTCACTATAATGCAAGTAATCACTAATAAATTTCTAAACTCTACAAAACAAGTCTTAACATGAGATCGTTTAACAAAACAATGAACATAAAATTGATATTTTCTTTAATGTTAATGTAATTCTTTGTTAAACAAACCGTTAACAAAAAACAAAGAGATATTATTTCACAACAAAGAAATGAACATAAAAATAAAAATAAGTTGACATTTTCTTACCCTAAAAACAAATTTCTTATCCTACAAGCAAATTTCTTAACCTACAAAAAAATTCTTAATGCAGCGCCGTTCTACTTTATGTCCGTGCAGTCACTCGTAGTGACAATTTACACAAAATATTGTTGATAATGTTAAAAGTTCTTTTGGTATATTTTCTATTGCAGGCGCTGCATTAACAATAGAAATCCCTGTGAATGATTTAACCGCTTCAATAGTTGCTGCCAAAGGAGTTTCCAATTGACATACAAGAACCTAAAAATTATTATTAATATTATTTTAAAAAGACCACCAATTTATTACCTTCGAATTTTCAAACAATATTGCAGCATTACTAACATCATTTTCAGATAACAAATCGTTTGCTCCATTCACAATTACAATTTGATTAGAACCATCATCAGAAACATTTATTTGTGCTATTCCAGTTGTCTTTTAAAGAAATGTAACGAGTAATTTAGTTTTTTAATATATATGTGTTTTTGGTATATATTAAATAATTGTGTATATATACTTGATTGGGAATCTTTTCAACAAAATCAACATTGACATTTTCTTTCCGAAAGTTTTGAATAAAATCATTACCCCAAGAATCATCACCGACCTTTTCAAAATGAGAACATTAATTAGTAAGCAATTTCATATAAAATTTTGAATACCTTTGCTATCATTGCTGTTTTGGCACCCATTTTTGCTGCTGCTACACATTGATTAGCACCTTTTCCTCCGAAACCCGTGCTGAATTTGTAACCATGAAGAGTTTCACCACTTTTAGGTAATCTGGAAACATAACTGAAAGAAATTATATACATAGGTATTTAATATTTCAAAATGAATTTTCCTTAGAATTATTTTTGATTAATATTTTACCAAATAAAATCAACATTAGCTGAACCGAAAACGAGAACATCCATTTCTAATATTAGTTTAATTTAATCAAATTTTAGAATACTCTGACTGCTATCCCCGTCATTGATAGTATAGCGTAATTTAAAGGTTAGTTTTTTTCAATTTCAAGTTTTGAGATAACGAAATTTGTTTTTATCAGTATATTTTTTATGTCTTATTTAATTTATTATTGTTTAAGGAAGGTAAGGAAAACTGGTTCCGGCATTGTAGTATTGTTATATTACGTGGTTAATAATAATAAACAATGCTTGTCGCCATATAATATCTACAAATTATATTATATGACATTGCTTTTAGTAACTAATTTTG
This sequence comes from Rhamphomyia laevipes, assembly GCA_963920725.1. NCBI lineage: Eukaryota > Metazoa > Arthropoda > Insecta > Diptera > Empididae > Rhamphomyia > Rhamphomyia laevipes. The sequence goes on along the minus strand of OY987256.1, from coordinate 22,943,806 downwards.
TTGATTATTTTTTTACTTTTTTAAGTAATATGTATATAGATATTCATTTGACTTATTCTTATTATGCAAAGCAAAACGATCATTTTCACTTTTGTGAGATCAGGACCAGATTCAATATACACATTATTTTATGTTTATCTATCTTATAAATAAATATCAAATATGTAATGTATCTATTTTTGGCATATCAATCAAAAACAATATGTGGTGATTTGGAAATATCAGTGTTGTGTTGTGTATAAATATAATATATAAACTACAAACAACTAGAACTAACCCAACAACGCCAAATTATTTCTGGAAAAGCAAATATAAATTTGAAAGTTCTTTTATAACAATAAAAATAGTAACATTTAACTCAAAATTTATTGAACAAAATCTACGCATATTAAATTTATTCATTTATAATTTATAATAAAATGGTCTTTCATAGGTGCATGTGTGATACTTTTGTCAATAGGGAGGGGTTGATAGAGTGAAGTGTGGTTGCGGCCGATTCCGAGATTGTTGTGTTAAGACTTGATGGACAAAAAAAAAAAAAATTCTATATGTTTTTGAAGTAGGGAAGTCCGAAAATGTAATAAAGTGTCCACGTGCACAAAATTGCATGTGCGCAGAAACATTGCCTAGGTAGACCTAGAAAGAACCGCTCATCAGATGGTATGTATGAACCATTGTGCCAAATTTAAAACTTCCACAGACCAAATCAAATACATAAGTAAGTTGTTGGTTGTGCAAGTGCAGTGGGTCCACGAATAAATTCAATGCTCTACAACTACAGTAATTGTTACCCAAATTCAACGATATTTCATTTTACATCACACAAATGTTGATTTAGTTATCGAGTTGCCGTTATTGAAATTTGCAGTCGGTGAACATTACGTTTGGCTCGAAAATTACGTTGCGTTATGGTAATTTTACTTTAAATAAAATTAACTATACTTAAGAATATAAATAAAATGAAAACCCAACTTTAATGAACTTAGTATTTATATATTCATATCTTAAAACTTAATTGTTGGGAAATAAAATTTTAAAGCTCACTACCAAAATTTTTGGACATTTCATATAATGTGCAAGTATAATTATTTTACACTATATGATAGCAAAACCGCTTGTTTTAAAATAATCTATTTTTAGAAAAAATGTGATGATTTAGTTTAGATGATTAAAACACTGCATACATGTTGACTAAAATTAGATTCTAGAACAAAAACATGCAATGTATATTTTCACATACGATAGGTGCGATAGAGAAGGCAATAAATATTTTAGACATCCAATTTTTAAAATATACTTTCGAAATTCAAATTCTGGACGTACAATTCTATCACAAGACGACCCTAGACCTAGGTAGACGTCTTGAATTAAAATGGATTTAATGGAATTGCCAAATTATTTTTTTTTCTTTTGTATTATCTATTATGGTTTGCAATTTATTGAAAATAACTCCATTTCTTGAAATGTTCCCTATTTGTAAAAGTTTACCCTTTGATATAAGAAGATATAAGGATATAAGAAGTATTGTGTGGCTATAGTATTATATATATATAATATAGTTTAGTTGTTTAGTTAGTATATACAGCATTAGGATATCGCACTAAGTGAGGCATAATAATGTTTTGCGAAACAGTGGCTGGCTGCAAGCTGCATCCCAATCACAACCAGGAACCTGGGTAAAAACCTATGTTTGCTGAAAGAACTTTTTCCTGTTATATTTGAAATTCCCCAAAATATATGCTGGCGTGCAAGATTTAATTAAGAAAATATCTCATTGTGGCGCTGCGGCTGCGGTGTGGCGTAAGTTATGATGTAGCGCTTTCAAACTCATATTATGTTCGTTTACTACATCATGCTGTATAAATAGAAAATTCAGTTTTCAGAATTAACTTTAAACCTAAATATAAAACATCTTGGTCAGATTAAATATTTATTTCAAAGATCATTTAAGTATTTTTCACCTCTAAAGGAAATTTTTAAAATATTTTAATTGCTACTTATCTTCCATAGTGTAAAAGGTACTTACACAAATTTTGATATATTTCTTATTTCAAAAGCTTTACAAAATAGTTCTTCGAAATCGTTTAAATTCTGGCGGGTTTTTACGGTATCAGTACCGGAACAACAGAACTAGTTGTTCTATCATATATGATATAAATAATGTCCATTAATAATCTTATTGTACACAAAAATACATAATTTTTTTTTTTTTGAACACAAATAATATTGCATAGTTACATAATCTAAGATTAATTATTTAATTGCACAACAAATTCAATTATTAGATCAACATAATTAATATCTTTAACAATATTATATTCAATATATTTTAATCGAAAAGCAATCGAAATGTTGTTTATTTGTTTGTCAATTCAACGTTTGACTCCATCAATCCAATTAGGAGCACCTTCTGATCCGTACGATACGAACATTGTTCCCTAAGGATATGACACATTAAAAACAAATTAATGTTCAATTCTTTAAAAATATTTCGAAACTTACGTGGTATATAACTACCATTTTCCACGTGTAACCCCTCAAACAAGATCGATGCGACGGACGCAACGGAGACGGATTCAAATTTCGAAAAAAAGTTGAAATGTATAGGAATATATGAAAGTGAGCAAAGTCACGACGGACACAACGCCCAAAAGTTCAATCGATTTCAACTTTCAAAGGACACGACGTTTCAAAATTTTGAATTAAAATAAATTTAATTCACATTCAATTTTTGAGTGAATTTTAAGTGTGAATAATTAATTTAAAGTATATAGTTTTGTTTACAAAAAAAAAATTGTTTATAAAAAACTGTTATTCAAGAATATGTTGTCCGTCTCAACCGTCGAGTTTGCTCCATCGAAAATTCTTATGCATTTCTTGTCCGTCATTTGTGAGGGTCCGTCGCATCCGTCGAGCTTGTTTTTACCATAATGCAGAAAGTATCAATTGTAATTCAGATAAGTCAATTATTTTAATTAAGATAAGAAACTTAAGGTCAATAGTAATTATCCTATGAAATATGCAGTTAATTATTAAATTAAGACATTCAGACTTTCTGCAGGCGTTAAAATGCAGTTAACAACAGTCAAGGCATATCATATTGTTAAAGCTGTAGCTTGATGTACTGTACTGTGTTGCACGCTATATGCAGTTGCGATTTTAATTGATGCTTTCTGAACTAAAAATTAACTAATCTGAATTAAAATTAACTCTTTGTGAATTAAAATTGACTAATATGAATTACAATTTATACTTAATAATTAAATTTGAAACTTCTTTTTTGCTTTTTGACTACAACAGTGAATATATAATTTTAAAATGTATAAAAATAAACGTTTTGTGAAAAAAAGTTAATTAAAAGAAATCTTACAGAATAAGTTCACTTGTGTAAATATGTAATATAGTTCATTTACTTGGTCGTGATAAAATAAAGTTGTACGAAAATCAACATACGATAAAAAAGTTTTGAAATAATTCGTCTTTTATTTCATTTTTAACATCTTTCAAATGTGACTAGAAAATGCGGTCAAATATTTGTTAACCTCCAATTTTGATAGAAATCTGTCGTGTAATAAAAAAGTTATTCACACTTCAATTTAAAATCTCATTAGCCAAAAAACTTAAAGATTTAACATGCGATAAGTATTGAATCAGGTTACGAAATCTATTCAATTTATGTATATGATATCAATTTAGTACCTCTCATTTAAGAAATCAATTAACATAACCTAAGAGTAGACTTAAGAAAAAGATGCTAACCTGGGCGAACAGATAACTCGTAGTTATGTCTTATAGTGATTTATGTCCAACAGAATAACACTAACTCTACTGTACTAAATATCATTTAAGTCGGATAACAATTACTATATTTTAAAACACATGAAATATAAATCGGAAATTTAAGATTGGACCCACTGAAGTTAACGACTCTAAGTTTTATAAACACAAACACAAACTATATAAAGAAACCAACCCATTTTAGTACGGTGGTATAAGATTTACCATATGAAATATAATTAGGGAATTCAGAAATGAATCACTGATGCTAGGTAATCAATCTGTGTACAAAATTTTATTCAATCCGGATAAAAGTAACTATATGCTCCAAAAAATAATAAAATATACTTCGGAAACTAAACTGCACATAGAGGTTAGTTTACCATGAAAGCCGAGTTAAGCATAGACTATATGAGAAAACCAACATCTGTGTCAAATGTAAATTACTCCATGGTGCAGAATATTTAATATTATGAAATATAATTCGGACCCACTTAAAATGGACCCACTGAAGCTACCGACAAAACATTTCACAGCACTACATGCAACAGGAAATTAAGCTATGTACGAAATTTTATTCAAATTAGATAGTAATTACTACATGCTTTAGGTTTAGAACACCATTAACAAAATTTTTTGAAAATAAGTATAGGGACCCCAAATTTGCACGCACAAGTACCACTACGAAACCAACCTGTATACGAATACGGAATACGAAATACAAATTAATAAACCTGTAATTAAACAAATTATAAATAAATAAATAAAATTGTTATAGATAAAATTATCTGGATAATAAATATCAAGAGGTAGTTTATTTAAAAAAAAAATTTTAACATGTACGCTGACTTTTTTTAGCAAATTCTAAATCTTCAATAAAGAAAATCGAACAAAATCGAACAATGTAGTCAGTACTCGTTTATTCTAACTACTCGTACTAACAGGGATTATTGATTTTCAATGCACGTAAACATTAATCTTAATCGGTTCGTTGATTACTTACAATGTTTAGAATTAATTGCTTACAATTCTTTAAGTAATCAATTATTGCTTACTATTTTTTTTACATAAATTGACAGCGCTTTATAATATTATACATCATGTAAGTAATTCTTAATGTATACCAAGTATAATTACGTTAATAATACGAGCAGTGAATATAACAGTGACTTTTCAGTTACAGTAAACAGAAACATATAGAAATTTGGAATTGGGACTTGGATTGAGAAACTAGAGACGTATAAAAAATATATATTACTAAAACCAAACTGATAATATTACTTCAACGCAACGCCAAGATATGCACATAATATAATCTTGACGGAGATACCTAGGCAGCGCCATTGTGTCGCGGAAGGGGAATTAAATGTCAAAAATAAATTGTAACATATAGAAATATATGAAAGTAGTTAAAGTGGTGTGCATTGTTCCGGAGAAACGATTTGAACTTATTCACAATGCCGCTCTGTTTGTAAGATTTTTCAGCAATGCCCCACTGCATTTGCTACTTAGGCAAATATTTTATTAAATCACAACTTTTGGATATACTTGTTCATTATAAATAACTTAAAACTGAAAATAAAATAACACTTTAAAATTAATTGTTTTTTTTATAGGTATAGTTTCATAGATTCTAGGCTCGTTTATCGCAAGCAATTCATCGCGAAGGAATTCATCGCAAGCAACTCATCGTAAGCAATTCATCGCAAGGAATTTATTATTATTTAATTATTTAACTCTGGTAGGCAGAACAATCGCGCGATTGTTCTGGCTACCAGAGTTAAATAATTAAATAATAATAAATTGAGTTATATATTCAAATAATGATAAATTAAACATAATAATAGAACATATTATTATTAATATATTATAAAAATAGAACATATTATTATAATAATAATAATATATGTATTATTATTATTATTATTCTTTACCATAAAAATAGAACATATTATTATTAAATGTATACAAAAATAAAAAAAAAATGATAAAAGGTGCGATTAATAGGAATTAAGTTTTTAGTAATTACTACATCATCATACATTTTTATGTCCCTTCCAATATCAAAATTATGAGCCATGCTCCTCAAGAATATAACTGGTGGCAATTTTTCAAAATTTTCTATTGCGATAAACTTCGCGATGAATATTTCCTTGCGATGAATTGTTTACGATGTATAACTTGCGACGAATTGCGGGCGATGAACTTTGCTATGAATTTGTTATTGCGATAAACTAGCCGGATACCGTTTCATATTTTGTTCAAAAACATGAAAAAAATGTATATTTTTTATAAAATGAAAAGAGTGCAGGACTTCCGCGATTTGAAGGAAAAAACTGTGAATATGTGAAAAATAAATTTACATTTTTATATATTTACATTGATTGTTTAGGGAATTATATTTGATTTATTCATTTTAATTAAATGGTAATTTGACCCAAAAAGTTTCGAAAATAAATGGTATGGAAAATATAGGAAACCACTACTGAGGGTATTGATCAGTGTACCGCAAATTACTGGGTCATCAACATGATTACAAAGCCAATATAACATACCTACTGAAGCTCTTAGCAAATGGTTTTTCCAAAATGATTTTGGTATATAGTATTTTCAAATTAAAATGACAGGGGCGCTACGTATTCTGACATACGAGGTAGAGGTCTTTAAATCAGATATGAACGTTATGCGTAAATTTTTGATTTGACAGCATTTTGTCAATATGGATTCAGTATTATATTTACGGTACCAGTTCAGATGACGATAAAAGGGCATTACCATATACCATATTCATTCAAATCGGTTATCAATGTTACTTTTTTAAAATATCCAGTGCTGCCAATGCTGATAAAAATACACCTGTAAAGGAATAAAAAAGGATATGACGTAGGATTAAAACAAGAATATTTTTCCAAATTTTTATTGATATCATAAAAATATTATTTTCAAAGATAAAGAGAACAAATATTTATATATTTAGTAGTAATAATGGTAAAATAAACATTTCGAGTACTATAACTTTTGAAAATAAAAAAAAAAAAAACATGATTAAGCAGTTTTTTTATATATAGTGCAGCAGTAAATTATGAAAATAGTTTGTTTTAATTTCTTTTTTTTTTTTTTTTTAATAAAATTAATATAATTATAATTTTCTTATTTAATATTTACAACATTATGTGTATTTTCAACGCTAACGATTGTTATACAATTCAATTTTTATGATAAATTCTAATCATTATCTTGAATTTATTTTAGTAATCATCACAAAAATTAATATTTATTTTGTAAAATTAAAATTGTTTTTTTTTTTTTTGTTTGCTGAAAGAAAAACTTTTCTTTAACATATGAAAAAAATAAAATTTTAATATTTAACTATTTTAATTATGTAATAATGAAAAATAACCTAAAAACACAATTAAAAATAAGTATATTTTATTAATTATTTTTACTGTATGCAATGTTTTTTTTAAAACATTTATGTAGTTGTTTTTAAGATATCTGCTATAATTAAATTATATAATTAAAATAATGTAATAACAAATTATTAATATATGTGTATACATATATATATTTTTGTTTTAACATTGTTTTCTATGCAAATAAGACAAAAAAAATTAATTTTAAAATTGCAATTATTCTTTTTAATTTAATAATATTACATATATTAGAAAACTGTTAATAATTGTATTATCAATGTATAGAAAACTTTTAAATAATGTTTTTATTATTTATCTTGTTTTTAAATTTCTGTTCCATCTAATTAATATTAAAAATAATAATAAAAAAAAAAAAACTAAAAATAATTATTCCATTTTTTTTTTGTTTCTTTTAGCTTTAAGGAATTATAGAAGCTGGTTCAACAAATTGACTTACTAATGTCATATCATCAACAATTTGTAATAAAATTTCAATATCTTGTAGTGTTTTTATTAATTGTGGTGAACCAATTAATTTAACATTTTTACCTTCAATATTTGTAAAAAACATACCATTTTTAAATATAACTGCCCGATCATATGGCATACGACTATTTTTAATTTTTGAATTACGTCTAAACATAACATTTACTGGATGGTATTTATATTTTTCATTATCTTGAATTGTTGGATCACCAACATCACCAGTAAATTCTTCTAAATGTTGTGTTTTAGCATTAGCTAATTGTGTTGAATTCATTTTTTGTAATGATACTTTACATGCCCATTCATTTGATGGTAAATTTATTGTTTTTATAGAATTTGCTATTTTTATTAATGATATTTCTAATATATTTTTTTGTTGATTTAATAATTGCTGTTTATCATTTATTATATCGGGTATATTTATAACATACCATGTTTCAAAACATGTTATTTTTTTAATAATTTTATTACCTTGCCTTTGTATAATAACCTTTTCACTTGGTAATTTACGTTTGATACCAGTTAATATATTACCGCTATTTGATGGTGGTGTTGTTATTGTATTATTATGCGTTGTTGATGTTGTTGTTTGTAAATTTTCTTTAACTTTTTCATGATTTTTCATTAATTTTTCAAAACTACTGTCATTATTATTATCATTATTATTTGAATTAAACAATGAACCACCAGATGTTGTTGATGTTATTGGTGATGAATTTTTTTTATTATTAATACCAGTATTTAATATTCTTGGAGGTCCTTTTGATAATGATGTTTGCGATACTGATGATAATTGACTTACATTAGATGTTGATAATTGTACTGATGATTTTGATAAATTTTTTGTTAAAGTATTATTGATGATATTTTTTGTACCAGTTGTTTGTTGTTGTTTTTGTTGTTGTTGAATAGCACCACGTTTTGTTGCTGCTATTGTTGATTTATTTAATTTATTATCAGTTTTATCTGTTAATATTGTTGTATGCATTATTTTACGACGATTATTATTATTATTATTGTTATTGAAACGAGATGGTGGTGATAATGATATTATTTCATTAGATTTCTTTGGTGATAAATCATTAGTAGTTTTTTCAATTAAAACATCACCTGAAATTTAATATTTTTATTTATAAATATTTTAAAAATTAATGACAATTAATTTATACATTTCGAAAAATTTATCAAAACTACTTTTTAAAGTAGATAAATAATTTATAATAAAATAAAAATACCTTTCTTTCCAATAATGTCATTAATATTAACAATTGTAAATGTTGGCATTGTTTCAAAATCATCATCATCTGGTGTACTACCACCAATTGGATCTGCTATTTCATCAATATCAATTGGTTTTTTGTTAATTATTTTAATAGATGAAGATGGTGGCGGCGTTAATTTCTGATTTAAATTTTTACCATTTAAACTTATTTGTTGTTTTTGACGATTTAATGATGATGTTACTTGTTTTAATTCAGGCATTCTTGATTGAGACTTTGTTGTTGTTGTTGTTGATGATGCTACTGTTTGTTGATTTATTTTATTACCGCTGTTCACTGTTACTAATTTATTAGATTGAACTTGTTGTTGTACTGGTGTTGATGTTACTGTTGAAGCTGAATATAATCTAGCATTATTTGTTTTTAATTGTTTTTGTGCAGGCGCTGGTGATTTTTCTACATCACTTGAATCGGATAATCCCATATTCAAACGTTTTCTCTGTGCTTCGCGTTCTTTTTCGAATTCCAATTTTCTTTTTCTTAATAAATTATTTGTAATATCGGCTCGACTCCTTGCTGGTGCTAGTGGTGGTGTTGATTTTTTTATTTCTGGAGGAGTATTAGTTTTAACTGTCAAGTCCATTTTTGTACTACTACCACTACCAGTTGATGATAATAGATTGCGTATATTTGAACGTGATCTATTTGTAACATTATTACTACTGCTAGTAGAAAATTGTATCAACGATGGATGGTTACCAGCCTGTATTTTACCTTTAATTTGTCCTCGTGTTGGTGGTGACTTACTTGCTTGTGTTTCTTCATCAGAACTTACTTTATCATCTTCACCATCTAATTTATACTCTTCATCACTTTCTAAGTAAATATCATCGGCATTTTCGTCATCATCTTCATCAGATTTACCAATTTTGCTTTTAAATGATGTTATTAAACTATCATTTTGATATTTTGGATTTGGTTTTGGTGTTCGTCTTGCACGTCCAGCCATTAATGTTGAAGGGGTTGTATTCGCTGTCGGTGTTAATGATAATTTACTTTTTTTATTTTCTGTTTTAGTTGGTATATTTTTATTTTGGCGATCTGGGGTTTTTTTTACAATTTGAACATTACGATTTTTTACTGGTCCAATTGGTTTTTTTATATCTTCCTTCTCAGATTTTTTTTGTGGTATTTTTTCAAGTCTTACTATACAAGGTTTTGGCTTTGAAACTGGTGTTGTTAAACGTGTACCCGTTCGTGTTATTGTTCCTGAATTTGCGCCAGGACCAGTGCTTCTAGTATTTCGTCCAGATCGCATCATAATAATGCGATTTGAATGAAATATCTTAAAACTGAATTCACTTTGATGTTTTCACTTTGAAATTTTTGATAATTGTAAATTTTATTCTCAAAATTGTTGTTGAAAATAAGAAAATTTTATTTTTGACAATTCGTTTATTTTTTTTTTTTTGTATGATTTTTGACAATTTTCATAAATTTTATGCGCGATGGAGCGAGAAGTCTCCAAAATAAGAAGAAAATAACTATTCCTATAAAGGCATCTAACAAGAAGTTGTAATTCCCGCGCAGTTTTTATTTTTAATAAATTGAAATTTTCTCTTTGATATTTCAATTTAATAATTGTTTTTATGTAATATTTTAATGTTTTTTATTACTATTTTACAGATTTAAGTTTATTTTTTTCAAGAAATATTGTAATAAAATAAATTGTACGCGTACCAACGCTTGACACTTTCACAACATTATATGAATGATGAAATAAAACTCTACCAACTGAATGCGATTATATGGTATTATGATGGAGACTGGAGAGTTATTTTCAAAGAACGCCATTTTTGTTTGGCTTTTGAATTTAACCCTACAGAAAAATTGAAGACAGGAATGAAATGAAAATGAATATAATTTTTCTGAACTTATATCGTGAGATAACTTCCGATATTCTCTAACAGTGAATTTGTTTCTTACAAAAAAGATGAACTGATATGCGTTCTGCAATTTTTCACAGGTAATTTTTTTCTTTTATGAAAAAAATGATGAATTGATAATAAATTCATGTTCATTTCTTAAAAATTGTATCAAAATTTCTGAAGGTGTATATTAGTTGGAATTAACCTAGTAAACACAAAATCAAATAGAAGATAATAACCCGCCCGGAATCATCACTTATTTGTTTTATTAAATCATACCTTTTTGATATTTCTTTATAATAATTTGTTGATTATAAATAACTTAAAACTATGGAAACAAAATATCATTTAAAAATCATTATTTTTTCTGTTTTTTTAATATATAGTTTTAAATATAGATAATTTTAATATAGATAATAACTATTATATGTAAATAATATTTGTTTCAAAAACATGAAAAAAAATGTAGAATACTGAACTCTGTGATTTCAAAGGAAAACTGTGAAAATGTAAGTAACATTTTAAAACGCCTTGAGAAACGAATTCACCATAAGATACTCGATATTTACTGAAAACTATGAGAGTATGCGAAAATAGTCGTATGAGAAATATTTGTAATGTAATAATCACTTTCTATGAGAAAATTCAAATAAATTTTTATTTTTAATAAATAATTTTTCAATAAATGCAATAATGAATGCCATTTTATTATTTATTACTTACAATTGACCGTCAGATTACAAAATTAATAATAAATGAAAGTAATTTAGAATTTATAAATGATTATTGATTATAATTGTACGAAAATTGCAAACATTTTTTTTTAAAAAATTAGTCAAAGTTATATATATATAATAATAGAATTTTTTGTGGGTGTTGCCGTATAAACATTGTATATTTTGTGATCACTTTACATAATACAAAATATTGTAGCGATCGCATTTATTTATCACAGCAGTGATTGTCACCTATCGCCTTATATAATTCCACTGCTGTATAATAATCTATATAATCTTATAAAACAACATTTTGAATATTGTTCTTCGATATGATTTACAGTCAGCGTAGACTGAAAAGCAGGATTACAAAGAATACGAAATTCAACTATGTGACAAATAGGCAAAAACAAAATTCATCTAGGAAATAAATTATTAAAACACAAAATAAAAAGCTATAAATACTTTATTAACAATAATCGGCAGATAAATATAAATTAAAACACAATCTCTATTGTCATTTATCTATTTTTTTTTAAAATAGTTACTTCACTAGTGAGAAACTTTCTCCAACGTAAACAATGGAGTAATGGAGACCTTAGGGAAACGATCTTTTTTCTCATTTTCATAATCTCATGTTCTAATATGCTGTTAGATGTTGAGATTCTAATTGTACAAATCTTTTCAACACATATTTTTCGCTTTTTTCGACTACTCTTCTAAATATTATGCCATTTAATCTTTATTATGTCAAAAATACTAATTATTAAATAAAAGCGATACAGTTCATAAAATATTAGTGGTTTTTCTTTACGTTAATTTATTCATTTTGTGTACATATTGTATCTGCATGTAGAACTAACTAGACGTCAAACCATTTTGTGTATGTCGTTATTGTAAAATTTGATTGTGAACGTAAAAAACTTTTTGGTGATTTGTATCCCAATATATAGTATAATAGATAAAGTTATTATTAAATTGATTAATTTGAATAATTTTTATTTCAGAATACAGACCGTCGCTGCAGTCGTAGACTGGGTAATGTTATATTTTTTTTCTCGTTTTAATAGGGTTGTCGTTATTGCCCTATGGTAGACTACACAACTACATAATACCCATGCAACACACAATACCAAATTTCAAAATGTGACAGCTTGTAGTTTTGTAGAATTAAATTTTGTTGAGGGGTGGTATCGGCCATTTTTTCTTTTTTACATTCGTAAATTAAATTCGATTTTTTTAGCGTCGTATAGCACTCTGTGTTCATTAAAAAAGTAAAAATAATTGAAAAAAATTTATTTTTTGGCGATTATTTGATATAGTAAGTTAATTACATTCGCTAAAATAAAATTACGGAAAAAACATTTAGTCTACAAATAGCGGCGTTATTTTAGGACAAATCTCCACAGCAAATTCATTGAAGTAAAAAAAACGAGTATTCTGCTTTTATTTTTTTAATATACGTGAAACAACCTTAGAGTAAATCAGCTTAATTTAGATTGTACTAAAAGACCATCCCGTCATTCTAGATATATAAATAAAAGAGAATATTTCTTAGAAGATAATAATAATATGGGTCGTCGAGCAAGCCGTTCACCCAACCGTAGACGTAGCAGATCACGTTCAAGAAATCGTAATAACAATAATAATAATAATAATAACAATAACAGCAACAACAATAGTAGAGATACACGTTCCCGTAGACGTAAGCCATCTTTGTATTGGGATGTACCACCACCAGGATTTGAACATATTACACCTTTACAATATAAAGCTATGCAAGCAGCGGGACAAATTCCAGCTAATATTGTTGCAGATACACCACAAGCGGCTGTACCAGTTGTAGGTTCAACAATAACACGTCAAGCACGACGTTTATACGTCGGTAATATTCCATTTGGTGTCACAGAAGAGGAAATGATGGAATTTTTTAATCAGCAAATGCATCTTTCTGGTTTAGCGCAAGCTGCTGGAAATCCAGTTTTAGCTTGTCAAATAAATTTGGATAAAAATTTTGCATTTTTGGAGTTTAGGTCAATTGATGAAACAACACAAGCAATGGCTTTTGATGGTATCAATTTTAAGGGTCAAAGCTTAAAAATACGTCGTCCACATGATTATCAACCAATGCCAGGGATGACAGATTCTTCTGTAATGAGTGCACCAGTTGGTAAATACATAAAAGTTTTTTATTTGTTATTGAGAAATTTAATTAAGTAAATATTTTTTTTTAGCTGGTGGTGTAATCTCAACAGTTGTTCCAGATTCTCCACATAAGATATTCATTGGTGGTTTGCCAAATTATTTAAACGAAGATCAGGTAAATTTTCGCGATGGGGCGAAGTGTATAGTGAAGTTCATAAATTTCACACAAAATATTTGAAGTAGAATTGATTTTTTTTTTAGTTAATTTTGTTTTTAATACCGGAAATAGCAAGCGATAAAATTTTTTTGTTATAGAAATTGAAATTTTAGGAATCTGTGGATTACGTACAAAACAAAAATATTTTGCAGGTTTCTTTTTATTTAGGGTTTCAGGCACAAGAAATTTATAAAATTGTGATTTCTTTCTAACTAGGTGGTCTTTCAGATATGACTTTAAAAAAAAGTGCTGACGGTTTTGTTTTTGCAGAAAAAAAGTAATTTATTTGCAGGGTTAAATGTTATTTTTGTTTTGCAGGATTTAATTTTTCAGTAAATTTCGAGCAAAGTTATTTGCAAAAGGCATAAATAATTAAAATTTTAATATAACTTCTAATTTTACATTTATCTAAGGTGGGACAATTAGTTAAACATATTTTTACAGATAAGTTCATTGAATTCTTATATAATTATGTATGAATTTAAAGTTATTTTTTTTTTACTGTCAACAAGCTTGTTATTTGATATTATTATAATAGCCCGGAATATGTTACAGAAAATTAATTTTATATAAAGTAATTATTTTCATGAATATCTTTTTTTTCTTCAATATTATTTACTAAATTAAATCAAATTTATTTTTAAATTGATTTCTAGTCTCAATGATTTTTCTGTTCGTGTTATATCAGATTTTTTTTTTTTTTTATTTCATATAAAAATAAATATTTAAATTTACCTTTTTGCATCGCACTAAATTCTTTCGATGCAAACAGAATTTAATAATACAAAAATAAATAACCAGCATATTTTTTGTAAAGCACTCTTGCTTTTTACATCTCCTTAGAATAATATATAGTACATACATATAGATTTTATATTAACAGTGGATTTTTTATTTGAGGAAGAACAACCAGACACTCTGAATTGATGGTGCATAAGTCGTTAGTACCTCACAGTTTGCATAAAATTTTTTCCTTCGTTTCGTCATAATATTCAAAAAAATTACACAATCAATCTCTCGCCAATAAGTCTGTTTTAAGGGAGATTTCTTAATTCTATCAGCTTTTTAAATCTTTTTTTTATCAAGGTCGCACGAAGAGTTTGAGTGCCATATTAATTAGTTCAATTATATCGTTGGTTTACAAGCAAAATTCACTAAGTCAATAAACATAGTTTTTATTAAATCGACTATTGACTTTGTCCTTAGTGCAATAAATGTGGGCCTAAGAGCCGTTAAAATATCAGGTTGAGAGCATAAAGTGTTTTGCCAGCATAAAGTTGCCATTATAATGACTTAATTTAGTACAAAAAACTAAAAATGCGGAAAATGTACTTAGTGAATTTTGCTTGTAAACCAACGATATTCATATTAGTATTTTTAACAAATTAACTTTGCAATTGTTTTAAACTCATGATTATATAAAAATTCTTAAATACTGAATTTGTAAAAATACGTTCAACTAAATAATTCTAAAATTCCAAGTATAAAATTCCAAGTGTAGCTTTATGCTACTTCTTATTACTATATTCAAAAACAGTAAAATCATAACTATGTATACGACAAACATAATTTTTTCCAGGTGAAAATTCTTTTTTCAGCCATTTTTTTACAGATTTTAATTAAACTTCCTTCCACATAAAGCGAAGTGAAATTATTATTAAAATAATTAATTTTCAGCTGTTCTATTTTTCAGCACATGTAATTTTTTTTTATAATTTCCAAAAAAAAAAAAAAAATAGGTTATAAATTTTTTTTTACAGCTTTTTTTTCAAATAATAAAACAAAAATAAAAATTATATAATTCAAATTACTGATTTTTTAAAAAAACAAAAACTATTTCATTGTATTGTTGTAGCATAGGTCGCGGTATTGCAAGGTTGTCGACTTCCTCTCAATAATAATTGCCAAACAAAAAATGCTGTTGTTCTTAGTGTAGCGCACTGATCTAATTCAAAAAATCCAATCCATAAAAAAAAAAATAATATGTACATTCATAACAATTTTTTAACGTAAAAACTAAAATACATGCTTAAAAATTAATTATATTTCATAAACTGAAATCTGGGATAAATAAAATCAAATAAATAAAAGGCAAGTTAAAGAAAAATAAAATGCATAAAATTTTCAGGAAACTTCGGTAAAAAATTAAGATTTATGTTTTTTTTTTTGTCGAAAACGCGTTGCTTAATAATATTTTTAATTAATATTTATTATGGGGAGGTATTTTTTTTATTGCTTTATCAATAATTTTTGAATCGCGTTCAAATTGTAAATATTTTACAATCAAAATATTAAGAAATTAAGAAAGAAACTGAATAAATTTCGGAATTTTTATTCTGTTGTAAAATGTAATTTAAATATTATTTTTTTATTAAGAAGTTTTTTTGTTTGAAGAAATTTTGAATTAAAAATCGGTTAATTAATAAATTCTTCAAAAAAAAAATCCTTCTTATGTTTGGAAATTGAATTTCGGTATAAAAAATATCGTATGTGGTTCATTTAAATATTAATATTTAAAATAATTTTATATTTAAAAACAAAATTTATTAATATATTTTTCTTTTATTTCTGCGTGTCTGCGTTTCTGTTTATCTATTTGTCTATTTCATTGCTGTTTTGGGACTGAATATTTTTAGGTGAAAGAATTACTTTTATCTTTTGGACAATTACGAGCATTCAATTTGGTTAAAGATGCAGCAACTGGTTTGAGTAAAGGATATGCTTTTGCTGAATATATTGATTATAATATTACTGATCAGGTAAGTTTTTTAGTTTTTAGAAAGATTTATTTAAATAGTTAGTATTTTAATTAATTTAATCCAGTTTTAATTTTACTTACCTCCACTTAAATTTTTGTAAACAGAAATAAAGTAAAATATAAAATATGTATATATTAAAGTCCTTCATCCTTAATTATACTCTAAATTTAAATGAAAAAACTTAATTAAATATTTTATAAAAATTATAAAAAAAATTATTAATTTATTTAAAATTTCTTGTAATTGTAGGCAATTGCTGGTTTAAATGGAATGCAATTGGGCGATAAAAAATTAATTGTTCAGCGCGCTAGTGTTGGTGCTAAAAATACAACAGTTGGTGCTGTTGCACCAGTACAAATACAAGTACCTGGTATGTCAATGGTTGGTACATCTGGACCACCAACAGAAGTTTTATGCCTTCTAAATATGGTAACACCGGAAGAATTACGTGATGAAGAAGAATACGAAGATATTCTTGAAGATATTAAAGAAGAATGTAATAAATATGGTGTTGTACGAAGTGTTGAAATACCACGACCAATTGAAGGTGTCGATGTACCTGGTTGTGGTAAAGTATTTGTTGAATTTAATTCTGTTGTTGATTGTCAAAAAGCTCAACAAGCTTTGACTGGAAGAAAGTTTAGTGATCGTGTTGTTGTAACATCATACTTTGATCCTGATAAATATCATCGCAGAGAATTTTAAAATTGAAATTGAAATAAAGAAAAACAAGATTTTCAATTAAAACTTAATTTTAAGTTTTCCATTTTCAAAAATATCAAATTTAGATAATATTTTAAGGTTTAATTTTACATATAATTTTATTTTGTTTGTTTAAATTTCAAAATTGGCATTAAAATAAAAAAAGAAATTTAATTTTATTGATGTTCAATTATAGTAATATACATGATTTATAAAACTTGATTCTGATTAATAAAAAAGAAATAAAATATATATTTACTTTAGATATACTTAAACTACTCATCCATATATTAATTCTGTATAGTCTAGCTAGACCTAGAAGGACTAAATTTTATGACTAATAATAGAGACCTAGATCAGGGGTTCCCAAACTTTTACCTCTCGCGACACACTAATTAGAACCGTAAGGTTCTCGCGACCCACCTGTAAAAAAAGTAAAATCCAAAAATTAAAAACTTTAATTCATATATTTATTAATATCAAAATAATTAATTAATCAGATGAATGGGCCCGTTTTCTATTTTTTCTAATAACATTTACGACATCTATTTTAGTATTAGTTATTTTTAGGCGAAGTGAGTTTGATAATTGTAATTTATTGCGAATTTATTTTTTAATGCAAAAATTGCGGAAAATCAAACTTCACATATTAAGTCGCGTTGTGAATGGAAGTAATACTTTTAAAGCTGCAGTGTGTAAAATTCGATATGAATTTTGTATCGACAAACAAATCTATCAATTTTTCAAAGTAAAATAATTCTAACAACTAAATAATAAAATTTTTGTCGACCCACATTGAGTCAGCTCGCGACCCACACTTTGGGAACCACTGAGATAGTTTAATGATTGGCTTGTTGATAATACCTATAACTAGAGTCTGAACAAAGAACCAATTACATAACTTTATAACTATATCACTATTATATAATAATAGGATATAATTATTATCACTATTATTACAAAAGTTTCGAGTTTCCAAATAAAAAAATATTGATAACAATCTGTACTACAAAACTGAAATGGAATAATCTATTTTGTAATCAAATTTCAGATACCCTTGGTTCATTTTAAATAATATAAAAAGTCAAGCTATGATAAGATCTTAGTTTAGACTAAGTCACAAGGAATATGCAAGTAGTAGTAGACTATCGTAATTTTATTATGAGAATTGTGAATATGAGTTTTGCTGTAATTAAATATTCTGCCAAAAAACTGATATGCAATTAAACACATTTTAAAGAATCAGTCTTTCATTCTCAAAATTTTCATGTTTAACTTCCTTAAACTATATTAAGGAAGGTCTTTATCTCGAGTTAGGCATTGTTTTTGGCTTTGCTTTAAAAAAAAAAAACTAAATGAGCATAGACTGTCATATTTATGGAATTATATGCAAAAAAAAATTAATATCAATCGCAGCTGACACAAGCTGCAATATTATTATATTGACAGTCCAGAAATATCAGCAATCAAGTAGCCAAAGGCAGGCAACTGATACAATTATGCATTTTGATGTAATAATACATACAGTATCAATTACCAAGTTACATTTGGAGACATAGACAAAGTGAGAAATATAGAAGTTAACGTTTAACGCTCTTAAATAATAAACGGTTTATAGTTCCAATTTCGAAATTGTCTCTCAGTTCATTTATGATTAAATTTGGCTCTTGGATGTGAGGTAGAGATTTGATCTTGGATGTGTTAGAAAGAATAGGGTAAGGGCTGTTAGAACTACATGATAATCAATCGTCTGAGCCCCCTCACTATATGAAATTTTTTAAAATAATTATAAAATTGACAATATTTAAGCTAGGATTTTGTAACTTCGTCATTCGATAAAATAGGTTGGATGCTTTCAAAATCACAGCTAAATTAATCTGTCCACCTTCTCTAGAAAGAAAACAGAATTATATCCTCGGAGTTCAGATTGGGATAATAAGGAATTGCTTTCTTCAGAATATTAATATATACATCGGCCTAAAAACACACCTTGAAAGTGTTGAAAATTTCAGAACTTCACGAATTTTATACTATTTTTCTATATCCAAAGCATGTAGGTAAGATACTTGTTAGTTGCTTTCAATTCCCTATTATAAAAATTTATTAGTTTTCATGAGTTGCGAATCGAAATATTTACAATTATTTCTGCTTTTCCAAACGATTGTTTCTAATCACACTTTTCTTGAAGGTAATATTAGAACCAGTTTTGTTTTTGCGGAATTTTATATCCGACTCGAAATGTTATGATTATCATTCCATTTTAATTTTTTGAATTCTGTTCTAACCTTAATTGATACGCTTTATATTTAATTTAAAAAAATAAATATATTTTATTATTTTATTTTTGTTAGTTCAAAAGCCAACAAAAACAACCAACCAAAACATTTTTACAAACTTTTGAGAACTTTTAATTTGTATTTAATTATAAAATTAATTGAATTGCTTAATGTTAATACGTCCATCCGGA
Organism: Rhamphomyia laevipes; assembly: GCA_963920725.1. Lineage (NCBI taxonomy): Eukaryota > Metazoa > Arthropoda > Insecta > Diptera > Empididae > Rhamphomyia > Rhamphomyia laevipes. The sequence continues at coordinate 22,923,976 of OY987256.1, read as the reverse complement.
CTAATTTTGAAGTTGTTAGAAAAATAATATTGCACAAGAAATATTTAAATAAAATTGTCCTTTAATAAAAAAAAAAAAATATTATTATTTTCCACCTCATGTTTTTTTTTTTTTCATTTGAAGGTCTGTTGAATATTTCTACGTAAACTGAATAGATTTTTTTTAAATTACACAAAAGTCGTTTACTTACTTGTTTCCTTTTGTTTTTATAATTTTTAAATTAAAATTCTGTAATTTCATTAAAATAAAAATTAGTTAAGGTATCATAGTTAATTCTCAAAGGTATAATATTTAAGGACATGATTGACTACTCAATTTTCTAGTTTAAATAAATTTATGTTGTATAACTTTAATTTGACTATACACTGAGTTTTGGTAATAAGGATAATAAAATTAGGTATGTATGTATATATATTTAAATTTTGAAGACTATATCCTATTTAACATTTTAAAAATATATAATATTTGTGTTGCACAATATTTCATACTAAACAAATAATTTTATATAAATATATTTATATATATTAATATTGTCCTTATCAACAAGGAAATAGAAAATCACGTTTCTTGGACTTAAGGCAGGAAATTAAAGGACATCTAGAAAATAGAGAATTCAAAAGTTAATATGAATTTATGAATTTATTTTGTTAGATATAATTTAAGTTCAAGAAGTTTAAATTGTGATCGAAAATATATGATAATAATATCATATATTCGTACGCCTTAGAGAACGATTCTATTTTTTGATTAAACTAACTAAATTTGAAATTTTAGATATATTATTTTGATTATATGGAAATAATAGCAATAATAAGTACAGTTTGTAAATGATTGCAGTATAGCTATTTGAAGAATGTTGTAAGTTGTAACTGACTTAAAGTTGTGGAGATAAATAAAACAGAAGTCAATATAAAAAATAAAAGTCCTAAAAAACCTGGCCATAAAAGGAACAAAGTTACCTTAATGTGGGAGCCAGGGTAATTTCTTGCGAAAACTGGCTCAGCACAAAACTCATTGGTTTTGTGGTTAACAAAGAGGACACCACGACCTCGCTTTATGTAGATGGATTGAATAAGAGCATACAATCTACTCCCAGGACCTCTATATTAAAAAAACTCATAAAACCAAACAATATAATAGTGGATGATATAATAATACTCAGCAAATGGGACATAAGAACTCTAACAGACCTCCTGACAGGACATAATCCTTTGAACTTCCAGCTCAGTAAAATAGGCTTGGCTGATATACACATCTTCAAACATACCAGGCTTCTTTAAATCTATTAAATGGTAAGAGGAATAGGGGCTTTAAACGCACAATAGATCGTTAAGATCGCAGTACTCTCTCGCGTTCCCTTTCACATAAAAAAAAAAACTTCGAATGGTCTCTAAAATAATATTTTGCATCTGTTTGTTTTTGTTGTTGAAGGATATTCGCAGTTTTAAAGTTTTTTTTAGTAATGATGATTTTAATACCTTTTTATTCATATCACATATTTCAATTGTAGAAATTTTCATATTACAATTTCAAATATACTTAAAAATTGTATGTATAAAATATTAAATTCAACGTAAAAACTAACTTACATTATACAGCTTTCATATATGGGCAGAATAAAAAACAAGAGATTAGAACAAGAATATAGTTAATAAATCTGTCGTCAAACCAAATATTGTCGTAGTTCTCGTCTTTGTTAGAAATAAATTTCTTAGAATCATATAACTGAATAAAATATTTCCATGTTGATTGCTTTAAGGATTGGCTACAATAACTATATCGACAATTGTCAGAGATCTACCTAAACAATTAAATTGTTGCTAGCTCTCAATCTGTTACTTCTAAATTTAATGTATATTACAGAAAATAATATGTAAATATTTTAATTAAAATATTTACATTTTAGTCAAATAAATTCTTATTATCACATATTTTTGATCTTTTAATACTTTACTTTGGTTTAAAATAATGTTATATATTTCTATCTAAGAATAGTTTTTTGTTGTAATTCTATTACAGAAAATTTGATGTAATTATTTGTATACATTGGCTCCCAATTAACTTTTGTTAACGTTTAATAATCAAATTAATTAAAGCTTTAATTTTAAGTTAATAAATGGAGTTTTAACTAAATTTCTTTATGAACACATTGGTATGAATTTAAATACAGGTTACTATAAAACCTCAATTTGCCTACGGTTGCATTGATTTCAAAAATTAAAATTGATATTACAAATTTGTCTATTTCAGTTTTCAGTTAAGACAAATAGTATCATAACTCTTGATTGATAAACGAAATGTTACGGCTGTGAATCAATTATGGGAGTTGTTATAACCTTCCTTAGGGATATATTAGAATTTGAAGCTGTATTTGTATGACGGATATGGTTCTTCTGATTTTCTATGTATCTTTTATATAATAGATATGATTTTCTCATAAACTTCTTTAAGGCTTTTATACAATATAATTGAAGTTCTAATTACTTTGTTTATGCCTAATATACCAATTTGGACAAATATTTGTTCCAAAATAATGTCATTAAAAAATAGTGTATATTATAAAAAAAATATTTTACAAACCAATTTTGTTTTGAATAAACTGTTTTTTTTTATGATATTATTTTGGATCAAATATTTGTTCAGATTATAAGTATAACAGCCTTAAAGAAGATTATGAGTCCAGAAGAACTGATTAATAATCTAATCGTGATTTGTAATATTTGTCATAGATTAAATTTAAAATAGATTGCAACGAAATTAAAAATTTTATAAATTATTTGAATTAATTTAAAAATGATAATTTTTAAAATTAAAAATATCTAATATCAAACTAAAAATTACCTGCACTTAAATTTAGTGGTGAAATTTGTTTGTAAATAAGTGCATTTAGAGGACGAGTAAAACAACATCGTTCTTTTTTAATACTATTGCGAATAATGCCTGTCAAAATATAAGATTTTTAAACATTACAGAAAAAAAACTGTCAAATCAAAAATAGTATCAGAATAAGCTTCATAAACATCAAATGTTAATAACAGCTTGAAAATTGCTTTTTCCCGTATGATTTCTAAATGGGTGTCCTTAGCATATTGGACAAGCTAGTCGCCATTATAGCATAATGGAAAAAAAGCTCAAAATATCAATTTTTGCTATTTGTGATAACGCCAAAAATAGTTTACCATAATTTAGGCGATCCAAAATAAACATAATTTTAAATATAATTTTAAAGTTATTTTAATAACCAAAAAGAAATTATTTACTCACCTTATTTGGGTTACATCACATCTTATTCGTCTTAACTTTTGTTCATAAATAATTAACTTCACTTACTCTTTCAATTGGAGTTTTGACACCTGTAATAATTATGAATGGGGGTATAACAACCATAAGGTTTTAAATTGGAGCTATCACAACCTGACAGGTGAATCATCCGCAATAATTATGCATGGGACGTATGTAACACGTAATTTTCATAAATTGAAATTAAAGCCGTAATAGTAACGAATAGCAGGTACGACAAACTTTAAAAAAATTATGAATTTAAATTATGTCAGCCGAAATTCTTATAAATTACAGTACTTGTGGTCGTAAAAGAGTTTGAGTTACTTGTACTTTAATGGGGCTGGCTAGGCTACAGTATACCTTATGAAGTAGTTGCATGAAATTGACGGAAGTTGCTGCTATAAAATTAGTTTAGATATTTTTCAGATATTGTTAAATTCACAACAAACTGGAACTAGGCTAAGAAAGTCATATAATTGAAGTAAGTGCTTTGAATTTACTGCCATACTGTAAATTTGTTTCTTATAACTCCACTTTCATTATGACGATATCAATTTAGTGTCGACCACCAACCATATGGAAAAACCCAAAATTTCGGTTAGTGGTCAGCGAACTTGAGAAAAATGTAACAGATTAACATATTTTATCAATTTATCAATTCAATATTCAAATAAAACACTAATTTATATATTTTCTGAAATTAAATCCCCAAATTACAAAAATCCATAAATTCGTATTTAAAATTAAAAAAATGTTTTTTTTTTGGGATTCAATTTTTATTTTAGCTTTTTAATTTATTAATTTTTTTACAATATATAATCTTTAAGAACGAAATAATTTTCCATTTACAAATTCACATGCATTCATAAATAAAACTTTTTTTTGCTTTCAATTTTTCATATTTTTCCAACAGAATTTATTCTTGATTTTTCAATAATTTATTTTTACATATTAAAAATAATAAAAAAAAAAAAATCAAATATTAATATTTATAATGGCATTGTACCCAAAATATAATCTAAAATAAAATAAAAATAAATTATAATTTGATTTATTTTCGTATTAAATTATTGGATCAAAAACAGTAACAACATTAAATTTGTATAGCAACATAAGTATAATTTGATTATTCAAGTTTTGAGTGATTCATGCAACAATTTTGTTGCCTGCCTTCTTGAAAGGCTGAAAAAAATATATTATTTTTTTATTTTATTTATTTTTTTTCCAAAACCAATCAATATATTTGCATAAAAATAATACATAGGAATATGTTTTTTTTTTATTTATTTATTCATATCACATATAACTGAAAAAAAAAAATATATTTTATTATAATATCAATACAGTAAACAGTCGAATTCTATAATTTTCATTAAATCATGTTAACATAATAATATAATTTATCTATTGCATAGGATTTCAATGGTAGAGGTTTCATGATCATGATATTTTATTGCAATTTAGATCTACTAATTCTAATTTTACCATAAGTTTTAACCGATAGCATTTTTCCCAATCTGAAAATCACAATTAAATAACGAAAATTTTTATTACTGGGTACAGGGTACTAATTTAAAACTGAATCAACTTGCGGTCTGGTGTTGAACCCGGTACATAATGTAGAATAGTATAGCACTATATATTTGGTAAATAACTGTGCTTTAAAATTTTTACCTCTAGCATGATTGGTAGGAAGTTGTGTCAATATGGTTCAATAATTCTAATTTGTTACAACAGGATATTAAAACTATTTATTTTTCTCAGAATTTATATAATAACTATAAAATAAATCAATATTTATTGGATTGAATGGTATAGCTTCGTTTTCATGAAACAGCCAATTTCTGAATAAGTATTTTTAATTAGTGATATGAGAAATTTTGCGAGTTTAAATATTTATTCGCAGATTCAGTACAATTGAATAATATTAAACTGCTGGATAAAGTCGGCTACGTTGCTTTCCTAATCAAAATCAGTACATATAATTATATTCATAAAACTATTTATGTTTAATCGATGGTTAAATTTTAGTATAGGTAATTAAATAATTAATAATCCTATGATTACGAAATATTCTGAAAACCAAACGGATGAATAGTATTCAAGTATATCTCGAATATATTTGAACAATATACTTGAATCATATAATAGTTTGATATATATAAATATCATTCATCACGCATCACTTATTATATAATTATTGTAAACGAATCCAAGTATAATTAAAATTGTAAGTTTTAATATTATAAGCAGTTCTCGAAATCAAACGTTAATATTAAAGTAAGAGCTACAATGTACCGATCAGTTCAGTTCAGTTTCGGTTCTATTCGACTGGTTAAGTAGACTGAACACATAGCTATTGGTTAGAAATTTGAACTGATTTGTCAGTTAGAAATTTTGTTATCATCTTTTTTTCTAGTGTTCCTGTAATTTTCATTTTGCTTATTATATAATTCCGGATAATTTTTAATATCCTCTATAAAATTTTCATGAGCCATGTGTTATCACAATTTTTTTTTTAAAAATGTCAAATTTCATTTCTCGACATTTCCTTTAGTTTGGATTCGTAAAATTCCAATCGTTACGATTCGCACCAATGTGTAAAGATGTCATATTTGAACTTTACTGAAGAAATCGAAACTGAACTGATTGTAACTATGTAGGCAAGGCTAAACTATGTTACTATGTAGCCAAGGCTTAAAGTATAAAGTTTTGGCATTATTTTAAAAGTACTTTAGACTTTAACTAATAAGTTATGTCAAGTCAAGATAATGTCAACAAAGTTTTAATATATTTATAGTATTTTTAATAATATAACTTTTAGAGAGTTTACTGTAAATGGAATACATATACGTTTTCGTTTGAAGATGATCGATTCTTTTAGATATATCCTAAAGTTTAGTTGAAGGAAAAATATGTTGATTTGTTGAAACATATAAAAAGTAGTTTTTTTTTTATTTATACAATATTTTTTTTTTTTTTTGACATGCAAGTAGAGTTATGTTGAAATTATTATTATTCTTTTTGAAAATGGATAAGAGAAGAAGTCAAGAAAAATCTTTGATTGAGTTTTAAGTTTATACTTTTTACATGAATATATTTTGTAAATTTTTTTTTCCCATTTTATTCATATTATTTATCTTATTATTTTTATTTTGTTCAAATATCGGTTAGAGATAAAGGTATACGATATATACGTGAATATAGTGTTGATGAGTACTGCGAGATGTACTTGAAATAGTTGCCTTTTTTTGCATAAAACATAAATTATTTATGGTATGTAGGAGGATTTGTTGTTCATATTGTTTTGTGATAATGATAAGAATATAAAATTATTATTGGTATAAGTTTTGTTTTGGCTATTTCTTAATTTAAAAATTTTCTAGGTTTTGAATTTTTATATAAGAAAATTTTGAATATGTTAAATTTATTTTTTAAATGACTGGCATTGATTTAGTAATTTAAATTTATATTTATTTATCCATATTTTTTTTCTTGGAATCAAAAAAAAAAAAAAAATATATATAACATCAAATTAAATAATAGAAATTATCTTTAAACAATTTAGTTTTAAATTTCCTAAAATGAATTATCCAAGTTTTTAAATAACGATGTCTTCATTGAAGTGGGTAAAAATTACATAAAATAATAGCTATTAAAACCATAATTAAATTGTGGAAATTATGACCAAAAGATATAATTCCATAAATTTAAAAATATAAATCACGAAATGAGTGATAATTCCATTATATGGATATATGACTTGTTGAGAATGTCTATGGACCACAATTAATCTGTATAATATTATAATTCAAAAACAGCTATTGTAAAAAATTATAATAATAAATAATTATTATTAATTATATTAAATTGAAAAATTAATTGAAGATAACAAAATTTAAATATATTTAATAAAATAATATAAAATTTCATGTCATTTTACAAATTTTACTATATGATTTTTGTATTACGTTTTTTTATTTAGTAAAATGACTTATTATGACATTTTATTTAATTTTATTAAATATATTTAAATTTTTTGTTATCTTCAATTAATATTTATATATAAAATAATAATTTAGTTATTTCAACCATTTATTTTGTTATATCGTCGGGTGAGTGATATTTGCCCCATACGCAATCCACTTCATTTAGAGAAAAACGACATGGAAGTTGTAAATAAAAAAAAATCGGTACGATGGATTTTTTTTTAGATATTTACTAATGAATCTAAGGTCCCAATTAAGAAGAAATAGCGAATAGCTCCCATTTTTGTGCAAGTTATGAAACATTTCCTCCAAAATTTCAGATTCAACTTGCCCTATATCCACTTTTTTGAACTAATCCATACACATGCACACATGGAGCAAAGTAGCATGTAATTTTAAAGATACATACCTGAATTAGGTGAATTTCAATAAACAACTTTAAAAAATTTATTATTACAAAAGAAAAACTATATTTTATATATATAACATTTTTCAGATACTTTCTGCGATGTAGCTTCTTCTGGTATAAAGTTGGGATCGTTGCTGCTGTCATCAGCTGTAAAATAAAAATATATAGAAATAAACTTAATTAATTAGTACATACATGAAAAATCCTCTTCATCTGAGGAAGATATATCAGTGTCCAGGTATCTGGAAGTTGTTGCTAGATCCCAACGTAGCTGAATATTAATTTTTTTTCGGAAAATCCCTTAATTTTTTCGTAGGTACACTGTTAATTTTGCCTAGAATGAATTTATAATATTATATTAGGGATTGAAAACCAGTAAATTGATCAAAAAAGCATTACTAATTTTCACATCATTATCGGTAATTCAAGTGAATAAATTTGTATAAAAAAAAATACATTAAAATTTAATAAGAAAATCTCGTCAAAAACAAAAAATATTGTATAAAAAATTGCAAATAATTTTATATTCTAAAACAAAGTTCTAACAAATTTCTTCACTTGAATAATGATTATTTCAAGCTACGTGAACATTCAAGCTACGTGAACATTCTAATATACCCACGTCCTTTCTCTACCATTTTTCAATTGCGTAATAAAAATAGTCAATTGAACTCGTAACATATGGATATATAAAATTTTCGATTTACATATGACGCATATCCATGCAAAATAATACTTAGCACATATACATGGAGCAGACTAGCACTCAATTTTAGATATTTCCAATTTAGCTTATGTGCGCTGTATATAGATAAGAAATAAGCATTTGATACTACAAAAATTCATACTTAATTTGCTCCATACGCGAAAAATCGACATATGACTCCCTTTAGCACTAACACTGTAGTAAAAAAGTGAATATGGAGCACGGTTGCTACTCTATAACTCAAAAACTGCTGATTGTTGTAGGGGAAAACGAAGTACAGGGATAGAAAAAATGCATTCTAAAACCTCAGAATATGCGTCTAACAAAAAAAACACGAAAGTGGCGTATGGGCCAAAATAGTACTCACCTGACGAAATATAAAAAATTAATATTTTATATTTGTAACAAACTGTCACAATATATTTGAATATAAACTATTTCTCAAATACGTGAATATGTTATTAAATTTAGGAAAAAAAAAACTGAATTATCCTAATTAAGATAAATAAATATCAACTTAGAATTACTAATAACCATAATTTTGGTATTCTATACTTAATAAGAGGGTCATAATATGATATCTAAATTTGCTGTCTGAAATAAAACTGTTGATCGGTGATTGTCAAACATAATTTGCAGGACGATGATAATGATATCATATAAAATATTTTCGGTGGTATATAATACTATTTATGGTCTCTAAAAGAAAATAGATTAAATAAGTTAAATAGAACAAAACTTATTACTATATTCAATAAAGTTTCCCTTGAAAATGAGTGAACAATTTTAATAGTATAAATATATATTATCAACAGGTCACAGTTAAATTTTCTACAAAATCATGGTTTACATCAATAAAATTTTACAGCCTTAAAATTATTCCATTATTGTATAATTTTTTTTTATTAACTGATTACTTAATAAACACCATTTTCTAAATAATTATGTACTACTAACTTCATCATTTCAACGTATAAATAATTTGCCTGAGAAAATAATTAACATTTGTAATTTAATACATTTTTTTTTAAAAAAAAACTTACAATAATTGTATTATTTAAAAATGGTGTGCCAGAAAGAAATAAAATAATTTTCAAATATTTATATACGAGTAATAATGAAAATTAAAATACATAAATATAAATTTAATTTAAATATATAAAAGCCAGACAAAAATTATGTTTGGAACTGAAATTATAATATTTTTGATGGTACCTATACGCTATACTATACGTACTATATATATAGAAAAATACTTTTATTATATTTAAGTATGGGTCTCAAAAATATAATTATAACACTTAAAAAACCAACTGTGCATATAAAATAATGATAACACGCAAAAAGTATGAGTAAAAATAATAAAAAAAAAATTGAGTTCTAATTATACCAAAAAGGATATTTATTATAATATTTATGTTATGTATATCCTTGGCGCCTCTGAACTTAATTTTACCTCTTTGGCATTGTACCAGCTATATATATAGATTCATTTATTAATAATAGCCTCTAGGATCTACCAAAACAAGAAATTAATATACCAATATATATATATACGAATATAATATAAATTTCTTGGTATATTTTATATTCACACAGTGTTAACATTAGCCTTTTCAAAAAAACCGAATAAGGACATTGTATATTATATTGTTCGTATGTATATATATATGGAATGATGAAGCGTTAATTAAACGATGATGAAGGCGTGAAAATTTCAACAAAACTGCTTATATTATATTGTATGAACTTTAGCATATTATAAATTTGAAAATAATTGCATATGAAAAAGGAAAATTGCATGATACTTGAAACTTTTCATTTTCATTTAAACTATAATGTTGTTATATATATTGGTAACAATGCTTAAAAATTATTATCCCTTATTAAAAAAAAATGTTGCTTATAGGCAACTAGCTTTTTGGATACACAAAGTAAGTATTAAAATTCAAATATTAATTGAGCCTTGAGTATGAAATGGAAATTTTAAATATTTAGTTATTTTTTGATTAAATTTTTTACTACATGCAAGAGCTGACGGGAAAGTTATTATATATTTTGATAACGTATTACAAATAAAACTTTGTTAAATTTCTTAATTTCCAAAATTAAGTTAATTATCATTTCTGGCCTATGATGTAAATTACAGAATCATAGTTTAAACAAATATAATGAAACCGGGTTATGTTGGAATTCCGAAAACGAGTTCACAGCCTAAATACCTCTATTAACAAAATTATGTAAATGTAAATGTTGCAACTGTGTACTATCCTACATATTTTGTGTTAAATTTAGAACTAAGCCTGGTATCGACTTTGTTGATCACTAAATTTACAAATTATTTTCTCAATCAACAGATAATAGACAAAAACTTTACACTGCACATGAACTATATTACTCCCAGTGGCGAAACGCGAAACTATAGTTTCGACGCCTTCCTGCGAATTTGTTACGTGCCAATCAAGATAAAAATTTGTAAAAGTTAAAAAATGTTTTATTCGACAATCTTCGTATCGATTTATATTTATAGATGTTTTTGTGAAATTTTTTGATATTATTGAATTTATATTTGAAATATTTTCCTTCTAACTTTACTTTTCTTTAATAATAAGGACCGCTTCGTTGGGTCCTTAAAATGATATTAGCAAAGAATATCTAAAGAGTGAATAGTTAAATTTACTTTTTTTCTACAGAGAGTATACAAAAATAAACATCTGATTTAATTGATGTTGTCAAAATAACTATAAGAGTATGTATATTTAGAGCTTGGTCAAAAAAAGTTGACAAAAAAACAGCCCAGCAAAAAGTATATAAAAAGTTTACCTCGAAAACCGTATTGATCAAATTTGATTTTATTATTCAAAATCTTGTTTTTGACAGAATTTAAACGTCCCTATAATCTTGATAATTGTGGCACCTCCTTCCGTTGCAGGGTATGTAGTTTCGCCACTTTTTTTTATTAATTTGTCATGAATCATATACTCATTAAAATTATATACATTAAATGATAAGACTGTCAAAATCAGACTACAAAGTATTTCATAGACAATCTGTCAACAAACGTTCTACCAAAAATCAGTAACATTAATCTACAATCAAATATATTATTTCGACAATTTTAAAGATTTTTTTTTGTTTATAGTTGATTAAGCAGAGTAGAAAGACGAAGATAATTAATGATGATATGCTGGATGATGCCATATCTGTAATGGAATATTTTCGTACATACATTTTGTGTTTTAATTATTACTATTAATTCATTTTAATTTTATATTCCCTACCCTACTGTCTGTTTAACGCAAAACAAAATGATAAATTTGCTATTATATAAATACAGCGTTCCATGTATTAAAGAAGAAAAAAAAAAACAAATGAATAAAAAGGCAGGAAAAATCCCATAAGAAATAAATGGAGGAACGTGCAATTTTCTTAATGGTGGTGCTTTATTGTTTAAAATTTATAGTTTTATATTTTTTTAAAAAAAAGTAGAGCCTATATTGGGTAACACACAGTGGAGACATTTTGTGTTTACATATACGTTTTTGGTGCGAAACTTTATTATTGTCTTAAATATTAAATAAATGGAAATTGCAAAATTTAATTATTTCCATTAATATTAATCTGAATATTCTTTCGAAACTATTGCACCATATTTTGATGTAATAATTTGGAAAGAATATTTCGATTAATAACAATGTATAATAACAAATATTAATGAAATGTCATCTTTGTTTATCAAGATATTCTTGGATTTATGGATGAATGGATAGATATAGTGGAATCGGTGAAATATTTATGAATTGAATTAGGCGAATTGTAGTCATTAAAATCACACATGTTACCGCTCTTAACCAAACAAAAAGATTGGTTGCCAAAAAACCTGATCATCTGCTAGTATATCTTTATAACGAAGAAGAACCAAAACATTATTGCACTAAACGGTGGGTGAGACATGAATAATGGCACAAAAATGTGTTCGTTTGGCACACATTTATCTTGAGTACTCATGACGTATTTTAAGAGCGTGATGTCGTAGCATTGAGTGTCCAGGATGACAGTGTTTGCAAAGTAATTCGAGGCTTTACTAAAGCCATATGGTATTTTTTTGTTAACTATCATTTAATTTGCACCGAAACGATACATAATATTCTTCTGTGATGGTTTTACCTTCCTGGAGGCACTTGACCAAAATCATAACACACAACCCAAAACACAGTAGCCACAAGATTCAACAGTTGGTTGCCACACTTTGAAACAGCTTCAATACATTGTTTTGATAGTTCTTTCGTTCCTTATATATAATGGGTGTACCTAAGTTTCATCAACTGTAAAAATGAAATTGGTCTAGAAACAGCATTCTTTCACGTTTTTATTTATTCTTAACACATGTTGCAGATAATATTTTTTAAGGCGATTTTTTTTTTCATTTATGACGATTAATGGTTTTTTGCTATCGTTTCTGGAGTTACGTTACTACTATTTTTGGTGCATTCTCATTAAAAACCATGGATAAAAACCAGCACCGTGTTCATTAGTTGTTGTGTGTACGATCAGGTTTATATTGACCAATCCAATATTTTACAGTCGAGTATGACGAAGTAGATTCTGGATAACATTTACAAAGTTTTTCTTTTGCTTCTTGTATGTGCATTTCCACAAAGAATTAAGAATATAATGTTTTATCAATCCTCGAAATTCAGTTTTATCGTTGGTTTTAAAAATCACAAATTTTTTTTTGTTCAGACTGTCAACTAAATAAGCGATAAAAATTAACATCATAACTTTTTAGGGTTACCATACCATACCACTACTTAAAAATAAAAAAAAATCTCGTTTTAGTGTTAGGCCAACATTATCGCTCGTTCTTCTCTTCAGATGTTCTTATAGAATGCCCCGTTATATGAGGAAATAGCTTTTCACTAAAAAGTGGCTCGAAAAATCGAAAATGGTTCATATCATTTTTAAAGAATTTTAGTAGTAGAACTCATAAAAACTGAACTGATGAACACCTGATGATTATCGCGAATTGCGACAATTTTACATACAAATCAGTAGTCATAAAGATAGTTAGTTATTTCTAGATATACAAATGACGAATTCATAGAATAAAAACTACGAATTTGTACATTTTTATTACAGAAATTATATTTTTTAACATATTTGCAGCTTCAGCATAAAAAACTGGAATGCAATTGCTAGGTTGGATGTGATATATTAAAATCTTTGACCAATATTTATTTTTAGAGCAATTTATATAACTCTGTTTTACTGATATTTTATAAAGTATCACAAAAATGCAATAACATTCAAGTACTTTTCAATGAACTTGAATGTTAAATAAACTTTTAGTACTTCAAAGAAAGAAATTATTGTAAAACCAAACCAGTTTAACATTAAAAAATCTGTCTCATTTGTGATTTGTAATTGGTAAATGACAATAATAATAATAAAAATTATTATATTTTTATTTGTGTTGATTATACATGTTTAAAACTATGCAATTATGGTGTGGGTATAAGCTATTTTTCGCATACCTAATATTGAAGGAAAACTGCATTTCTTTCCAGTTTTACATAAAATATCTACAACATATAAATATTACTACAACTGAAAATTTCATACCCCATCCAATTTAATGAATGATTTTTTCCACTGTATTTGATGTTTTTTTTTGGTGAAACTATTTTAGTTAATTTGAAATTAATTTTTATTGGAAATTTTGAAAGTCATGCTGTAAGACAGTATGTAATTTTAGATGTTTTTTTTTTAACAAAAAGAAATTTTTGAAAGAAATAATAAATCAACATTTTTAATTGTGCTGGGCTGTTTCGAAATTAAAATCGGAGAAAAGCTTACTGTGTAGTATTATCATTAAAATACCTACATGAAGTCTTCAAACATTTTTTGAGTAATACAAATAGGTAGCAATTTAAAAATGTATATAGAGATAATTCGGAAGGTAACTTGCGGAAATGTACTGACAAAAATTCTTTAAAATTATTCCGAATTAATTCCACAATTAAAATTATTAATTTTTATCTAAATAACTAAAGTTAATCCTAATGATTGAAACGATAAAATCAAAATGATTAATTGAATTGAAATTGCCTAAATCACATTTATTTAAATATAAAAATTGCTAATTTTCTCAATTACTGTCCATATTTAACATATTTACCTTTACATAGTACCAACATGTAGTGGGTATTTAATTTTTTTTTTCAATTACACTTTTATCTCTCTAATACATATTTTTTCTAAAACCATAATTACATATTTTTATACACATATATAATGTCTATGTTATTATAGAGGTGAAACGCCTGGAACGAAAAAAAAGCGAAAGTGTACAATGAGGGAGGGAACTGGTAGATATATATTAAACGACCGCGAAGATTATAAATCGCGACCGTTGTTGTTAATGGTAGCAAAAATAAAAAAAAAATACCATTGTGACCGACAATTAAAGTATGATATACAAAAATATAAAAATATACATGTATACATACATACATTATGTTATGCTTTAGTAATAAGTTTTTTTTTTAATGTAACTGGGGAGTCTTATGGGAGACAATAATAAAGGTAAAAAAAAAAAAAACTTAATATATTACGAACAATTTATTTGAAGTCAATAGCATAAGATGCCATCAGATACTTTTACCTTCAGTCGAAAACAAGTTCACAAACGATAAAGTCAACTTTTTTCGCTTTGTATTGAAAAATTTATATAAATAAAAATTGTTTAAAATCGTAATTAAAAAAAAAAATATAAAAAAAATTTATATCGTAAAATAAATTACATACTTTTATAAATTAAAATATAAATAATAAAATTATTATAAATTAAAAATTTTAAAATTAAAATTGGTGTGTAAAATATAAAAATTTAAATTTTTGTAAATAAATTTCGTAATTATATATCTTAAAAGTTAAAAATCATGTTTTAAATTTTTATATTCGAATTACTGAATTAATTCGTGAATTAATTAATTATTAAAATAAATAAATAATATTATTATATGTGACAAAGTAACTTGTAATATTTATGCTTTTCAAGTAGACTGAATTGTAGGATTATTAAAGAAATAGAAAATTCTTCGTTACTTCTTCTTGGTTTGGCTATAAGAAGATTTTAGTATAGCAATTAAACTTTTCGAAAAAAAATTATATTTTATTTTTAAATAATTTTGTATTTAATATTTTTCCTTTGAAATTTATATTATTAAATAAATTTGAATAGTATTTATGGAATTCTAAAAAGAACTTTTACATTTCCTGCTTAATTCAAATAAACTTATTTCCTCATAATTCCTATTAAATAGAAAAACTGAGACTTAAAAGTTCATCGGCTTGTAATATAATTACATTTCTAATCTAAACTAACTTCTTTTTTCGGTAACATGTCAGATTCTCGCACACATTTTAATCGCAAAATAACTGCTGGTACTTTTCCTAATGAAATATCTTGAGTTTTTATTTTTCAAAAACTATTCTATCGGTTTTTTCTAGAAAAACTTGGATTTTAGGGTTCATCCAGTATGGATTATCGCGTCGCGATTAAAGGTATGTGAAAATAGTGATTGATAAAATGTGCACGAAGATTTGCCTGTAATCCCCAAGAATTACAAAATCATAAATATTTTTTTTAAAATTTTTAAAGGCAATCTTGTTTAAGAGTATAATTTTTTACTACAAATTTTTCGTATTGAAAAATACAACTTAAATGTCTTATAAATAGTAAAAATACTAATTTAATTTTAAGTTTCGAATACTTGTAAAAAAATTCTATGTTATAAAACTATTCAAAAATTTTGTTTGAAGTTCGTGAAAAGAAATTTTCCTATATATTTATTAAGTACTTGAGAATATCGTCTTGACATTATTTATATATACATACAATAATTAAGATCACTTAGCATTTTTTTGTTAAGAATAATTTAAAAATCATTTTAGAAAATTATTTTATTTCTTATAATATCTTCTTAAAATAAGTAAGATAGTTTCATTTATAATTGTAAGCATCTTAAAATCCTGTCTTCTGTACTGTATGGTACCTACTTAATTAGAAAAAAAACACTTAATTGTAGACATATTTGTTCATAGTCCTTTTTCGAATTAAGTGTTTCTATAATGATAGTGTTTCTTTAGATGTTGTAAGCTATTTACAATTAAAGTATCAATTTTGTAGCTAAAAATATATAACTAAATATAATTTATCTTTATTAAATTATTTTTATGTACATAGAATACAAATAAAAATATAAATTTTCATTAAAATTGAAAATAAAAGGATAATGTTTTCCTTAATAAAATTTATATAAAAAAAAAAAAAAAAAAAAAATTACCACAGATTTTTATTTTGTATATACAAGAAAATTGTTTCTGACATTTAAAAACATTGAAAAGGAATATTTTTAAAGTTACACAAGACAACAAATAACTAATAAAAGGACACGTTATTCTGTTTACGAAGGATTTCAGTTTTTATTTCATAAACCATAGTTAATTTTTGGTGTGTTTTAATTTTTTTTTGGTGTTTTTGTTGAGATTTTTAAATTGAAACAAATTTTATTTTTAACAAATTGTAAAAATTAATTTACAAAAACGACAAAATGAATAAAAAAATCTTTTTGGAATTAACTGTAATAGCAGTTTTAATTGGTAAGTTTTTTTTCTTTGTGAAAATATTTAAAAAATAAAAAAATGCTGAATTGAAAGTTTTTTTTATTTGTTAATTAAAAATAATGTTTTTCAATGCACTTTCCATGATTAAATATTTTTGTGTAAGTTTTTACAATAATACGAAAAAAATAATAATTGTTGTAACAAAAATTTATCGAACCTACTATATTTTATATTTATATACTTTGTTAGGTTATAAAATTATCTAATCTTTATAAAATATGCAACATTTTTTGATAAATTAAGGAAATATAGTACAATACAGGAATTGAGACTTAAGCTTGATTTACACATCCGCCGATAAACCGTGGCGTTTACTCTTGTGTTGGGTTTCAGCTTGTTACACTAAATATTTTTTTCTTACAGTTTCACAGTGTGCGTGGATATGGAAAAGATAACGTTGAATCAATTCTTCGCCATGCCGGAGTTTTCAGATTGGTTAGAATCGACAATTACGGGTTTTTGGCGGATGTGTGAATCAAGCTTTAGGTGGTAAAAATGTCAGTTTTATTTAATTTTAGTATAATTTTAATAAAATAATTAGTTACGTCTTTTTCTTCAAATTGTTATTAGGACCAGTATAATGATTGACAAACTCTATGCGTTTGAAAGTTTGAGAGTTAGAAGAATTTATAGAGTGAAAAACTACATATGTGGAAAGAAATGCGTGTCGCGCTGAATTGATGTGTTATGGTTACTTTCTATATCAAATTAAAGATAATCTGTTCAAACCGTTCAAACGGATTGTCTTTAATTTGATATAGAAATTAACCAAAGCAAATGATCATTAAAATTGAAATATAATAAAAAATAAAATTAAATATTAGTCACTATATCACTTAATTGCCTGCCGATAATATTCAACCCATTATTGAAAAGCAAGAAAAAGTAAAGAAAAATGACATATATGTACTTTTGGTATTCGCCGCTACGTAGCGCTAAATGAATAAAATATTTCTAATAGAAAATTTGTTAAATTATATATTATTTTTTGGATTAATATGATTTTACAAAAACTTTTAATTGTTTAGAGCCAAAATTCAAAATGTGACTTCCAATATTCAAAAAACATCATATAATACGGAGATCATATGGAGTCCATTTTAGCCTGAACTAAATTAAGTATAGCACACAGTATACACTACACTTTATCTATGGTCGAGTTCGCTCCTTTTTGCGAATGTAAAAACCAACTTAATTTAGGTGGTTCGTTTTAGAAGCTATAGTGTTCTCAAACCAAACGTACATACTTCAAACCATACCTCGTCGTGTGAGAAGCGAATTGTCTATCACCTTGTGTGCGAAGATAGAGAATTTAATTATCTATCACCTTGTGTTCAGACGGTTTTGGTCTGAAAATATCTTGATTACTTTTTAATTGAAATTCAAAATTGTTGTAAGTTGTATTTATCAAAAATAATTAACTGCGAAATGTTGTATATATTTTATACAGTATTTTGGTGTTGTAGATTTGTACATCCTATAAATTGCAAAATGTAGTATATATACTGTAGGGACAAATTTTTACTATAGATTTCATATTATGTAATATTCAAATTGTTGTATCTTTTTGATACGACAAATTTAAAATTAAATTACTATACAAATAAATTAACTTCAAATTATTGTATGTTAACTATACAACATTTTGTGGTCTAAAATAAATTGATGTATCTAGAACAAAATTTACTTTTCCATAGATTTAAATACAAAATTAAATTATAGTAAAGTTTGTCGTGTATCACTAAATTAAATTATAACAATTCTCCAATTTTATTTTAGACCAAAGTAATTATTGTCTAAAATTAATAGAGCATTAATTTATTGGAGTTACAAAATTATTTCTTGAGATACATGCATTTAAAGACTCAGCAAAAATTAAAAAAAACTTCAGATTCATTTATCTCGGAACTTGATTTTTGCAGTTACGACAATTCGCTATATAGTAAATATATTATAGTAAATTGTTATGAGCAATAGTTTTCTTTCTTGGTAGTTCGGATGTTCGGAAAGTAAAAATATAAACAATATTTTTTGTTATAAATTAATTAATTAAGTGAAATCAAATTTTAGTGAAATCGAAAATTTTTTTTTTTTTTTTTATTGAAAAATAGCGAATGGAAAAATACTCTCGGTGTTTCGCTTAAAAAATATATAAAATTAAATCATACATAATCGTAAATTTAGCATACAATATCATAGGCGACTCATCTGATTGTGCGTAAAAGCCTAATAATTAAAGTATTTTATTTTTCTTTGTCACGTTCATTATGAAGTAAAGTAATCAAATTATTTTGTTAGTAGTTTTAAAACTACAAACTACATAATTATAACTTATTAATTATCATAAGCATTTGTGCACTATTTGCGATTTATCGCATGTAACAAAAATTTGAATGTACACATATCCATCGAATAACGAAACGAGCAACAAAACATTAGGTATACGTACGTACATATACGTTTGAATTCTGAATTAGAGCATATAGACAGTTTACGTTATAATTTAGAATTCAGACGTAATCAAGTAATGTAATTATGTAATTTACTCTTACAGCGTTTCGTTCAATTTATAATAACCTTTTTTGTAGTATTGCATACTATAAACTAATCGTAATATGAATATGAGCAAGCAATTTTTACTTCTTGAACGCCTAGGAAAAAATAGCGTGAGTCGCCACTGATATAATCATTTAGCTACTTAGATATTTAAAAGTTTAAGTTTATTATTATTTATTATATGAAATGCGGGCCGCTTTATTTTGCGGATAAGTTCGTTCGATAATACCGGTACGGCGGGAGCATATCTAGGGTAAAGAATTTCAGTTTTATTTTTATGCGATTATGGAGATCTGTAATAAAAAGAAACGAAATGATTATTAAATTATATTAATTTTAAATTTTTGTAGTTTTTTTGTACATATAAAAATAACATATTATTTTCGACAACCTAATCAATCATCTCATATTTATATAATGCCTAAATGTAAAATGTCTAATATTTACGATAACGAAATTTGTACCAAAAAAACAACAAAAATTATTTTACCTTAATTAAGTATTAATAGTGAGTTAAATAAATTAATTAGAAAATATTACGGTTGGTTTTTCAGTTCAACATGAAATTTATTTAAATTAAAAGCAGTAATTTTATCTCTTAATTATCCCCTTACTTCAAAACAAGCAATTTAAATTTGTATTATAAATTTTACCCTTGTCAAATACAGATTCCTTAAAAATGCATTTAATTTTCCAGGTATTTTTCCACTAATACAGATTTTTCCTATTAAATTTCTAACTGCACAAAAAAAGAAAAGTTAAAAAGGAAAATAAGTTGATTCTTTGTTCCTTTCTATGACATCCTTCAGAAATATAATTCAGTATTTTTTTTATCATTTCAGTATGCGTTGGACTAAATCTGTGGCAATATGACATTAAATCTTAAGTCGACGTTAGCGAAAATTGATTTTTTGTTATTGATAGAATTGAGTTTTAAAGATTTTTTTTTCATGTATTCCTTATTGCAAACAAACTAACACAAGTAATGTTAAATGAGTTTTTTTTGGCAACATTTGCATCGATGTAACTTAAGTCAATTTTCCAATTTGACTAAACATCTTATGTTGAATAAAATCTCGAAGATAAAATAAGTTTTATATATACATATCTTTAAGTTTATGTAAAAAAAGCTTGTGTTAAGTTAATATATTTATTTTAGATACTATATGTTACATATGTTATTTTGTGAGACATTTTATATCATTTTGGTACTCATTTCGCGATTTATGTCCAAAAGTTTTTTGTAATTAACATTATCTTTGTAACAAACAGTGCTTTCTTCAAAATTGCTCATCTTTATTATTTATTGATTTAATTTTATATTTTTATTTTTTTAATAATAAATAATATTATTAAAATAACTATAATAAGTATAAATATGCGTAATCACGAATCCAACCTGTGTACAAAATTTCATTGAAATTGAATAATATTTACCATATGTTCTAGAACATATGAAATATTAATCGGAAATTTTAGCATGGACCCCCTCAGGCTACTAACTTCTACCTTAGTCTACACATGCGTAATCACGAATCCAACCTGTGTACAAAATTTCATTGAAATTGAATAATATTTACCATATGTTCTAGAACATATGAAATATTAATCGGAAATTTAAGCATGGACCCCCTCAGGCTACTAACTTCTACCTTAGTCTACACATGCGTAATCACGAATCCAACCTGTGTACAAAATTTCATTGAAATTGAATAATATTTACCATATGTTCTAGAACATATGAAATATTAATCGGAAATTTTAGCATGGACCCCCTGAAGGTATTAACTTCTATCATGGCCAACACATGCATAATCAGCAGGTCTACCTTTGTACCAAATTTCATTAAAATCAGATAATAATTACATGCTATAAAACACGTAATTATATAAAATTCGGAAACTAAAACTGTTTTCTAGGAACCCCCTGAAGGTCTCCAAATTTCAGGAGAGCCAACTAGATCACAAAATTAGCCTATATATAATATATCTTTGAAATCGGTTAACAATTACTATAATGCTGTAGAACATATTAAAAAAAAAAATTAAAAATTAAATCGGAAATTTAACATGGACCCCCTAATCCTACTAACCTGTAATTTGGTCAACCTATGCAGAATCATGAACTCAACCTGTGTACCAAATTTCATTGAAATCGGATAATAATTACGAGCTGTAGAACATAAAGCAAATATTCTTCGGAAACCAAGGTGCTCATTTATTAGTTTCCCATGAACGTACTATACCTACCAACTACAAATTTGTGGAGTATCAAGTAGATAACTAAATGAAACTGTGTATTCAATATCATTGAAATTGGGTGAAAGGTACCGTAGATATAGAGAGTTGAACTTATGAAAAGTAATTACGGATTTTTACATGGACCCACTGAAGTATCGACTTTAAATTTTACAGGTGCCAAGTACATACGGAAACTATCATATGTACCAAAATTTATGCTAATTAGATAAAAATTACTATATGCTCTTCTAGAGTCTAGAGTATACGAAATTTTAATCGGAAATTTTACCATGGACCCCCTAAAGTTACAGACCTATATCTTGGTAGGCTTGTGGACAATCATGATACCAACCTATGTTTTAAATTTCATCCAAATCTGAGACATGAAATTTTTTTTTACATTTTTCCGTAGAACAAAAACACGTAGGTTCCCACATAAATGGGGAAATCTAACATGGTCCCACTGAAAGGATCGATCTCATCTTGTACCGGCGAAGTCTGTTAGAGCCTGTGTGCCAAATTTCATTAAAATCGGACAAGCGGTTCTAGGAGATGTTGCTGCGCACATAAAAAGCGTACGCGTACGCGTCCCCCGGACACTTTTTTTTTTTTGCATTTTCGGACTCCCCGACCTCGGAAACGCCTAGAAAAAAATTTTGAGCGAACTTTTTTTTTTGACCATCCAACCCATCACCAGACTTCATAGTATTTCATACTATTCGTAATACCAACTGCCCCTAAAAATACGACTATATAATATTATGAACTATTTAGTAATAGTCAGCGATGGATATTTAAATTTCAAGTTATCGGAAAATTAATTTTAATTTTTATCAGTTCTTAATTTTCTCTCTTGTCATAAAATGTTTTTTTTTGCATATTACATTTTCTATTAAAATTTGACGTTCTTTAATACGTTTTCCTTTTGCCAACGTATCTTTTGTTATTGTACATTACATTCAGACTTTCAGAAGATGTAAAAAATGATTGTCTGGTAAAATTGGATACTCCTGTTTTTGACAGATTTTCATCACAATCAATTCTAGTTTTGGTAGAATATAATATGTAACCAAATACTTTCTAATTTCGTAAAAATGGCTTCAGTGGATTTGCTAATGTAATTATTAACGAAGTAACAAAATCATGCTAAATTTTAACACTGAGTTTACGTCTGCGATTTACTTGATGGGGTTTACTTGAAATTGAAATGTTAATGGCATAATTTACTAAAACTTTAACCTATTTTATTTCAAATATAGTTTCAAACCATATGGACTACAAAGTTCGTAAAGTTTATTATATAAACCATGTGAGCATTAATTGAAATTTGACTAGGTGAAAATATATGAACATTTAGAAAAACTTTAAAAGAATTATGATATTTCAAATCAACATTAACTTTGGTATTAACAGTAGTCAAGAGGAACAAGATTCAATTATATTTTTTTATGTCTTTAAGTTTACTTTTGATTGCGGAACTCTAATCATAAAAACTTTTCTCATTGTTTTCTCGGGGAATTATTTTGTTTAAACAAACTTTCGATTATAACAATCCATCAGATGAAAAGGGTTGAGTTCTATACTTTATCTTAATGTTAATTAAACTTATTATCATATTGTTTCGGTTGTTGGCGGTTTTTTTTTTATGAACATTAGAACCAAAGAGCAAACAAAAAATTATTTGATACCACATAATTTTTCTTTGTTTATTATATTGTTTTAATAAAATTTAATGATGATGATTTTGATTATGATATGGTCAAGGGAGTTTTTTTTTTACATAATTGGTTTCTTTTTGTTTTACATTTTCAATGTTGGAACTGAATAAAAGAACTTTTAAGGTTGTTTGGTTAATTATGAAGATCTTAATTTTAAT
The DNA here is from genome assembly GCA_963920725.1 of Rhamphomyia laevipes. Classification (NCBI taxonomy): domain Eukaryota; kingdom Metazoa; phylum Arthropoda; class Insecta; order Diptera; family Empididae; genus Rhamphomyia; species Rhamphomyia laevipes. The sequence continues at coordinate 22,900,230 of OY987256.1, read as the reverse complement.
TAATTCAGGTTTTTTTTTTTTCATTTGCAAAAAAAAAAGAAGAAGAAGAAAATCATATTTTTAATAAAAAAGAAAAAAAAAACCAAATAAACTTTTCATTACGATTAAGGTCGTAACGAATATTTCATTTTAATTATACATTTATTTTAATATAAAATCATTTATACGAAAAACTTTCACTTTTTATTATTCAATTAATTTTGTATTTTTTGTTTTTGTATCTATTTGTCGAGCTATAAAATAAAAGTCTATTTTTAAGTTAATTAATTTTAACTTTCTTGATGAATTTTCAGTTTTTCACTTGTAAATATTTTGCATTTAATCTGATAATTTTCAGATTGTGAAATTTAGTATATAAATGGAAAAATTTATTGTAGTAGTACATGAAAAAAAATATGTATTAAAATTCTAATCGATTTAGAGCAATAAAATTTCATAGCTTTTCATGGATTATTATGAATTGTTGTAATGGAAAAATGGATTGGTAAAATTAAAATTGTTCAAAAAATACGGCAAAAATAAAAAAAGTTACTAATTAGGTACTCATTACCAACAGTGTTTTATAATTAAGGATCTATAATTACAAGGATTTATTAATATCATTATAATGTGGCGAGTGGTGCTAGGAGATGTTTCTGTGCACATTCTTATTTTCGCATGCGTACGTATACGCGTACCCCGAACACTTTTTTTTTAATTTTCGAACTCCCTGACCTTGAAAATGCCAGATTTCAGCGAATTCTATTATTTGACCATCAAATCCATCACCAGATTTCATTATTTATTCTATAACTACTCGTAATAAGATGCATGCATACGTCTTAGATTCTTTCTATAGATATAATTTCCTGGTTGGATTCAATTTATTAGCATACTTTTTAAATATAATTTTGTATTTAATAGATTTTTTTTTTTCCCTTCGCTAACGAAATTATTCCCTGGTCTGTCCCCTAGCAGTTGTGAAACCCTTTTTTTATATCTATTTTTTTTACTCATTCCTACAAATTTTTACAAAACACTATTTTAACAAACTCCCAGTTTTCAGTTTCTTCATAGTTAACAGCTAACTTTTTTTTTCTTTATTTTAGCTTATAAGTTTTACGTATTTAGTATGTAAAATTTTGTTGGTTTACCAATAAATTTAAATAATTTATTCATTTTTCTATATTATTGTAACTTTGCTAATATTTGCATTCATAAATAAAAAATTTAATTCAATAAATTTATAAACATAAGAAAATTGAACTTCTGATAAATATTTTCATTTAGTTGGAAATCTATATAAGCATCAGGTGAAGATTTACTTTAAAAACAAAAATAAATTTTTATTGTTGGCTTAAATAAAATTATGTTTTTCTTCTTTTTTTTTTTTTTTAAAAAGTAAACAAAAATGAAATTAACATATTATTTAAAAATGAATTTATTTACACAAAAAATATTTACATCAAATAATTTTTTTTTAGACTTAACATAATATAAAAATTATTATTCAATATTTTATTTTCAAATTATATTAAATTTCATTTAACAATTTATATATTTTCAATATTATAATATATTAAATACAAGGTGGTCCAAAAGTAATGGTTAATAACAGTTATTACACGAAATTGGCTTCTTCACAAAAATATTATTTTTATGAGAGTTTTGAACATCATACCAATCACACCCACCAAACTATCAACCCAAATTACTTGTAAGTTCTTAAGATTCAATAAAGAAAAAAATCTAATGGACGCATACATCAAGTAATCGTGAAGGCAAATTTAAATCACCAAATCTGGATATTATAAAAACTTGCAAATTTTTTTTGCAGCTTTAGATAGTTAGTTAGTAAGGGGGGATTATATCCCCAACCATAGGCCACTAGTTGGCATATAGATATCCTCTTGAATAACAACAATCTTTTCGCTCTACTGCTCTTCAAGCCACCCTGCATTATTAACAAACTTTAGCAGATCCCTGACTGGGAACCCTACCAACTCTTTAAAGTAGTTATCGAACCGGTAGTTACCTAAAAAACGATACCTACTCCTGTTTAATGCTGGGCAGTCACACCAGCATGTGACTGATATCTTCCGCGTAACTCGTTACACCTTCTACAAGAATTCACCATGGTGAGCCGCAATAGCTTGGCCATCTTTCTTAAGAGACAGTACCCTGTTATTATGCACGTAGCGTTGGTTAGATATTATATTTTGTAGCGTTATGTGAACCTTTACCCATGCATTTCCACAATTCCAAAATATAAATACTATGGGACTATAAAATGAAAGCTTTTGGTAACTAGGTAACCAGTAGTTTTGGACCAAGGAAACTGGGTACTGAAAATTGAGTATTGATGTCACTGTTTTAATTTTATATCGTTAATTTATTCATAATTAATGTTGCTTGTGGTAAATAATAAAGAAGATACGTAGGACGTGAATTTTGGCCCACCTTGTAAATATACAGAAATTAGAAATATACTTTTAAGTTTTCTATAACACAAATATAAATAAAATTTTCTTAGATATTATTTGATTCAAGATATAAAATGAAATAGTATTTTCGGTTACCATGGATTTTTTTTTATTATTATTGGAATAACACTTTTAGTGAAAGAACTCTTAAAACTGCAAACAAATTAAAATTTGATTAAAAATAAATAAAATAGTCAATTATAGATTAAATAAATTGCATTAGAATTTTAATTAATATTTTCTCAAGAAATATAAATAAAAAAAAATTAATTCGTTCCAAAATATTTTAGATAATCGAAATTAATTTAAATTTTGTAGGTTTTCTCTTGTCTGGAATATCAAATTAAAGATTTTTTTGGTAGAAGTTGTTATAGGTATGAAATTTGTAGAAATATCAAGGTAAAATTTCACAATTGAAATCAATGATTGTAAATATTTATGATAATGTAGCAATATTTTAAACTTATAATTTGCAAATTCGTTAACGCTTATATAAAACAACAAAACTTCAAATAAAATCTTTTTAACTGATTCAATGTAAATGTAGGAAAATATTGTAGAACAAAAATTACTGATCTTTGATAATTTCATAAAACCAAATAAACCAAAATGTTTTCCAATCAAATACTATGCGAGTTTTCAAAAAAGTTTTTACATTCAAAAATGAAATACAATTCAGTCAAACAATTTCCCGACCGAAAAACCATTTTTTTTTTTACTGAAGTTCTTTCCTGGGAAGGATTACTCATGAAATTTGTATTTCCGGAGCCGTAAAATGTTAATCATAGTGTTAAGCTACCAGAAGAGTTAAATTTATAATATTAATGTTGGATTAATTTTATATATAAATTAATTAATTTGAAGATCAAGGTTCCAGATTAAAATTCGATTTTTAGAATAGCATATAATTAACAATATATGAAATATATATTTGACGAGAATGCAGGTTTATTGGCAAACCAGAAATGGTTGAAATTTTTAATATCAGCTAAGTTTTTTTTGTTATATATGAAAGAAGTTAAAGAAAGCTATAAATGTAGTATTTATTATTGATTATTGTCCTTCCATTCCCCCCTTCTTAAACCAATCAACTAACCATTGATTATTGTCCATCTCTATCTACATTGCTTATGTCAAATAAGATAATTTTTGTCTGCTGATCCTCGTCACTGATGATTATTATGTAATTTTATTGAAAATGGTTTGCGTTGAAATGTAAAATGTGCAACATTTAACAAATTGTAAAACGTGATAATAATAATAATAAAGAAATAATTTTATATGCCGTAATACAAAAATAACTATTGAAAATTATCCATAAATTAATTTTAACTCTTGAAATACTTAAAACGCAACCATATAAAAATTTACCCCTTTAATAATTTATTCTGGTTTTTCATTATTCATTACTTACTTTCATCATCACCAAACACTTTATACAGGGTCGTCTTTAAGGTGGAATTTATTAATTAATTTTTTCATATTTACTGTTTATTTTTCCGTAATTTTCTGAAAAAAACGTATTATTATTAGGTAAAATCTACGTTTAATTTTGATCTTTGAATATTTTTAGTAACATTGTATTTACGTAATATTTGTGAGGACGATATGGCCTAAAGAAAACAATGAAATTGCCTTTCAGAAGGTGTTTTTGTCTGCCCTAGAAGTAAGGTTATTCAACACGAAAATTGTATTTACTTAAAATATTAAAGAAATAATTTAATACAAAATTATTTAGTTAAAGACGAAAATTTGTTTAAACTTGCTTTTATAATTTTTATTTAGTTGAACGACTAGGTGGTAGTGGTTTAAAAGTAAAATTTTAACATATTTTTTCTTAAATATCTTTAGGAGTAAATTAATTTAACAAAATAAATTGCAATATATTATTTTAATATAATTTTTAATAAATTTATTATAATCTACACTCGACACACCAAAACTTTATTTTAATAATCATATTTGCATTTTTTACATAATATTACATAAAAAACCACACTTTTTAAAAGAATTTAACATTTAAATTTTCTGTATAGATTATTATGTATATGTGCATAAACCTTCATTATTATGTCCACCATCGTAAAGTAAAAGGATATTATTAAAAAAAAAAATATTATATTGTAAAATTTTTTTTTTACAAGAAATTTATCTTTAAATAATTTATTAGCAAAGAGGTTGAAGTCATAATTTTATATAGTTAATTACACTTGTCTTCGTATCATAATTGATTTTAATCGGTCAGAATAAAAAGAAACCATTTTAAAGCTAAAATTATATTAAATTATTCAGAATTTTAAGTTAATTTAGTTTCTATATGCACATTTCAGTGGTTAGAAAAAAACTGTCACGATTAATGAATTTTTTAGTCTGAGGCCTTGAAGAAATTAGAAAATTTTGGTAATAAATCATTGTACCATTAAGTTTTATTAATTAAATATTAAAAATAATAGGCTAATATTTATGATTTCAAAAAAAAAATAAAGATAATTCATAATAATTGTTGAAGAAATATGTAACGAAAAATCATGAATAATTATAATTTCCGTCATGAATATCAGAGATATTTGAATATTCTCATGGCCAATAATGGAAAACTTTCGTGACCTCCATGCATAAATTCATATTGAAATAATTATGATGGTTACATTATTTTTCATAGAAATTTTCTAAAGTTTTCAGTTTTATTATTGTGTATATAAATTACAATTAAACCATTCTTTTATTTAATGTTTAATTTTGGTTCGTATTTAATTTTGGTTCGTTTTATATTTTATTACTTAATTTTCTAATAATGAATTTCAAATTGGTCATGAACTATATTTTTTTTCTAATTAAAAATTAAACTGTAATGTTACCAACGACATTATTAAAGTTATGAGAGTTAATATAGTAATAATATTTATCTTAATTTTGAAATGTATATCCCAAAAACATATCTGTCTAATGAGCAACATCCTACCTCAAATTTTCTCGACTTTATGGATAATACTTATTAAATTCTAATTTTCTGACCCCCATAAAATAGTGAGTTTTGAAGATAGAAGGCATTGATTTTTATGGAGAACGTTTATAATAAAATTCAGACTGACATCCGCAACATCTTGTTTTACAAAAGGATACCGTCATACTCAGTCAGCAAAGGATGCGTAAATTTTTTACCGACCACGAAAGATTTAATATAATAACCAAGTTAAAAAATCATATATCAAATATTGTTGGTTTTATGAGAATTTAAAATTTTTAAAATTTCAATATTTGTAAATATAAGTGTGGGCCGTAACTCACAGCTTCCAAGAGGCACTATATATTCATGTGGCCAAAATAGGAAATTTTCAACAACCCAAGGATATTGAGAGGATAATTATTTAAAAATTGATACCAACTAGTCAAACTATTCTCCAATGACGCACTAGTATATCTTCTAGTCTGCATATAAGAGTACACAGGACGAAATATTTAAAATTAAAATTACCAAAAACATAATTTAAAAAATCTTCAACAAATAAATTGTAAAAAAAAAATGCCAATTAAAATAATATGCCAAATATATTAAAGCAAGATTTTCTTTCTCAATTAATATTTTCTTGAAAAAAAACATGATCAAATTTATATTCAATTTCATTTTCATAAATTCAATTAAACTGTCCAATTAAGTGATTATAAAGAATAAGAAAGAAAAAAAGAAATAAGATTTTTTTTTTCTCAATCATTTAATAAAAACTTAATCTTTGCCAAGCAATCCTTCCAGCACAATGAACCATGTTCTTTTCATTATTAAACTTCTATGTGGTTATCATCACCAAATATCCTTCTTTCTACCGACTATTCATTTTGTGTAATTTTTTTTTTGTTCGTGATTCATTCAATTTAATCCTTTTGCCACATATACATATAAGAAAAATATCAAAAGCAAGCAAATCGAGAAATGAAAATTGAATTTAAAAAGAGCACAGTAAAAATTATAGGCTTTTTGTTTTTGTGTGTATTCCCACGTGGTCAAATATCACACTAAAAACTTAAGTACATACAAAAGGGAAAATTTAATATTATAAAAGGACATCGAAAAGCATAGTTACAAAAACTAAAAAAAAAAAAACCTAAGGATTTTTTTTTTTTTTTAAATCCTTACGAAAGCATTTTCAAGCCTATTCAATTGGAAAAGTACAAAAAAAAAAGAATTGTAATATGCTGCTTGCAATCTGGAATAATATAGATATATTATAAGAATTTTGTAGATTAAAAGGAGTTACAATCATCACAAATCTATAAAATACAATATCCTTTTTTTGGTTTCACATACATTTAAATACATGTTATTTTTTTTATTTGTGTGTTTGTGTGAGATGAAAAATATTAAGATATTTTTACCTTATAATGCTATTAAGTTATAGCCTAAAGATTCAATGGACTTGAAACTATTAGAAATATTTTTTATATATATATATATATTATTTTTGGTTTGGTTCACTTAATATGGTTTCATATATCTATCCTTGACTGAAGTAGTTAAATGTAATTTTTTTTAAAAAGAAATTTCGAATTCAATGCATGTTGCTAGTCTAAATTTCATAGCAATATTGATATGTACAAATATAGTCGTATGTCTGGATATATAGAAAATTGCATATTTATCAAGGAAAATACTTAGAATCAGAAATATTTTCAATTGCAATAATGTTCAGATATGTGAAAAAAAAAAATAATATAGAAACGTTTCGTTTAGAATTATAGGTTATAGGTTAACTGGTAATTTAATGTTATAGATATGTTAAATTATTTTTTATTTTTAAATATTAAAAAAAAATCAATATAAATAAATCTTGATCAATTTGAAAAGATTTATGATTATTTTTCTATATTTTATTAAGAAAAAATAAAATAAAAACTGATACAAAATTTAATTTATATAAATATTTGCAAGATATTTTACAAAGTGCAATTAATTATAATATTTAAAAATATAAAAATTAAATTTAAACATTAATTTAAGTAAGTGGCCGGATAACTTTGTTCGATAAAGTTATGATAAATTTCATTTCACTAAGTAACCGTGCGCTACGTAACACTACGCGAAACATTAATTAAGACTATTAAATTTCAATTAAAAATGAAACATTATTCACTATGTTTTATATATATCATGAAATTTTTGAAATAATCTCGATAAATTTAAATTAAATTTTGGTTCGATTATAAGAAGAATAAATTGTGAATAATATTATAATTCAGAGCTAAATATTCAGATCCTTATTCAATATTATCATTAAAATATCTTCCAGCGTTTGTAAAGATACATTTTCTCGCAGGCTACTGAAAATGAACAGAATGAAAATACTCTTGTCTCTAGGCTAAACTTATAACAACTGTTTCATAATAACTAGTAAAATTTACGTCTTTTTTTTTATATATTTACACCTGTACCTTTAACTAAAGATTTTTTTAACTTGTTCTCAAATTCATCACTGTCGTAAAAGCGAAATAACGATATAGTGAATCGTTCGTTATAAAATGGTATTGAATTTATTATTGTTATGGTTCAGGTCTCTGATAGTAATAAATTATTATCAATTAAAATAGTAATTATGAGCAAAGCTCAGTAAGCCGTTGCTCAGTTTCATTTTTCGTTGAAAGAAAATATCAATTAATTTTAGATTTTACATTTGGTCCTTTTGGCTAGTTTTCATACTTGTAGAACTGGGTTAAACCGAGGTGTTACTGATCAGATGCCTACCCTATTTCGCCTAACCCTCAACCACTGTTCTATAAATTCAATACATTCATACAGTTTCTCTGATTAGTGATTCAAAGGTGCCAGCTTCGAAGCACTAATCATTTTGCTAAATTTATTCCTTCACATATATTTGAAAATTAAAATACAGAATAGATTGTAAATTTTGCACATTTTATTAAACTAAACATATATTTTCAAAATCATAAAATTATAAAATTATTTCACTTAAATTTTTTGCTATGTTTTTTTTTCGTACCACTCATACAAACTGTTTAGCTCTGGTAATTTTATGTTCAGTGTTTAAATAGAGTTCATCTAACTTACCATAATAACTGACGCTTTGAAATATCTTTCAGTCCACTAATACCAATAAAGAGTAAATAAATTAAAATCAAATATTATTATAATTTTTAGTCAAAGTGATTTTTATTCTTAACGAACGTTATTGTAAATGTAATAATGATTTTTCTTCTTGAAAATTGAAAGTATTTTAAATGAATCTACAGTTTTTCAAGAAGTATAAAGTCAGTATATTTTTTCTATTTAGTTTTTCCTTATTATACTTATATTTTCACCCAATCAGGAATTACAGGATTACGTGCATTGAATGTTAGAATAGTATAAAGATTGCAAACAAATAAAAAAAGAAAATATTTAAAATTTGATTTAAGATATGAAAACATTATTCATGAAATTTTCAAAATTTGAATTGACATGTAAATTCAGTTAATAAAAATCAAATACATAAAATATAGCAATTAAATGGTTTAGATTTGCTTTAGATATTCTTTGAAATATTTTCACTGTCTGTTCTTTTGAAATTTAAGATTAAACAAAACAATTGAAAACATTTTTCATATTAAACAGCAGTGACGATCAGGATGTTCAAAAAATTGAGTCAAGTATTGCCTTTCAAAAAATAAAGTACACCGTAATTGGAATACATCTAAACTATATTCTTACATTATTAATTGCTAGGCAATAATTGTTGTTTACTAAATTATTTACTGTGGAACGAAATCACTCAAAAAGTCGTAACAACATCAGACTGAATAATGGAGACTGGGCAGGAAGTGATAGCGAAAAAGATGAAGCTTTTACGAATCAACTAGAAGAAAGAAGTTATCCTGTTGGGATAACAGTTATCCTGTTAGGATTGACTAAGACAGCGAATTACCACCTCTTCCATTCCAGTATCCAAGGGTTAGAGAGGGCAATAAGAATCAAAAGCAAACTTGTGCAATTTATTATAAAGCTCAATGTCGAGTAAAAAGTCACCAGAATATGATATCATCTCAGGTAAAATACTGAAGGAATTATAAAATCATTTCATTGATGAAGCGTATTTTATTGATACGCTATACTTCCAGATATAGCGTACAAACACATCGCTCAATTATTTAACGCTATATTCAGAGTAGGCAGCTACCCCGATTCCTAGAAACTGTCCATAATTACGATTATAACTAAACCTGGCAAAGATTCAACGAAAGTGAGTTCTTTCAGCGTATGAAATAGTTATGGTACATAAAATGATGTCAAAAATGCCACTACATCAATACGGTTTCAGAGTTGAGCATAATACAATCGATATATCAAATGAATGGAAAAAAGATTTAAGAAGAAAAGTTCAGCTGTCTAAAAGTGTGAAATTCAAGATTTCTAATTAATGGATTAGAATTAGATGCATCAGAATTAGTATTTAATGACCGGGTCGCAGTTAAATCTTTAAATCAAGCTTGAATTTTATTTTTAATCTAATTTAATTTGTTCTGGATATGGTGCCTATAATTTCAGATTTTTTTCAAAATAGTTATATCATTTTTTTTGTATATGTAATTCCAACAAATTTCTGTATTTCAAATATTTCAATTTTCTTTATATGTACTTTATTTTAAACTTGATATTATCATCATTGAATTGCAAATTCAATAATAATGTTAAAAATCTTTTTTATTTTTATATCTAATTTATGTTTCCATGTTATGATATTATATGTTTAATGTCTGACATATTATAATGATTCCTGTTTTGACGAAATATGTTACATCTTTGATATCAAAAAAGTAAAGTTATATTTAATTTAAATATTTTATATTTACTTTTTATTTCTTCATCGTTTCTTTGAAATGAACTTTCATAAAATTGAAATAACTTTTGATAAATATATGTAAGCAAAAACAACCAAAATTAATTTTATTTTTCATACTTTACATATAAGGAATTTGTAATCATATAATATGTTTAAATCAATATAAAAAATGATATTTTAAAAGAGTTTCTATAAATCAAAATATTCATTACATTTTTTATTTATTTAATATAGTTTTTAATTTTACATTATTACTTTTCATAGAAATATAAAATTCAATTTATATACGTTTCTAGCAGGTTTACTGAAATAATATTAACTTATGAAATAATTATGTTAGTACATGACATGAATTTCATAAGAAAATATTGTTATAAGACCAAATTTGATCACCTATGTTTTTTTTAAGATATGTATTTTCATATTTTAAGAGCTCCATTTTTGGAAGGATAACGATTTGAAATTTTTAAGATTAGGTTTGTGTCTAATCTATAAGAAAAAATCTTATTGAAATTGGCCGCTATAGCAAAGTATTTAATTGCAGAGAAATCGACTGTAGGGAAACTAGTTTTTTTTTATGAGATTAACACGATAGCATCTTAATTTAAAGAAAGCAAGTAAAACACTCCAAAGGTTAAATTTAAGTTTATATTTGGACCAACCTAAAAAACTAACTTCAAGGCATATTTTTTTACTTTTCTATTCGAAATTGAAGTTTACCAAATATTATTGCTATACGAATAGTTTCCAAATAATGTTGATTCGTTGCTCAATTGGCTACATCAGGAACTGAATTTAAATTCTAAAATTTTTATGAAAATTTTGATTTAATTATTTTGTAATTTAAATGTTACATATCGAATTGTTAGCGTTTTAAATGGAAAGTAATTTCCGTAAATGTGGGGGAACATAAATTTGATTTTTTTTTTAAAGTTTTATACAATATATTATGTAATAAGACTTCTATTACAACTGCCTTTATGCTTATCTAGTTTTAGTTAGTAAAAAACTTAAAACATAAGTAAATTGCACATGCGTGTTTCCTGTTAAGATCCGAGGGTAATGAGTAACATCAAACTATGTGCCATGTTTATGCCAGGTAGTTGGTAGTACAAAATGTATTTTAGGGGCACTGTTGGTACTGATTTATAACCAAAATATATTTTTATGTAATTTATTTGTGTAATATTTTAGCAAAACTTTTTTTTGCATTGTTACATGATCTTGTTACAAAAATTGAATTTTAATTAATGAAATGTGTATGTACGTATGTATAACATTACATTTGTTGTATGTTGTTAAAACACTTTTTGTTTTGTAATCAATTAATTTATATGTGGTAGCGTTTGTTTAATAAGTACTAAACGTGCAGTTTCTGTTTATAAATCACAGTGGTTAAAAATGACAATTATTATTAAAACGAAATGTCAGAAATTTTATGCTTTTTCGAAAAATATTACTATGTTGCGCAACAATACTTTCTAGAACCGCTCCACAGATTTTAATGAAATTTGGCACAGAAGTTCATTGAAATTATATATTCAATGTTCTTCCATGCAGAAATATATGCCTATGCCCTGGATTTATGTATACATGAAAATCTAAGAAGGAAATACATTAACAAATCCATCACAATATATTAAGATAGCCAGACTGCCTTTAAGGCACTGGAATTTTATCAAAATAGCCTTAGACGCAGAAAAAACGGGGTAACACTATACTGGAAGGATATGAAGAAGCGGATTTTTTGGCGAAAGAAGGAGATATTTACAGGGCCAGAACCGTTCTGTGGAGTATCACGCTGTCGCCTCAAGTCACTTCAAAAGGAGCAAATAGAGCGAGACCAACAAACCTATTGGAATAGGCGATTGGGTATGAGATATTCAAAAAAGTTCTTATCTGGCCCATCCAAAAAAATTAATAGAAAGAAAGTCCGGACACTGGTAGACATCTTTACAAGATACTGAAAAGTTAAAAAACATCTACACAGACTGGACTGTGCAGACCAATTGTGCAGATTTTGTGAAGACGAGCGAAAGACGGCAGAACATATACTGTGTGAATGCCAGGCGCTAGCCATAAAACGCATACGACACCGTGGTAGTTACATAATTACACCCTCAGAATCGTGGTTCATGTCACTCAAGAAGATGTATTGTTTTATCAATAGTACGGGTCTGGGTAGTGACAGATAATTAAAAACGGCAAATCACAATAAGGATTTAGTGATTTGGGCTCTAGTAGTGGTCCTCCCTGTAAAATCGAATTTAATCTATTCTATTATTCCATGATAATTATTATCTGATTACAGATTTGTACGAAATTTGGCACATTTGATATTTTTCATCAGTGTCTGTAAAATTTGTAGTTTTAATGGGCTAATTTGAAAAATTGAAATTATATTTCATATGTTTAATACTTTACAACAGTTTAGAGTTTACACCATCCAGTAATTTTACCCGATTTGAATAACATCGTACGAACAACTTGGCTTGGTTATCTAGTCGGTGCTCCTGAAATTTGGAGTCACTAGCTTAGGTAAAGTAGGTTTTATTGATTGTTTTCTCATTAACACATATTTCTATACTATACAGAATTTAGACAATTTCCCTCATGCTGTGGTGTGTATATGTACTATGTAGTGTACTAACTAATAAATGAATGAAAAGAAAGTATCATTATTTTTTTTATAAATTTTTAAAAATTGATAATTTAAATTTGTAATTATGCAGTTTTATATGAAAATTTAATTCAATTTATATTGAAAATAATAAAAATTAAGAACATTTTCTATATTAAATTGAAAATGTTAAGACATTTCAATTATAATTTTTTAAAAACTTTTTCATACTTTAATGGATACTAATTATGTATGTATATAAAAAAAAATAATAAAAATAGTTTTTATTATTTTATTCATGATAGAAAATTAACAATTTAAGTCATAACTTTTTAAATACCGTAATGGTGATGTCTTAAAATTTTCGAGAAATTATTTTCTCATTCATTCATTTCCATCATAAGCATTTAAAAAGTATGTTTATATAATGTAAATTTTTCAAAAACATAAGTTATGTTGTGTTAATATTTTGACTTAATAACTTCGTTCAACAACAAAAAAAGAGCTGCTAATCTAGGGGTGACCCGAAGATCGGAGTTTGTTAAAATAGAGCTTTGACATGTTATAATGATTCCTGTTTTGACAAAATATGTTACATATTTGATATAATAAAAAAAAATTATATTAAATATGATTTTTTAATTCAGAGAAAAGGATGACTATCATAGAAATCAACTTTCATTATATGAAAAGACTATATTTATGCCACGTATTGGAGGAAATAAAGGAATGGTAAAACAAGGAGAAATCCACCTAATGGAACAACAACCCAGACACACGCCAAGAGAAGCGATTCCTAGATTTCTCATACAAAAGAATTAAAAAAGTCCTCACACTCAACAAAACCGAGTTACGTACAATAACTGTCCTGTTCACGGGCCACTGATGTGCGCTCAGGTATCACTTAAACAAAATAGAAAAGTCTGATAATAGTGACTATTGATGAAGAATCTGCGGAACACATCCTCAGCGATTGCGAGGCTGCAGCTCGAAAGAGGCTGACACACCTAGGTAAGAAATCAAGGGTCTGGCCGTCAGAAAAACTACGCTTCTACAGAAGCTGGGCATTAACTGACCAAATATTAGTGTAGGGTAGGCACAATAGATCTATTTAGGTAGCAATGTAGCGATACGGAGGAACGTACTTTTGCCTTAACGACCCCTTTATTATCTATCTATCTATCTATTTAAAAAATAATAATGGTATTTTCATTTTATTTAAAGTCGGATTATTCAGAATGCTAAAATCCTTTAGATTGTGTCTCGTTCTCTCCTTAATATCTTTTCCATATGTTTTATTTTGCTCACATTGGATAAAAAGTCATTTATTATGCTAAAAAGCACTAATTGACAGGTAATTATGAGATAATGTTGTTTGCAGCCAAATTGATTAAGCAAATACAATTTTTTGACTGGTCTTTCCATCACACAATATTAATATTTCATATGTTTATTCTATTTCACTTCGTAATAATTTTATAACATTTTTATAATGTATATGAATCAAAAAATAATTTTAATGTATCTAAACATCTATATACAAAATTATATCTACAGTGCATAAAACAAGAAAAGGTAAATAAATAAAACAATTTTTTTTTTATATGTTCATACATGTAATATGAATATGTAATAAGTCACTGAATCCCCAATGAAATTATTACAGCACCCATCGGAGTGTAGGAATAAATATTTTATATTTTTTTTTTTGAGTTGAGGTAACTTGTACTTTTATACTAACCGCCAGTAAAGTTGGTTTGTAAATTCTTTTCTTTTTTTTTGCTGTTGTGCCTTACTTCTTTTTCTACTCGAATGCCATTTTTAATATCTCCGTGTTAACAAGTTAATCTAGCGTGTTTCTCTGTGGGAAAAGGTTTTGTAATAAAGTGTGGCTTCAGTAGGAGGAGAGGATAAATGGTTTTGTTGGAAATACTTTTTTGGGATTTTTTTTTTTTTGATTTTTTGCTGGCGAGGCGGGAGACGGGAAAGATTATTATATGAAAAATTCTTTCATGCGTTTAAACGTAATATTTTTATATGATGATGAGAATTTAATCTTTTAGATTTTACAACATAATTTTTTATTTTTCTATATATACCGTAATATAAAATTAATACAGGTGTATGATTTTATAAAGTTTCAAGTTTGTATATTATATAGAAATATCCTTTATTGTGAATTTTAACTTTACAGATAATGATGGTTGAAATTTATGAGCTACGATGTAAGTAATTTGTTGTTTTTTCTTAAACAATTTGATGTGATTTATGAGTTGTTGATATCAGTTGGTAACAATAAATAATTTCTTCGATAAGTTTTTGGTTACGATTATAGTTTACATTTAAATAATTTATATTTAGATCAATAATAAAAACAGCGGTTTCAATTAAATTTTTTTAATTTTAATTATTGTATTTATTTCAACAATTCTTTGGCCTAATTTCTTTAAGAATATATTTACTTTTTTTGTATTTATAATTTATTTATAGTATATTGTGGAAAGTGATTCATATATAAAAGCATACTTTTAGGTGAATTAGAAATTTTGTACAGCGGTGTCCCACCTTTCCAGCAACCATCTTTCAAGCAACCGGAATCATTTTTAAAAACTTTCCTTAGTCGCAAGATAAATTATATTCAAAGAATAATACAAGATTTTTTTTTATTTAATTTAATATTATTACTACATAACATGTAGTTTCAATAAGAGTGATATGTATCGAATTTAATAAGGCAGTAATCACTTGGTAATAGATGTAATTTAGATCCAGTATATCATCGTTTTTGGATGAATGGGCATTATGTAACCAAACAAAATTATTATTGAAGTGATTCCAATCCAAAAATTGTTTACACAAAACTCGTGATATATGGTGTGCATTATGGTACGTATCCATCATTGGACCTTATTTTTCCCAAAATGTAGAAGGAAATGACATGTCAGTTAATAATAAATTGTTGGATGATAACGATTGTTTGTTGCCAAAAATTGACTTCAATTGATTTGTTTAAATGTGGTTTCAACAAGACGGCGCAATATGCCAATAATTTCGAGAAATTGTTATATGAACTGGTCTCCAAGAAGGTGCGATGTTACATCATGATTATTTTATGTAGATATATTTGAATTCATTGATCTACGGAATTAAGACGATAGTTATGATTATTGAGAAACTACTATCCACAAATAAGTTGGTTAAAATGAATATTGAAGCTAGTTTCCATAAATAAGTTGGTTAAAATAAGATTTTGTACAATTTTATATTGCATTTTACGACACTTTTCTACTAGTATAAAATGAGTTAAGGCTTCATGTTGATATTTTCTGGAGCCATATGAACTAAAAACTTCATTCGAAAGCTAAAAAATCTATTGCTGATCTCCAAAGATCTCGAAATCTTGTTACTTAATAACATTATTCGGACCCGGAATTATTGGTATAGAGTTTTTCATTTTCAGAATGAATCCTCTTATTAAAGTATTTGAAAAAAGTTACAAAACGTCGGTAATTAGATCCAAAAATCAATTTCTAATATTGACCAGTTAATCTTATCTAACATTGTCGCATGTTTATATTAGCTACTAGAGATACGGGTTGAATATCACTGATTTAGTTATTGTTGAGAAATTTTAATAATTTTATTTATATATTTCTCAGTCCTAATTTACCACTCATTTAAAATTCTTATTACTTTATGGATGATAAGGTGAAAAGATTTTTCTTGTTGTGCATAAAGATTGAAAAATTTAAATTGCAAAAATTTGTTTTCTTGTTTCTGCTTCTTTATATTAACCAGCATATTATCCTTAGTGTTAATCTATTTAACAATGGTTTAACATAAAAATAACATATCCGTTTTAATACTTCTGTTTATATTTTATAACTGCGGGTGATCCATATATGATATTGTTGTTACACACTTTTGTTACAGTTTATTACAACTTTTTTTTTTGTTTCGTATAATTTACATTTTTATGATATTGTTAGTCAAGATTTTTTTATTTATATATTTAATTTTTTTGTTGTTGTAGCAGTAATTTATGTAAATATTTAAAAAAAAAATTATCCAAACATGTCCTTACCTATATAATTTATATGTATATGTATAACAGAAATTAATTCCTTTAAAACCGAACAAATATATGAAAAATAATAAACGTGGTAAAATAAAATTTATCTAGGCTAAAATGTATTCAAAAATTATTATGCAACTGCAAGGCATTTTAGGGCATCATATTATTAAAAATACAAATTTGGTTAATTAAGTTTTAATTAGTTTTTATTAGGTAGGAAATTATTAAAAGCTACTCATGCTTTTTGTGAACCCGGAAAATTTGTACGAACTTTGTATGAATTATATTTTAGAGCTACCCTCCAGTATATTTTAAAAGCTCAATAAATAACTGGTTGCCAATTTTTTTTTCCAGTTGATGAAGGAGAAATATTAAAAAAAAAAAAAAACAGGAACGTTTACCAAAATAGCAACCTTGGCTATTTTATTAGATTTAACTTCACTTTGCCGAAGAATTTATCCATAAAATTATCATCCAATGTTTTCAAAAATAAATGAACATTTACGATCGGGTAAAATTTTTATATTTTAGTGAAAATTGAGATAGCTTTGAATATAAAGAATTATCATCAAAATCAAACTATTTGTCCAAGTATTTTAAACTGTATTCCAAAAATAAGGACAGCCATTCACAAAGAAGGATAGTTTTGAGGCCTAGGTCAATATATATAGCTCTCTGAAATGGGGAATGGTAGAACGAGTAGAACGTTTGTGTATGGAACTCAATCCTTTACTTGCTGTTTGTGTATGGAAGGGAAGGAGACAATGGAAAATTTGTTATGACATTCTCCTTCAGTCCAACATAAAAGATTTAGGCGCAATTTGGCAGTTTTTAATCAGAGCTATCTAAAGTAATTCCTTTTATTAAAGAAGTGAAACGGTTTGACACATTGTGTAAATGATATAGCGTTCGACTGTCGGGTACAACGGGCTCATTCATAGCATACGTGTGTGTAAATATCGTAATTCCCATTCCTCCAAAATCAACCTTACAATACAAAGAATAAAAAATTGAGCAAAATCGGTTAAATCGGTTGTTAGTATTTCAACTAAGTAACGATATTTGAGAATTTTCAAAAGTATACTTTTTTTACGCACCGGAAAGTACTTTATCGGACAAGAGAGTACTATTATTCATATGTAAAGAAAAAGTATTAGCGTTTATGTTTCAAGTACATATATTTCAAAATCGGTGCACATCAAATCATTAAACCTAATTTTTTACCAGTCCTACTGTCCTACATAATACTTCGATATTGACGAATTCCTATAGTATAGATGTTTAATTCATCATGACCTGTCGATGCTCTATACTCAGAATCGATAGTTTCTATCAAGTCTAATTATTTATATTTTTATATTATTAGTTTTAGCTATGAATATTCCCAACAAACAAAATCTTATAGAATTAGGTTAATTCAATCCGAAAATCCTTTGAAAAAACTGAAAGTACTTTTAGTCGAAAGTACTTGGGGACTTTTTAAACCCGGAAGGAGGTAAAAAAATCATCACTGCTTTAACTTTCGCATTATAATATTGCGTGTGTCCAATCCTTATATTTCCAGGTACTTAAATTTCATTTACTCAACAAGCATAAAATTTTAAACATTAATTATTTCAAAAATTTCACCATCATGTAAACAAAATGAAAGAAAAATTGCATATTTAAATGAGCTATAAATATTTAGTTTTGTCGTTCATTAACTTCGAAAAAAAATAATAATTTATTTTTATATATAAGATAAATATTTGATATACATACATATATTTATTAAATAAAATCCATTAATAATAAATTATGTTAATTTTTCGCAGCAAATATTATTACATAAACGGAAAAGTAATCATAAATTTTTCTTTTTATATTTTTTATGATTAATTTTTACATATAATATAAATCATCATCAAAATATTTGCACCATCGTGGTAAAAAAAAAAATATATTGAACGTTTATGTTAATTAAACGTGTTTTAATGTTAATTAATTTGCATGTTTATTTTTATAAAATAATATCAATAAAAATAATATTTTAATATATTTTTTATATAAAGGCCATGTTTTTTATATTTTTTGTATGAACTTTAATAAATTTAATGGGATATAATAATAATAATAATAATAATTTGCATGGTGAATTACATAAAAATAGGTTTTAAATATATGAATGAAAATATATAATAAATATTGTTTTATTTAATTAATAATTATTTAATGATTTAATCTCATTATATTTGCTCAACAAGCATGACATTTATTTTTATTATATATTTTCAAATTAAAGCGTTGATATAATTATGAAAAATTAGATTTATTTATTAATAGTGCGGTAAATTATATATAAAAAAAATTATTCAAATTTTAGTTAATTAATAACATTCATTCGTTTGGCATTGGCATCTATAGCCGTTAAATATTAATTTTTCAATATTTAATTACAAGAATCATAAAAAAGTACCAATTTTTTGACCTTTTGCATATTTGGATTTTATAAAAATTAAAAATTATCTGCAGTACTTCTAGAAATACTTTTATAGACTCAGTAAAATTTGATAAACAAAGTTATCTTCACCTTACTATAAACTCTAACTTTGTATGTATTAATGCTGTACAATTTACAAATTCCTATCTAAAATATTCTCCATTGCAAAAGTAAATTTAAAAATCGCGAATTTCTTTTGAAAAAATGGATTATAATGTCTGGTTTATTTCATGTAAAATTTGGCTATACTATAATTCTTGATAATCTGCGTAATAATGGAATTACTAATTTTAAGGTTATACAGTAATTGATATTTTGTATTCATACCTTGTGACAAATTTTTTAAGTTAATTTTTAAAATGAATTAATAGTATTACATAGCCGTAATTACGACAGACACTAATTCTTGAAGCCAAAATCTCCCATTTCTAATATGATCTCTAGAGGAAGGAATTTAGATTTGATTTTTTAAGTGATGCGGAAATTTCTCAACCTATGCTATCTAAATATCGAAGCGTGTTAATAGATGCTGCATCAAATATGTATACTATTTTTGAAAATTTTGAATTTCTGACCCCTGTCAAATGATGAGGGTTTAAGATACTGGTTTGATATTATTTGTGGAATATCTGTATTACATAAAGACTATGAAAATATCAAAAAACAAAAACTGGAGAAAATTGTATTACAGTATAAATTATTTAATTTGTAAATTGTTTAATTTTTTAAATTATTTGGTCTTATAAATTAAATCGATGTAATTTAGTTAAATAACTTACTACTTATAATTTTATATAAAATTTTACTTTACAGTGTATAAAATCATAGAACTTTCTATGATATTTTTGATAATTTATTATATTTTACACTGTTAAGAAAAGTATTTTAAATTTCCTATAAGATCATATTTCACAGTGGTGTCTTAAGCATTAGCAAGATTTTATGCTGCTTTCAATTAAAACTATATTGTTAAGCGGTGCTAATTGATTCAAAGTAGAATATTCTGTATGTAAAAATTTAATAAATATTTTAATATATTTTCAAAACATAAATTCATAGTATACACAATTAATATCACCTGGTTAATTTTCATTTATAATAACTAATAACATTATTTTCTATCTTTTATTCAAATTGATTCACATTTCACGAGTAGTTATTTGAAATAAAGTATATCAAGTGTTGCAAATTTGGATCCAAAAAAACTCGATTTCGTTGAAAAGCTTCAGTGGTCTATGTCTCTGCTTAAATTTCTGATTTATATCTCATATAATAATTATTAATTGATTTTAATTTGACACAGAGGTTAGTTTAGTTTGTACATATAAACTAATCACTGTTCGGCAAAACTACGAATTATCTGAGACACCAAAGTTTGCAATTTTTTCGATTTAGCTAATTTTCATTGACAAATCATAAAATTAAAGTTGCGAGTTGGATATTGCTGAAGCTCGTACTGTGAAACTGGGCATAATATAATTTTGAATTTACGTTTAATATATATTTCTTCCGCACTATAAATAAAATGATGTAATGTGGCAAAAGAAATAAATTAATGAACATTTTGAATCAGTAATTTAATAATGTAAAATTTTAAAATCGAATTCTAATATATTTCATTATTAATATGTAAATTAATATCATTGTAATATGAACTTAAGAGTTTTTGCAATATTAAAAATTAATTTTGTTGCATAGGTAATTCAGTTTATAGCCAGTAAGTAATTCAATTCATAATTTGTATGCATAAACATCAAATGTAATAGTTCATCTGCTAACACTTTAATACAAAGTAATATCGATGTCACCATAAATTTGACTAAAATTTTATCTATATGATTATTAATATCTAGATAACTAATAACAAAAATTAAAATATTTCTATATTCAAAATAACATGTTGCAAAATCATACATAAAAACAAAGAAAACAATTTTATGGAAATATGCCAATGACTGTAATGACCTACCTTTACCGGAATGAAAATATAAACTTGTATGACTGAAGATACAATTCATTTTTTGTTTTTGTTTTATTTCGAAAGACAAGAATGAGTTTTGTTTCAATTTTTGAAATCCTTTATAGTTTTATTTCATGAGTTTGTTGTGCAACATTTTGTATGACAATATAAATATCACTCATATTTCCTTTACTCACTCAGTTGAAATTATCATCTCTTTTTGAAATTGAAACGAATATCCTTACAAAAATTCTCTTTCTCTTTCGATTTCGAAATTACTTAGAAAGAGGACAATTTAAAATATTATTTAAATCAAATTATCCTTTTTGTGAAAATTGCTCAATCCTTGAATAAATCGTTTCTCTTTTTTTTGTTTTTGTTATAAATTATTGTATTTCCTCAAATATGCTAAAAATAGTCTGTCAGAATTTCCAGTTAAATAGTAGATGTAAATGAAGAAGGATATTAACCGAATATTTTCTTAGTTTACATAAAACTTCAATAAAAAATTATTTCTTTTTAGAAATTTTTTAGATAATTTATTTCTTATTGATATCATTCTTAAATTTGTCCTTACAAATATTTTAAGGACTATAGAAAAAAAAAATAGATTCTGGGTGCTTAAAGAAATAATATAACATCAGAAAAATAAAGTCTTGAAAACATTCAGGCCGGAAATGTTTTTTGTATACACTTGAAAAGTTTCTAAATGATATTCAACTATTATTGTAATGGCAAAGTGCTTTCACGATTTAGTTTTATGATTTTCTATATACTTAAATATTTTTATATTCAAAAGGATATTTTTTTTTGTCATAGTTTTGTTTGGATATCGGAAACTTTATCCAAAAAACTTTTTATTATGATTGTAGTCATATTTAAGGATATGTTTCTTAAAAGGGATATTTTAACAAAATAAAATATATTTTATGTGAAAGTATAGAGTATAAGATTTTCTTTAACTATGTTATAAAAAAAAAATTATCCAAAAATTCACAAGTTAAAGGGCCAGTGGTGTTGACTTTGTTATATACTTAGAAATTTTATTTTTATAATTCTTTTTTATGATATTTTACTACTAAAATTTATGAAAATACAAAGTGTTTTGTCCTTTTTTAATCTATCTAAGTTCAAAATACTTTAAAATCCAATAATTTAATAAAATTTAAAGTTAAATTAATTTTAAAATAACAAATTATTCTGTATATTTTCTATCCAGAACGAAAGTTTGTACATACATCATTTTATGTAGACATGTATACAAATTTATATCCCAAATTCTTACAATTCTCTGTATACAAAATTAAGTTACTATGAAATACTAGTCCCTTTTACTATATATTTATCTTTTAAATGAAATCTTGTTATTGAATTGACAAGTTTATCAGTAACAAAACTTAAACAAATTATTAGCTTTGAACATGTACACATTTACACAAAATGAAATTTTAAAAATCCAATTAAATTCCTATTAAATTGAATCGTGTTATACAATAAGAATTTTTAAGTAGTTATATATATATAACAAAATAAAATCAATATATCTGAACAATACAATTGAAAAACTTGAAATCAAATTTAGTTCCTTGTTGTCTTCAAATTCAACTATTTCTCATCACAGACTATTTTTTATTCAAACCCCAATGAACCCATTTTAAATTCAATTTTTTTTTTATAAAAATTCTGGTATTGACGAGGTAACGAAAATAATAACATTAAAGATGACCATATAGAAAATATACGAGAGATCAAAATTTTCCTAGATACTGTGAAAAAATGTATGTCCTTTAAAGCATATTTATATTGAATATATATATATATATATAAAACTTTGTAATAAGACCTGTGGGGATTTTAATTTTTTTTGCTGTATTTCATATTATAACAAGATTTCTTATCACCATTTCCATTTTTGGAAAAATACAAAAAACACGAGGAATTTAGAATTGTGTGTTTTTATCAGGACATGTATATAGTCAATAAGGATAAATATTTCTTTTATTCGGTACTCATTTTTATTATATATATATGTATATATATGTAAGGGAAAGGTTCTGTAGAATTTTGTATATAGGTAAACACATTAGAAAAATATTTATATCTTTTTTATGTTTTACAAATAATAATCTTGTTTATTTTGTCTGTATTTTCATGGAAAATCTTATTTTTTCAGTTACAATATTTTTTTTTTTTGTTTTTCGTTCACTAGAGTAGAAAAGCTGTTCTTTAAATATTAAAGAAATTATACGTTAAAAATATTCCAAATTTTTATTAAATAAAATGTCAATGTGTATTAAATAAGAATGGACCATAATAATTTAAGGTTGATTGAAAATTGATACCATACGCTTAAATAATTGTCTCTAGAGAATTGAAAAAAATTCAACATAATTTAAAATCTTTAAATATTTTTGGTTAGATATTAACATACTTGATCCTTGTCAGTTTAGGAAGCTAAAATTAAAATTGAAATTCATAGAATTTGGTTCATAAAATAATTTCTCAATGGAAATGTTAATCACGTCAGGTGTACATCAAAATATCCTTAAAAAAAATTCAAATTTCAAATTAAGTTGTCGTAAGGAAATTCTTGAAATATTAAATTTAAAGTTTCCATTATATAATATCAAAATCAAAAACTAAACCCTAATCATAAATAAAGTGAAAATATTAAGATAAATATATTAGCTATCACTTATGAATTTCTAATAATTATGTTTGTAATATAATATATTTGTGAAAAAAAAACAATTTTTTAAGGATCCTTTTTTTTTAACAATATTATCTTATATTACAAAATTATAGAATTCAATAAATTTTCTACTATTTTTATTGTTAATATTATTATATTTTGTAAAAATGTTAAAATTCAATAAAAATTTCTTCCAGACATTTTATTTTTGTATTTCTTTCAATTCAGTTAATCCGATCAACCAATATAACTAAAAAATACTAGGTATAACAAATAAAATAAAAAAAAAGACGTAAATAAAAGGATATCAAAAAATTCATTCTATACTCTGTATATATATTTAACTAATAACACATTCCAATCGGTTCTGTTTCTGTCCCCTAAAATTAAGGACATTTCATTCATCGAAAATTTATTATTATTATTTCTAAAAGAGCCTAAAGCTAAACAAAAATGAAAACTATATGACACAAATAGTAAATAAATATATGTCCTAGCTAAACAAACAACAACATTGGATAAAAAAAATTATGTAACAATAATATTGTGTATCTTTTTTTAAAATATATACAAAAGAAAAAAAAAGAAAAAAGAAAAATTATTAAGAAAAATTGCGAACCCTTTTATACACTTGATAAATATCTATGATATCAAAAAAAAAGTCACCCTTATTTTTCAATTCAAAATTTTCTTTTATCAAATTTTGGGTATGTTGTGGTATCTGTTCATCATAGAAATTTGAAATTTTGAGGGCCTTTAATTAGGATTTGGTTGAGTAAAGATTGAAAGTTTTAATTTAATTGTGTTATTGATATAATTCGACAAACATTAGATGAACTAAGGAGATGAATTGAAAGACGCTCTGTTTTCCAGTAGTTTCATATTTTGCAGTAGGTTCATATCTTTTTAATCCGGCTTTCGGCTATGACGTCTTTAGATTGTTTTTTATTAATTTTGTTTTACTTACAAGTGCAGTGAATATAAAAATGGTATCAAACATCAGTTTTTTAAAGGTACACCAACCTAGTCCATAATGATAATATGTAACATAGAAATAGGCTGACTTTTTTATTAATATAATTTGTATTGTTTTACTATTTAATTAGTGATATTTCATTTTACCAATTTACAAAACTGGCCAACTAATTTGCATTAAATGTTTATTTAGTCCATAATTAATATAATTTATAAAGTATATAATTCTGTTCAGACCCTGATAAACATTTAATGGTACTTATTTTGAACCAAAAATACGTTTAATTTTTGTGATTATTTATTATGTTTAATAAAATTTGAAACATTCTGTACAATATGAGTATATTTTTAAATGCAGTACGTCTAGTGACAGAAATACATTTTTATTGTACTTTCAAGTATTATTCCAAAAATAGGCCTATTTTGATAATATTTACAATTATTCGTCAAAATAATAGCCCCAACTACTTATACGTTCTTAATACTGTATCCATATCATTTATATCCTGTACGTCCTTATATATCCTTTATGTTAAATAAGAATTTTAATTAGTTTTAAATACAGGAACAAACGGATATGATGGGCAGACACAGAAAATTGGTAACATTAGTAATTTTATATTTCTAAAAAAAATCCTATTTTGAAATCAATTTGTTGTATAGAAAATTCCAATTCAACATCAGTAGCTGGATCGTGAATTTATCTTTTGTAACATACTTCTATGAGTTATTAGTAGAAAAATGAAACTAATTTATTTATTTTTTTAAATCAATTCTGATTTATTTATGAACATATATTTTTAAATTTCATCTATTATTAAAGTGTTTACAAACCCCTTATTTTGATGCCAAATTAAACTATATAATTATTAGATAGTTGTAAGTGTAAATTGTGTCGTATAAGTTTGGAAAAATAAATTATGTTTATCTAAATAAACTAAATGAACTATACCTAAATCAAAAAAACTTTGTTATCCTTTTTTTTTGTTGTCTTCTAATTCTGATATCATATAACTTATTATAAAAGAAATACTAAAAATTACCATTCTCTGTCTCCCTCTACCCCCCCTCCAAAATACATAATTTCATTTATTTTAGCTCCATTACACTATAACAACATTTAAATAACAATATTCAAAAAAAAAAAAAAAAAAAGAAATATAAAAGGATCAAAATCGATTTCTCCTAAATTAATTGTGACTCTTTTTCCGCTTCATTTTCCTTTGAATTTTTATTTTACTTATTGTGAAAAGAAAATGAAAAATATACACAAAATTATCAAAATACAAAAAGAAAATATGTTTTTCTGAAAACTTTATTTACTAGTAAAATATTCGTCAATTTTCAAAAAAATATATAATAACATTTTTATTGAAAAAGACGAGAATCTCTTGATACAAACTGGCAAAAAAAGAAAAGAAAATGTAATACAAGGAATCGCTTAAAGGTTCTCAGATGTATTCAATATCTGATATTATAAATTTTTGAACTTATTAAATATATATAATATGTATGTATACTTATAAAAGGATATTTGAAGTTTATATATTTTTAAGAATACGTCTGTATTTATATCCTTATAGAGATATCTTATTATTATCCTTTTTTTTTGGATAAAATGGATGGATTTTGCCCTAAAGACAATGACTTAGCAAATTTGTTAAACGGACATAAAGTTTATAAAAGAAAGTCAATATTAAATTAAGTTTGCTGAATGAATACATAAAATAATCTGAATTTTTTTTTTCATATCCATACTTAAATTTAAGTTAATTTTGCTTTTGTTTTAGTAAAAGAAGTTTTAAAGTTAGTTTTATAATGCAGATATTTTGTAGAAGTTTTATTTAAAATTAACATTAATGAGCTCATTTTAATTTGATAATTGTTTTTTTTTTTATATATTTAACAAATATTTAATTATATCTATTAATTATATATTATTGTAGGGCTCTTCAGAGTGTTACTCTGAATTATGTTTAAAATGTTTTACCAAGTTGGTATGAATTAATTTTGTAGAAAAATTGTTCTACCTCCATATTGAAAAAAATAATAATTTATTATTAATACATATAAAGGATTCAATTATTAGTTTCAAAATGATGAGGTATTTGTATATGTATATTTGAACGCAGAAATTTTTTTGTTGACCTCTTTTAGAAAAGTAAATAAACTTTTTAAAACTTTATTTTATTTTGTATTCACTTTAATTGGGTAATCTAAACAAAATTTTATTTCTGAGTAGATGCATTTAAAATTAGTCAAATACGTAAGAATAATAAATCATAATTTGACAAATTGCTCCAATTACCAAACTGAACTGAAAGCAAAAGGAATTTGAGTGATTTGAATGATTTAAATTATTTAAATTTGCATTTTATTAACCAACTTTTTTGATTTAATATCAGAATTGAAGTTTGCGATATTTGGTTTGTAATTTTTGTTTCGGTTTGCCTACAAAGATGATTCAAAAGCTGGTGAGCTAGGGATAGTCCAAAACTCGAAATGTGTTGAGACAAGTATTTTAAAACATGATGCCATTTTTATATTAACCACATAGTACATAAAGAATGTATTTTAATTTTATATAGCTAATTCGATAATTTTGAAAGGACCCATTTTTCAAAAATTTTATATATGCAAACTAGAACACATAATAACCAAGTCGTGTATCAAATTTTATTCTTATCAGATACTGTTCCGGAACACGTAATTATTTTTCTGATTTTTTCCGCTTCATTTTCGCGTACTGTCAAAATTATTACGTGAATCTTTTCATAATTATAACTCCTCGTAAAAAATATGTACTTAACATAATTTGTCACATCTAATCTAACAAACATAAATCTGAAATTATTCAAGTTTATGTATGGTAATTGACGAGTTCATTGAATGACCAATTCTTCGTCACAAGTTCATCGAAAAACTATTATTTTTTAACATACTATAATTTACGTAATAATTTTCAATCGTTTTGGAACATGTAATTAAACAATTTTTAAAATTACAAAAAATAAGGTGTTCGATTGAAAATTATTTATTCAAAATTAAAATAGAAATATAATTATAAATTATATTTTTTTGATGAACTTGTAATTAGATAAATTGATCATTCGATGAACTTGTTTTCTAATAACTCGACGGGAATCATGTGTACGTAACATTTGAAATATATTTACAAAATAATTTTCCTATAATATTGAAATATCTTATTCGTTCACCCATAAATGCATAAAATAAACTGCACATCTAAATTAATTTTATATTTATAAGGGTAATAAATTAATATGGAAACCATTAAAAAAATATACATAACTTTTCATTTTAATTGAAGCTTATAAACTGTATTTGATTGACATTTGTATAATATTATATATTGTGTAATTTTTTGAATAAACTTTTATCTGAAATCAAAAGCCCTTTTAATTTTATGCAATTTAATTTCCGCTTCAATATTTTCATATATAATATTCAAAGGAAAATTTTTAAATGACATATGCCTGTATATATATTTAAAAATATTATAACTATTTAAAATTTGTTCACATAAAATAATTTTTTTTTGACATAATAAAATGAAATGAATTTTACTATGCAAACATTAAAAAAAAAAAATTAAATTGATTGATAATTTTTATAAAAAATTTCGTGTTTTTTACTATTAATTTAATTGAACTATAATTTTAAAAAATATAATAATATTATTTGAAATTAATAAAATTCAATTATGTTTAAATTCATATCTAAATAATGTTAATGACAACATACAAATAAAAAAATACATAATTTTGATATGAAAAATAAATTCACATGACCGCAAATTGTAATAAATTATGAAAAATACAATTTTTATGAATTATAAAAATTAAAAATCTTAAAAAAAAAATATTTTTTATATGGTAATATAAAATCAAATTAATATTTATGAATTTCATAAAAAAATATAATTAAATATAATAATAAAAAAAAATATATAAAGCAATAAAATTATAATTATGTAAATGTAATTATTATTTTGAAGCAATTTGAAATATTTTATTATCTAGGCTATATTCAAAAAATAAAGTCAATAATTTCAATTTATAATATTTGAATAATATAGAAAGTATAACTTTAAAATATGTTGCGAATTAGTTAGATTTTAAATATGTACATTAGTATTGATTTGAAGTTTACAATATGTCAACAAAATGGTAAAATTAATGTAAATTATTTAGCAAGTTATAGTTTCTATTAAAAGTGATAAAACTCTGCTGTTATTTTATTGCAACTTTTAGAGTTTATTTTTATATGGCTTTTAATGAACTATCACTAACTAATTGTGATTTTTAGACTGGAAAAACTGCTAATGATTGAGATCATATGTTAACAACGATTAGCTTGTTGCAATTAAAAGTTTCTTCACTATAAAGAAACTTATGGTTCGGATCGGAATACATATAAAATGTGGAACAAACTGCAATAATATTGTCATGAAACTTCTATCATTGATATGAAGAAAATAAATAATAATAGGAAACCACTTCGTGGAAGTGTCTGCATTTATTTATCCATACACAACCTTAGTCAGCAATTTCTACGGCCTCCGCAATTTATATTATATTATAATGTTGCAGAAACTGTTTGAGGCTGGATTGTCAGAAGTTTCATCAACATATTTTTTTTTTGCTTTTGAATTCTGAGAGTTAAGTTTAATAGAATTACCTATATTCATATTACACAAATTCATGCTTTGGTCAAAAATTTATATTTTAGATTGTTAAATGTTAGTTGTGTAATACGTTTATTTAAAATTTTAGAAGGCTTACATAAGCTCAGGAACCTTTTTAGGAATAAAATATATATATTTTTTTTATAATTCTTTAACAGTATCAAGCAATTAAATTTATTATCAATTTATATAAATTAATTTTTGGTAATTATTATGAGTAAGTTGAATAAAGATTACGTAATATATTTTATTAATGAATAATAAATTTATCTAGACCATTTTAATTAATAATATTTATTAAAAGTTACTTTTCTATGTAGAATTTGTTTTGTACATAAAAATTGCTTAAGTTCAATATTAATAAAAAATTTCATCTGCTACGAATAAAATAATAATTTTCTAAATCTAAATTAAAATTATTATATTACATATTTATTTAACATTAAATCAACTTGTAAATAAATAATTTATTTTCTAATATAAAATTAAACTTTTCATCATCATCGTCTCCAATGTAAATACAATCTTTTTCTTTATTAAAATTTATTACAATATTGTACAGATTTGCTGCAGTTTATTGATGTTATTTTACATAAAATGTTTATTCTTATAATATTTATATACATTTTATAAATCTAAGAATATAGGAGTGACACATAATACACAACTTAATTTGTATATACATATTAACTATATAACATATACGTATATCGTGGTCTGGTATCAGTATCAGGGATGATATTTGGTGTATTTTGATTGTACTTAAATTTGATGAAAAATTGTACCAAAAAGACAAAAATTGTACCTAAATATATTTTTTTAATTTAGAACAACTTAAAATAAAAATATAAAACATTTATTTATTAAGGTCAAGCTCCATTAGTCTTTTAAAAGTCGTGATGACTTTTTTTCTAGCAAAAAAGAAAAGAGATAGCATGTAAAATTATACAGTACAGACAGAGATGAAATTTCCCACTACTGTAAGAAATTTTAATTTATTTTTAATTTAATTTTATGTTAAATTTCTTTGACTATATCAAAAAATTTGAGATTTTATGTGTTCAAAGAAATTTGCGACGAGATCGGTTTTTTTTGTGTTGCGTTTGTATTTGTGTAGTTTGACAGTTGAATTTAAGTTGAAGCTAAGTAAATATTTCAGCTACAGGCACATTCCATAACTTTAATCAGTTAATTTACAATTTAATATTCAATACTTTTCTGGACAAACACTAATTTCAAAATAAATTAAGTTTTTTTTTTTTAAAACTATACCAGCTGAGAATTGAAACTTCAAAATTACCAAAAAGTATATAGGTATTGGTAAGTGGAGGGGTAAATCTTGCTAAAAATCGAGATTTTTGAAAGAAGATTGATTTTTTAGGTCAAAGAAATACAACATTAATTTATTTTCTCAGCATACAAAAAATAAAATTTCAAAAAAACATCTATGATTTCAGAAAATTTTAATAAAAAATTTCAAGTTTTAGTAAAAAAAGTTGTTCACAATCAACTTTTTTTCGGATACAACATCTATTTTGTTGGATTCAACGACTTTTTTTTCGGAGACAGTATATTTTTGTTGGACTCAACGACTTTTTTGTTGGATTCATTGACTTTTTTCGGAGACAACCATCTTTTTTGTTGGATTTGTCGATTTTTTTCGGAAAAAAGTCGTTGTTCCATCTCTACCGCACTCATGCTTTTTTTGTATCACTTCTTCTAGAAAAAAGTCTTGATGACTTTTAAAAAAGACTAATGGAGCTTGACCTTTATTATAAACAAAACATAAATAATTCAGAAGTATAGTAATATTATTTAAAACATACGGTTTGAATTAATACCGAACAAGTTTCCAAAGCCAATTTATTTCTGCATTTTGTTTTTATCAAATTGTAAAAGAAAAAACACGCTCAACACATGCCGAAGAGTGTGGCAAGGCCAAAAGTCCTTGAACAATTCTAAATATATTGGCAAACATTAAATTACCCAATTCATTTTATTTTGTCTTATACCAGAATTCAGAAATAGATAATTTTTTAATTTTATAAAAATATCTCGAAAATAAGTTTGCTAGTTTCGAATTTGACTTTTTCAATTTCTAAAATAATTGACAGTGAAAAATTATTTATTCTACGAAATGATGAAAAAAAAAAGTTTTTTTGTAGCTTCTAAAAATTGTACCTAAAATTATAAAATTGTACCGAAAGTACTTCAGTACTTGAATTGTACCGAAAAAAGTACAATTGTGCCTAAAAAATCATCTATGATCAGTATACACTAAAGGAATTTAAAGGCCCAACCATAATGAACTTAAAAAGCCTAGAAGTGTGGGCTACATAATTACGATCGGTTCAGTTTCGATTCGATCAGTAAAATTCAAATTTTACATCTTCATATATTTTGTATGGGAAATCGATTGAGTGGACGAATGTAAAAGAGTTTGGACGGATGGAATTTTGCGAATCCAAACTGATGGAAATCACAAGAGAAATGAAATTTGACAGTTAAAAATAATAATAATAATATGTATGTGATTTAATCGATTGCAGTGTTCAGTCTACTTAACTAGTCGAATCGAATCGAAACTGAATGAAACTGATACAAACTATGTAGCCCGGAACTATGTTGTCTAGAACTATGTAGCCCTAAAAGTTTTTTTTTACGGAATTGAGCGTTTTCAAATAAATTGAATAGTAAAAGTTTTTTAACGAATTGTTAATAAGAAAAACTGCTCAGAGACATCTCTCTCTCTGTTATTTAAATCGCTTCGTCACCATAATTGTTAAGTGTTCAAAAAAACATTTTTTTGACGAATTATGTATGAAACGGCTACGATTGTTCAAAGAGCTAAAATTCTTATTATGATCTGGCTAATTTATGCAATATTATCCAAACTTTATTAAGGTTTGATTGATTTTGAACAATATACAAATTTTTATTAAAACTAACTTACAATGTTTATTTAGAAATATTTAATACGTTACAATTTCTCATAAATTGTTTAATTTTGCTCAATAAAGATTTCTTATTTATTCCAGCTTGTTTGTTCACATTCAACTTTTTTGTACAATATCCACCAAAATGTCGATATATATCGCGTTGTGCAATATACAAATCAAAATCGATACTTATTTTTCGAAAAATTGATTATTATGTCATAATTATTGTTATAACAAAATTTAAAATTAAATATCGTTTATATGTTAATCCAACCCGGCTGACGAAATGTAAATTTCCACTTAATGATTTTGAAATTTAAAAAAATAAATAAATAAAGGAAGTTTTCTTAACTTGCTTATGGTTTGTGTTCAGTTTTTTACATTCGTTAAGTTTTCGTTCACATCACATAACAAGTTTCATTAAGATTTCTTAAGTTGATTATGGTTGCGTCTTAAAAATTTAGTGGTGTAATTATCTTTCTGTGTAGTTAATAATATTTTTATTATTCAAAAGCTTTCAAGTGACAGACATCATGAAAAATTGTTGTAATACATTAAATATAATACTATAAAAGCATCATTACACACAGCGACACAGCTAATCCTAAACTTAAATATAACATTTAATTTTCAAAATTATATAAATATTTAGTATAGTAAAATTTAACATAAATAATTTTCTTTTTTATTTTCTTTCTAGGTAAGTGAAATGGAAATTTGTGTATATAACAAAAATTAAAATTCAACGAAAAAGGTATAAATTTATAAGGATCTTTCCTAATTATTTCATTACAAATACGTATTAAAATTTATTATATAGTACAAGAAATAATTATCATATGAAAAGTTACAACTTAATAAAAAATCGTATATTAAAGTTTTGGTATCGAATAAATTGAATTATATTATAGTCTACCGAAAATATTTAATTACTGGTAAGGAGTAGGGTTTATAAAATTGTACCCAGTATGTAACTTGATATTATTATTTAATTAACTAAAATTGATATTTGAGAATATCGTTTTCCTTTGTTCTTATTAATATTATAAATGCTGTCTTTCTATGATTTTTCGAACCTAAAATTAAATTTTATTTTATGACACAAAATTTATTATTTTTATATACTATCATAAGAGAAATATTTTTTTTTTTGTTTTTGCTGTCCTATAAAAATATAATATTACAAATATATAATTTTATTATATACTCATATATAAACACATACGTACCAGGATAAACATTTTGTACACTTGATGATATTTTGTTTATAAGGATCTATTTATATATATTTTAATATTCAGTATATATCACATCAATTTTGAATGGACTCTTAAACAATTTTGTTAAGGTGTTATATGAAAGATATATTATACTATTATATAGTAGTACCCTTTAAAAATTTAATATGTCAAAGAGATTTTAATGAGTTGTCATACCCCACATCTAAAGAACAATTTTCTAATAGTCACTTTATAACAAAAAAAATTTATCTTATACTAGTGTAAACTTAGTATGTATATAAAATATTTTGTATAAAGAAAAAGGTTGAGTACCCAAAAAACCTATCAGATGTCGCAAAAGGCATATTTAGAAACCCAAAAAAAATGAAAAATATATAAAAAATAAAAATAATATCTATACCTAAAACTGACAACGAAAAGACAATATTACTCTACATATGAAAATATGTATATATAGATTAAAATTAGCCTAAGGTAATAAACCTATCAGAAAATAAGGATAAAATTTTAAGTTTATCTAAAATATGGAAAAGGACTATATAATATTAAAAAGATTTAGTTACTTGGGGTTTATGTCTTGTGTGTTAAATTTTTTGGTAAAATATCTATTAAAGTCAATAGATAATTTTTTTTTTCCTGTTTATGTAGTCATAGTTGATTAAAGGAATAAGGATAATATTTGTGAATATCAATGTATATATGGCCTGTTTGTTGTCTTTATATACCTATATATGTTGTAGAGATATTAGATTAGTTAATAAAATTAAATATAGTTAGAAAATGGTTAGAAGATATTTAGGTTAAACATTTTCAAATTCAAATGTAGTCAAAGTATTTATAGTTATATGTATATCGATATTTTAGATATATGCTCAATTTGAAATCTTAATCAAGTTTTAAACTTTATTTGTAGAAATAACATTTGAACTTTAAAAGTTTTTACCATAACAATGTCGAAGAATTTTCAAAAACCAATTAAATAAAAATTGTAAATATTTCCAGTACCGAAACAAAATATATTTTTTAATTTATATTTACGGATACTTGTTGTAATGACAATACATAATTGTTGCTTGTTGTAATGAAGATAAATCACCTTTCATTGTACATTCTTATTTTTAGGAAATGTATGTTTCTCTTGTTAACACAGTACACATGCATAATGTAAATTCAATATTTCACTGACATTTTTGTATTGTAAATTGATACCAGAACTAAAGAAATATTTATTTGAAATTTTCCTCTTAAATGAGTTGACATGTTCAAATTCTACAGTACGGAGTTTAATTCGTACCTCGAAAATATGTATGTGTAGTGTTTAGGGATAGAAACTGGGTTTGAATCCAACGAAAAGAACCACAAATAATAAATATTTTCAAAATAACCAAAACCCAGCAACACGAACCAGAGAAAATAAAAATATGTAATGCAATTTCGGTCTAACTGATTTCTTTCTGATCTTTGTAATTGCATTTGATCATAGGCGTTCGCAAAATTTTTCATATGGGATGTTAAAATTAAAATTTCAAATTGATGGTTGTCAGAATACACATGTTTCGTCAAAAGTGTCCTGTTGAAAACCACACATAATCCTCTTCTTGTCTAACGCAAAACGCTTAACTAAGTTTATAAAATATTGTTCTTGTATTTTGCTTATTAGACGATGGACAATCCAGTCAATGATATACTATATTTGATCGCAACTATAGGTTTTAATACTGCGTAGAGTACCAAATACCTCCCAACCACACTGTACAAGACTTAGTTAGAAGTACCAGTGCAAGAATAAGTTTCAAAAAACACAAGAAATAAATACCGGTTAATGCTGCAATTAAATAGTTCTTGTTATATGAAAATATTTTTCCATAGCAATTTTTCAAGATTTAGAAAGTGTTCCATTGGTCTTCTGAAAAGCATAGCTGACATTTTTGTTAAATTTATTGTTTTAATATTGTTGTTTTAGGGAGCGGAATCTATTTATTTTTATTTTTTAAATTTATTAAATATTTTTTTTTTTATAATTTGCCTCTAGCTGTGGGTGCCTATGCATTCGTAGCATAAAATAATAGAAATAAATTGTAAATTTTAATATAAATTCAATATCGCAAACCAAAATCGAAACAAAAACTATTTTTTATAAAGCATTAACTCAAACCAATGCGATTTTATCGCTGGTTTCTATGCGTGATTCAATTTGAATCAATTTGAAGTTTGTTTGTCGCGTTCAACAAAATCCTGATTGTTAACAGATTTGATAGTTTTTAAGTATAGTAGTATTTTATAGTTTGCGACTAACAAACTTCGCACGATGGTGAAAATAATATTATAGAGTAATTGTAAAATTTTAAAATTACCTATACTATTTTTTTGCTTTTTATTTAAATTATAGTATCTGGCTAACTATTGGTTCATACTAAGGTTGAGTAATAAAAATGTTCCTGAAGATCCAACTTCACACTTTACGGAATTTATTAATATTTGTTAATAAATCTTAATAAAAATCCTATAAATTATTAAATTTAAATTGTAATATAAATTCATTTTCTTTAGATTGTACATTTTTTGTTTTGGTTTTAATATTAAAATTTATGTTAAACTTTTTTGTCAGATATTACTAATTTCATTTTCATATAAATATAAATTCTTTTCAATTTTATGGAATTCCTTTACCTTATTTTCATTTCTTAAAGAACAATTAATTTAAATTATGAATTTAATTAAAATAACATCTACAGACATTTCATATTAAAAGGACATTAATAATTGTCGTTTATGCAAGCATTTAAAACAGAGGACATAAATATTTTCACCCAAGACTTAATTAATTTCTATGAATTATTTATAATTTATTTTGTATGTAAGATAATATTTATAATTTTTGTGTTCCTTTCCTAATGTCGTTATTTATGTTTCAGCCCAAGAATTGAGAAATATTTTTCTAATTAATAATTATGACAAAAAAATATATAAATAAAGGAGGAATTTTGTATATTTTTTTTTTAAAATTATTATTTCTGACAATTAGCATTATAGAAAATTCTTCAGTGGCTTACGGAGATGGAGGGTTAATGTGGCTTTAACCCCCCATCATTTTACTAAGTATGATTATTTATATATAAAATTTAAGATTGTGACATGGAAAACATATAAAAAACTGATATCATTCTTCTGAACTCTGGTGTACTTCATTCATTCTTCACATATCATTTTCATCTAAGCACTGGTATTCAATGGTATAAAGCCTGAACAAAAGTTTGATGTGAAATTTTATAAAATATTTTTTACAGCTGTTTTACAGATCTGTACATTCTAGAGATTGGATTTTTTTTAAAAATAATTTTATAAAACGCTGTCTTAACAAACTATAATCTTCGCAATATCCTTATTGGTTACCAGATCGTTTTTCTATTCACAATCTACGATAAGACAACAGATAATTGAGATTTTAATTTTTTTTTTTGCTGCCATTCTTTCTGTTTTTAAGCTGTCATCCTTTTTATATTTGCTAAATTATTAGATTCAGTTCAGATGATAATAAACTTTAAAGAAACCCGTATTTTCTTTTTGAAAAACGATTTTCTTTTAAGCAGAAAAAAAATAAAGAAAAAGAAAATAGAGTTCTTTAAAATCTAAGTTGTACAAATATAAAAATATACTTAAAAAAAGAAATAAGAAAATTAATAAAGAAAAAAATATGAAATTTTGCTTTTGATGTCACATAATGTTGAAATTAGTTCATGGTTCATTTAATTTTTTAATAATAAATTGAAATCAAAATAATTTTAACGAAATATGTAGAAAAAAAAAAACATTGAAAAGATTTTTTTTACTTTTGCAGAAAAATGTATTAAAAAGTTTTGTACACACCACCATAATTGAAATTCATATAGAAAATAAATGTGAAAAGATCCAGTGTTCTATAATAAACATACAGCCTGAGTCATAATAACCTGATATGCGGTATTTTTTTATTTATACCGAGATAAAAATTCTATGGTCATAATACGACCTGCCTGAATAAATCAAAGCTACCTTCTTACTGTTAAAAAGTTGAATATACTATTTTTTTATTAAGGTTAATATATGGGCAAGTGTGCAGAATATGTAGCAAGTAGCCACTTATATAAGACGTTCCTAGTGGTGAGGGTATGGTTTCCAAGAAAACTCACCGATGTAATTCATTAATTAATATGGTCGGAAACAATATAAAATTTTGGTTTTTTGAACAAACATTAGCGGATTTTCTTTGAGAACATTGCCTAACCATTACATATTTTGCCGCACTTAGCATTTCTTATTTCGTTGTAGTAATACTGTTTTCATATTATTATTACGGGATTACTTGTCATCTTTCAAATTTCTCTATGCTAGTTATAGTTAATATAATTCATTAATGCCATTTTTATGATAAACTGAAAATAATTTAACAACAGGTTCGCGTAATTTATGGAAAATAAATCTCAATTTTAATCTGTTTCCGAATATAAACTTTGTGTGCATTTTATACTATGCACTGGCTAACCAATGATTCCCTAACCAGCTTTTCATATATAATTATGAATTCCACTGATACATCGGGTTTCCTCGATTACATCCAGTCTATATCTCACTCATAGTAAAGTTATGGTATCATTTTTTGTGGTTTGTGGTGCAAAGTTTTAGAATTGCAAGCTCTGTGCTTATTATTCTATTACCTAATAATTCCTAATTAGTTATTATTTTGAGTCTATTGAATATTGCATACAGTATTATTGAATAAAGTTTAACAACCAGTTCGTAAATTCATAATATGTCCGGCTCGCACAATCGGCTTGTGCGATTTGGAACGAGCAGCCTTCAGTTAATCACTGCTATAGTTATACGGAAAGATAGAATGAGTTTAGTTAATTCTATAGGACATAGAATTAATTCTATAGGACATTATACAAAACACTTAAAACTTTTTTTTTTTGTAGTTTGAAGGCCTGGACATATTCGGAAGACCATACTCTTAATCTGTTTACATTACCCATAACAAACCAAAAATATAAAAACATTTAAAATTTCTAACCAATATTTGCAAATTATCGGATAAAATAATTTTGTGATCGAAAAAAATCCATTAAACTAACCCTGTATTACAAAGTTTCTTTAAAGAAAACCTAAATATGTTTCTTACCAAGGATATGTATTTAAAAAAACATGAATGGGTAATTTATTTTTAGGAAAAAGTTAATTAAAAATCTCACAAATTTTATGGTAGTCCTTTTGATTGATTTAAAACTATAATTAGAAATTTTAAATCGAATAAAGACTTTTACCATGACAATATTAAATTGATTTGTTATCAGTAAAATATACTTTATGGTTTCATTTTGATTGTTTGTATTATTTTTAATGGAATTGAATTTCTTGTGTTAAATAATAGTTATGTA
Organism: Rhamphomyia laevipes; assembly: GCA_963920725.1. Lineage (NCBI taxonomy): Eukaryota > Metazoa > Arthropoda > Insecta > Diptera > Empididae > Rhamphomyia > Rhamphomyia laevipes. The sequence continues at coordinate 22,860,839 of OY987256.1, read as the reverse complement.
AATTAATTACTAAGGAATCGTTATAATCAGATACTGGATAACGCTACAATTCGTTATAATATTCGATAGTGTTACGAAAAAAACGTTACGCAAAATAAAATATGTTACGCAAAAACATTTTCTCTGCATTCCTGAATCTATGCATTAACTGAAACATGTTCTGAATTTAGCTCTGTCATAAAATGTGAATTAACAAAATTATAAGTCGTTAGTTATAAAAAATCGTTCAATAGGTGTGATGGATTTGTCAATAGGGATTCCATTTTCCGTCCGGTAGGAATGTCTGAAATATGTTAATTTGCGTTTTATTTATTCATTACAGATATACAAATCATCATAGATCGCTATACAAATGAACAACTTTAACAAATCGTTCAATTATATTATCGAAATTTGCGTTCAGTTGTTGGAACTCAAAGAGAGATTCGTAAAATTATTTATGGTTCATTTAATCTGTTGAACGGATACGTTAATAAACAAAATTACAGTATTTGGGATAAAAATAATCCATATGCATTTCAAGAAGTTCGATTAGATTCAGAAAAATTAACTGTTTGGTATTATCGGACCATATTTCTTCAAAAATGATGTTGGTTACAACGTTGTTGAATATAGACCAAAAATTGTTGAAAATGGTTTGAATGATAAGTGCTTTCAACAAGCCGGTACTTTACATGTCATACAACTCGTAAACAATGGATTTATAGCGTGGTGAATTTAATGACTCGTTTTATTTCACGTTTTGATCTTGTGATTAACTGCTTTTATAGACTTTTTTTGCGGAGGTATGCTAAGTCATTGGTTTATGCAGAACACTGCATAACACTTGATGCACGCGAAGTCAACATCGAACGAGTCATTAAAGAATTCGTCCAGCTTTATCTGAAAAAGTATACTAAAATTGGGTTGACCGTATTGTCTTTCTCAGACGTAGCCGTGGTGGTCATAGTATTGAAATATTGTTTAATATTTATGTATTTAATATTGTTTATGTAATGTATAGGAACATTCTTCAAAATAAAAAATCAAACTTTTTTACCATTCATATTTATTGTTTTATTGTATCATGTTTAATTAAAAATCAATTTCTTTATTGTTATTGAGTTACAAATAATCGCGTTAAAGTTATTTAGAAAAATTAAATTAAATCGTTATTATAACGTTATTGTTATGATATGTTTCTGATCCCTGATTATAATAATTAGCCATTAAATTTATTGAAATATAATCTCGGAAATTTAAATCCAATATTGACTATAGTTACAACATTATGCTTTAAAAAAAGCGCAGAATGTGTACTAGTTTCATAATTTTTGTGATTTGTTGAGTTATAATTTTCTGGTTTATAATGTTCACGACCGTCTAAATTAATTAAAAATAAAATTGGCAACGTAATGCATACAAGCAGAAGAATTAATTATAATTTTAATTATATTTCCAAAGTGGAATATATGAAAAAGGAAATAAATATTAGCATAAAATTTCAATTATAAATCATTTGGGGAATGACATACTACAGCTCAACTCAAACCTAAATGTACGATTTTTATTTTTATATTTCTATTACCTTTGTTTAATTCCAAACTTTTCAATCGTTTTTAAATAATAATTTTTAAAGGTTTACAAAATGGACGAATGGACAGAAATAAGAAACAGAAATACCCTAAATAAAAAGGGAGAAACAAATATGATACCCCATTTAATTAACAACGTTTAATTAAAAGTTTTCCGCTACTTCTTTCTTTTTATGTTCGTTTTTTTTATATATTTATCGAATTTGTTGTTAAATGTTAATTATACCAATTAAAACAGAAATCCTTTTATAAAATCGTGTATTTTATATATATATAAAAAAGAATGATATAAAAGGACTTTGATCTTAATATGCTTTTTTTTATGCAAATGAGGATAATACAAAATTTATATAACTCATTAAAATTTGAAATTTAACATTAAATAAATTTATGATATTGGAAACTTTTATTTTAATTGAAGTAAATATGAAGGAGAAGAATTGTTTATATTTTAATTTAAAAAAAAAATCGTGGTTTAAAAAATGTACAAAATTATCTGATCTGGCAAAGCTGAAATATTCAATGTACGTGTACAAAATAATATTCTTAAAAAATGCATTATTTGTTAAAAAAAAAAAACAGAATCTTTTTAAAAATAATTATTACTCAAATCAATTAAAATTCTACTTAAAAATGTTAAAAATTCGAAAATGTTAAATTTTGATGCATTTTATTGCATCATTAAACATTAAATTCAGGCTCAGTTTTTCATATTTTTTGAAGTTTTATCAAATTATATTTTCTACGGTATAAGAGGATTACAAAGTCAGTAAAAAACCAGAAAATTACTAAAATATAAGGTTTCATATTAACATCCTTTATGTTAATACTTTTCTGCCCGTTTTTCTGTTATTGTGTTGTAAACTTTTTCAACTTATGTTGTATATTGCAAATGTCCTTAAAAATTTTAAAATCTTGAACAATTTTAAATCACACGAAGTAGACACAAATTGAAAAAAAATTGGCACTATAGTATTGCGGCGCTATCCACTTTTTACATGAACGAAAACCATTCTAAAATATGAATTACAATTAAATATAATAAATAAATTTTCTGAAATGTAATTGATGATTTCCATAATTTTGGAAAGCTAATAAAAAGTATAACAAAGTTGTAAGTAATTCTTTCAAACATGGGCTCCTACTTTCCATTAATGAAGTTTTTGCTAGGCTACATCCTAAAATGTATTCTTATTAAATTCGAAAATGTTAATTAATATAGTAAATTATTGTCAACAAAAATTATGTAGGAACTCATGTTGCTACTAGGTGGTATAATTCTGCCACTAAAGTAGGCTGAAAATATTTCTATTTGATTATATGCTATAAAACCTTTTAAGTGTGGGAAAATAATATATAAATATATTATTTGAAAATACACTAAAAGAACCTCATACAAATTATTGTACTGTAGTTAATTCCTAAAATAAATTGATGTGTACGAAAAGAAAACTTTATGTCTCGAAATATTTACAGATTCTAAAAATTTTGATGATATGCATTTAAAAGAAAATATATCTTTAAAAAAATCTTTATATATAAAAAAAATTTAAATATTTATTTAAATTTTGGCCATAATTACAACTGAACCAAAAGCGATGTTAGTTTTGACATCACCATTGTAAGCAAGAATAAATTAAATTTTTCAAAATTACCAGTTTTGCATTTTGATCATCCACTTTAGATTTAAATATTATTAATATTTTTTTTATTAAATATTTTTCTGCATTCGCTCCAGCTATGTTTAATGTTGGTGCTAAACCTCTTGTACATTTTCATGATGTTTGTTTGCCCTACATCACTTAACATATATGTATACATTTCGTTATATAATTACATATGAACATAAAAAAAACCGTGACTAGGCAAAATGGAAAAAAATTAATAGCATGATTAAAAAAATTAAGCAAATTTTTAGAGTGATGATTATGGTTAGTGATTTTGGTTACCACAGAGACCAGAGAGTTTTAAGCATATATAATAAAAAAGTCAACGATAAGAATCTAAAAACAAAAACTGCTCAGATAATTGCATATATTTCAAAATTATTATACAGAAGCGTTCCATATTATCAGATAATTTGAGCTTAAAAAAATACTCGTTATATATATATATGTGGTAAAATTTTCGTTTAAACGAATCATCCTATTAAAAAGTGCTTTTTTTTATAATTAGAAACCATTTAAAAAAATGTCGACTTTTTCATAATTAAAAATGCAAAAATAAAAGAAAAAAAGTTATTTCTGTAATTAGAATTTCATGAAAATAGTTTTAAATAAAGAAAGGTTTCTATGTGCTATAATTAGTAATTACTAATTAGCTTTAGCTCGTGTGTTACAAATGAGCTAGATTTTAAATATTCTAGAAATTTATATTTTTAAAACCATAAAGCACGCAGAAATTAAATAACAAATGTCAAAGTAGTGACTAGAATATTATAATACTGATTGGTTTTACCATTATTAGACTCTGTGATGGAGTGAAATCATTTCATAAATTCTCTATATTTTCAAATTTCAATATTACAATCTTCACTTTACATCTGAACTAAACTATTTAATATATAGAAGATTTATGGTGGAAATTGTAATATTTGGGAAGTAAATCCAAAAATTTCCATATTTATTTGATATACTTATTTAATTACTACATCCTGAAAATAAATTCGTGTGGTTGGGTGTAAAATTGCGGTGGTCCAGAACTTAATTTTGTCTATAAATTGAAAAGATCCTGTAAATTGGACATTTGTTTGCCGGTTTGCCCTACATCACTTTTAAATTATTATACAACAAATATTTGTGGATACTGTAAGAAATGTAGATTTTAATATTTAAAAAACGAATGTAACATGAAACTAATTAGAAAATAATATTTTTATTAATAAATCAAAAAATTAACCATTTTTAATATGTATATGTTGTAGTCAAGGATACTAGTAATTCATTCGATTTGCAAAATATTATTTAAAAAAAAATTTTTTTATTTATATTTACCTAAATATTTACTCACAATTTAATATCATAAATAAAACACTGTCGTTGAAGTTTGAGTGTTTCCATAAAAACAAAGACGTATTACATTAAACGATTCCTGATTTCCTTGAACTCTTGATTTCAATGCGAAATCCGTTTTTATGCACACACATATAATTCCCGAATATTTACATAAATTTTATTAAGAAAATATTTATTTTTGTTTTGTTTGTAAATACACATATTTTTTATTTAAAAGGAGCCAAGGAAACAAAAATGAATACAGAACAGATTTTTTTCAATATATACAATTTTCTATGATAGTTTTTTATTTTAATAACAAATCAATTTTTATTATTGATTTAATGTATATATATATGTAAATATATCGTATTTATTTGTATCTGTACTTATTGTTCAGTAATAATTGGGCTTTTTGTATAAAGAAAGTATCGAGTATCAGCTGTGTACAAAAATTATTATTGAAATGTGATATTTTCTTTGATGAAAAACAAAATAATTTCCTCTTGAAGCTATTGAACTGATTTGTATTTATGGCATAACAATTTTTTACAATATAATAATAACAATGTTGTTATAATCTATAAAGAAATTTTATTTGCAACAAAATAGGATTTGCTTACATTCAATTTTGAATAATAATTTCAAGACAATAAATAATATTTTTCTTGGAAAAGTGAAAATATTAAATACTTGGGAATAATATTTGATAAAAAAATTACTTACAAGACAAACCATAGAAGCTAGCATAAAAAAGTGCGAATAATTACAAAAATGTTATACCCATTAATTTCTAGAAATTCCAAATTATCTACCGATAATAAGATTGCAATTTTTAAATCAATATTCCAAATTGTATTGTTATATATGGCTCGCCTGTTTGGGGGGAATGTGCAAATTCTCATATAAAATCCCTCCAAATTAAACAAAATAAGATCCTCAAAATGATGTTAAATTTACCATGGCTCTATTCTACAAATGAGCTTCACACCAAAACAAACACTTTAAAAAGAGCTGACAGAATTATACTACTTAATGTAAAATTCTTTAGAAATTGTATATGTTCATTGTTCACTCAATCCTCTAATAACAGATATCTGTTAAAATTAAATTTATTCTGTTGATTTATCTTTTACTTTAGCATAAGTTAGGTTAGTATATTAGTTAAGTTCAGTAAAATCAAGTTTTTAAATAAGGTTTTAACTGGTTTTCCTTATAAAAAAAAATAATTTAAATAATAAATAAATATAATAATAAATTAATATAAATATGTTATTCTGTTGAAATTAATAAGACGAACTAGTTGTAAAGGACAAGAATTCCTCAACTCTTAAATAAGTTTTTCTTTTATTAATAATTATAAGAAATTTACAGATATTTAAATAAATGAATTTGAATTTAAATATAAATTTTCATAAATTAAAGTTTACATAAAAAAAACATCTAATTGCAGTGCCAAGAAATAGAAATAAAATTTATGTATAATTAATATAATTTATATGTCTCCATAAAACAAAAAGCTGCTAACATTGTAAGATTAAATAACTTAGGGTTACCATTTTCATGGGGGTGTGAAAATTCAAAAACTACTGGAAAATACGTAGTTCCTTTTTTTAATTAAAAAATTAAAGATAAAATTACAAAAAACATTAAATTCAAATTTCTTCAAAAACAAAACGAAAATACAATTTCTAATTCTATGTAAAATAATAATATTTCAATAACTTATTATACATACAAAATATGTCTAACACTGATTTGTAATTAACAGTACCTTTGTAACTAGCATTGATTTGTAAATTGAAATTCCTTAGCAAAACTTTAGATGAACTGTATCTAAAAAACCTAGCAATAACATATTTAAGGTGCCTCCATCATGATCCTAAATTTTAGATGCTCCTATTAGATAATGGAAAATTGGAAACCAATCATATAATAATTAAATGCTGTATGTATAACGTATAATAAAAAATATACTTAGGAAACAAATTAGCACATATATTAGATGCCATTGCTGCTATAATTAAAGCTTACAAAAATTAAAGGTTCTACAGACACTATATAATAAAAACTTACAGCCATTTTTGTATACGAAAATCAATTTGCAAACAAAACATATTCACTATTTTGAAACAGGTTGTTTTGTCTTCATTCACGTGACGTGAGACAAATATATAACAAAAACTATTTATTAAAATTTTTAACATAATATAACATTGCGACCAATCTGCTAAATTGAGATAGTCCAAAACTCGTAATTATTATAACAATGCTTTGAGAAAAAAAATCAGGAATCTGCAAAAACTTAGAATTTTGTGTACTCAGGAGTGTATTTTAATTTAAACGTCGGTCGGTAACTATTCCAAATAGATTAATAAATTTGTTCGATATCATTTCGTTAGCTATCATTATTTCATGTTGCTTTCTTTATTCATTTAACTGAGAATATGAATTCTTATTTGACCCATGTCTATATAAATGCATGTAAGGGCTTTAATGACATTCAAGTGTTATGCTCAAATTTTTTTTTTTTTTTTTTTTAAGCGAGGGGTGTGGAAAATCTTCGAAAAGACACTATGGGTGCTCGCCCGTACCGCATAGACGTGTGGGATTTCTACCCACTAAAAAACCACATCCCTTTATCGTAACCAATCGAAAACGATCGACCAACGATTTTAGTCTCTTTGGAAAATTTACATCGCAAATTGTGGTGTGTTAGGTAGAGGGAACCATGGGGGCACGGATTCCTTTACCGACTACCGACGATTTACCGATTATCGACGATTAATTCGTGTGGTTTCGTCCTCATAAGACGTCTTGTTTGGTGAGAAACATCTAGTACAACTCCTATTTCTGGGTTTAGATGGATCTGTAATCTGTCGTTGTGTTTTTTGGCAAATCTATTAATTTCACTGCTGACTGTGTTGACCTGGAGATCACGATGAAGGTCAGCATTGCGTACATACCACGGAGCGTTGACAATGCCACGTAATACCTTATTTTGAAATGTTTGTATTATATTACTATTTGTTTTCTTTGTACATCCCCACAACTGTATGCCATAGGTCCAAACAGGTTTCAATATTTGATTGTAGATTCTTACCTTATTATGAACTGATAATTCGGAGTTTCTTCCTAGTAGCCAATAGTGGTCTCTATATTTAATATTAAGCTCTTCTCTCTTCTTTTTCACATGTTCCTTCCACTTCAGTTTTACATCTAGCGTCATCCCAAGATATTTTGCCGTATTTGTATAGGGAATAGCATTACCATTGATAGTCACTATTGTTGGATCTACTTTCCTATAAGTAAAATTAATATGCGTTGACTTAGCTTCATTTAGTTTGATCCGCCATTTTTTCGTCCATTCAACTACGTTGTTCATCGCGTTCTGTAATTTTTCTGTAGCATTTCTAACATTTGTATCTGTCGAAAGTATTGCCGTGTCGTCAGCAAATGTAGCCATCATAACATTATTATCAACTGGAATGTCATTCGTGTAAAGCAGATACAGTATTGGTCCAAGCACACTTCCTTGTGGTACTCCAGCCAATATTTCCTTTAAATTCGAGTATTCCGTGCCATATCGCACTCTAAAATATCTGTCCGAGATATACGAACTTAGGATTTCATAATATTGACGAGGTAGATCTCTATGTAATTTGAACTTAAGGCCGTCGTGCCACACTTTATCAAAAGCTTGTGCTACGTCTAGGAAGACTGCTGAACAGATCTCTTTTTCTTCCAAGGATTTTTCAATAACACTAGTTATCCTATGCACCTGGTCGATCGTAGAGTGTTTGCTCCTAAAACCAAACTGGTGATTTGGGATCAATTTTCTCCGTAGTATTATCGGCATCAGCCTTTTGAGCAGCAATTTTTCAAAAATTTTTGATAAAACTGGAAGTAGTGATATCGGGCGATATGATGTTACTTCTGTGCTTGGTTTTCCTGGTTTTGCAATAACTATTACTTCTGCAATTTTCCAGTGTTTAGGTACATATCTCAGTTTGAAGCACGCATTAATTATCTGTTGCAACTTGATGTAAGCTATATCCGGCATTTCTTTCATGATCTGTCCAGTTATTAGATCATAACCTGGTGACTTTTTCGAGCTTAGGTTGTGCATGATCAGATTTTTAAGTTCTTTCAGCCTAACTTTCTTAATAGTTTCTTGATCCGTTTTCTCTACATATGTTATTTGACCATCAGCAGAGCATTGCAAAAATGGCTTGAAAACATTTTCCAAATGCGATGCAAAGAGGTCTGCTTTTTGTTGACTATTTTTGGCCCATGTGCCGTCTTGCATCTTTAGTGGAGGATCTTGAAGTTTTGGCCTTTTCATCCTTTTTGTTGCCTTCCATAGTGAGTAGTTTGTGCATTCGTCAGCAGATAATCCAGCTAAATATGTTGTTAAACATTTATTCTTGAAGTTTTTGATATTATACTTTAGCAAATTATTTAGCCTATTGAAATTTGATCTATCATCTGGGTATCTAGTTCGCTGCCATTTTCTTCTAGCTCTTCTTTTCTCATGAATTAGTTCCAATATTTCTTGTGGATACGCTATTCTTTGTAAATTATTTCTTCTTACTTTTGGAGTACTTTCTTCTGCGGCTTCTTGTATATCTGTCATAAATTGTTCTACTTCCTTATCAATTTGTTCTGTAGATAGCTCGATTTCCTGTAGAGTTATATTCTGTTCTAGCTTTACCCTAAATGTAGACCAGTCCGTCAGCTTGTTGGTTAGTTTTGGTAATTTAGCTTTCTCCAACGCAGTTTCGCTGAGTACAAGAATTTCCGGAGTATGATCAGATGACAAATCGTTAGTACCATATAAATAGTGCTGTGAATTTATACCTTTTGCTACAAAGAAATCGATTACATCAGGAGTTTTAGCTGGATCACTTGGCCAGTAGGTAGGTGATCCAGAGGATAAGAAATTACATTTGTACGATCTTCCTATCTGGTAAAGATTTCTTCCTTTCGTGTTGATAAGTCGAGAGCCCCAAAAAGTATGTTTGGCGTTAAAGTCTCCACCAATAATGAAGTTATCACCTAATGTATTAAGTAAGTACTTATAATCATCTGCACTTTGTAGACACCTCGGTGGACAATATATTGCTGAAACTTTAAAAATTTTCCTATTAGTTTCTATTGTGATTGTAGTAACTTGCATGTTTTCTTTGGCGATTTCAGAATCTTGATAGTGTTGTAGATCTGTTTTTATAAACACTGCTGATCCCCCTCTTGCTTTATCTGATGGATGTGGAACATGATAAAATGTAAATTTTGGAATGTTCGCATATGATTTCTTTGTGAAGTGTGTTTCTGAGATGAGACAAATGTCAATATTTTCTTTCGCTAGAAAACTTTCTAACTCTGAAATATGGTTGAGAAGACCATTTGCATTCCAGGTTGCAATTTTTAGGCTATCGAAGTTCATGTTCATTACGTTCTGATGTTTTTATTTCTTTCTTTCTTTAACTCTTGGATTTCGTCCGAGAGTATTTTTATTGTGTTGTCTTGTACGTCCAATTTATCAAGTACGCGTGATAAAAGATTCTTAACCGTGGTTTCTTCTTCTTTTCTAGGATTTTTAAGAATATCCGAGTAAGATGGAGCTTTATCCACTTTTCTAGCTTTGGTTATTGGTTCACTTGTTTTACTTGTTTTATCATCCAATATAACTTTGTTTTTATTTATTTTATTCTGTGTTTTTTCTTTTCCATGCATTTTTTGTTGCCGGTTTCTTCTCTGTTGATGTTCCTTCGCTATTGGACATCCTCTGTAGCTAGCAGGGTGTTCTCCGCGGCAGTTAATACATTTCGCTTTTTGATCTGCTTTAACCGTGCAATTTTCAGTTGGATGTTTTCCAGCACATTTAACGCAAACGAAATCTCGATTACAATATCTTTTCGTGTGTCCAAAAACTTGACATCTTTTACACTGAGGAATTATTTTCGTGTTTCGTTTAACAGCTTCAATTTTGACACCTATACCCATGATTGATGTTATCGAGTATATTTTGTCTATATTCTCATCGTTGTGAAAGGATAGCATGAACAGTTGTAATCCTCTTTTATTTACAGCAAAAATACCATCATTTCTAAATGATTCCCGTTTGATTATATTTTTCGCTTCCATTATACAGAAGCCTTTTGTAAGTAAATCTTCGATTATCTCATATTCCTCACAAGATGGATGAAGTCCTCTAGCTATTACTTTAATTGGTCTAAAAGCCTTGTTTTCATAAGAATGCCATTGTATTTTTTCTTTTGAAAGTACTTCGGTTACAACTTTATACGTATCTCCATCTGGTACCAGTAATTTCCAGATATTATTATTAAATGAAGCGTACTTGCACTCCTTCTTAGTAGCCTTTAAAACCATATTCTTTAAATCTCTGAATGTTTCTATTCCTGATATTATTATTGGTGGTGGTATATGTTGTTTCACAGGTTTGTTTTTATTTTTTGCTTCTTCAGGTACTTGTCCGTTACCTTTGCCTTCTCTGTCGTGTTTTTGGTCGTTATTTATTTCTGGACTTCCAGAAGCTTTCCTCTTTTTAGTCGGCCTCTTATTTTTCTTTAAGATCCAGTCTGTGTCCCTGGTGAGTTCATCCTCATCTGTGAAGTATGTTCTATCAGGACTGCTTATTTTCTCTTCATTATTTGGTATCTTATTATTTTTTTGAAGTACTTCTACTTTGTTTTCAAGATCTTTAACCAGCTGTTGTAGGTTACTTACAGTTTTCTCCAGTAGCTTCCGAGCTTCTATTTCCTTTTGCCATTCTTCGAAGTAGTTTTTATTAAGTGATACTTCGTGTTCCATTGTATCGCCTTCTTGTGCACTAGTAGGACGATGTCCACTAGCTCTTGCCAGTGATGTCGATGCAGATGTTGGTGATCTTGGAATCTGCTGGCTACGTTTAAATGGATCATGTAATTGCAATAAATGGTCCTCCCCAGAATCCGTAGGACCAACCTCATCAGAGAGTGGATTTTCCAGTACAACTGGTCTGCCACCTGGGGTAATAATTCCTTTTGTTGTCTTCATTGCATTTCATTTTCGAACTAACACAACCATTTCCGATTATGACGCGTCAGAATGAATACCGCTTACCGAAAACCGGGCCGCGTATCCGAACCGAACCGTCCTAACCATGTTGATTGACTTAGTTAATGCGCCAAGTGTTCGCATTCACCCTCTCTCGTTAGCCTTATAAATAAGTTACCAGGAGCTACCCGGCAGATAGTTATACTACCTACCTTCTGGGAGGTGAGAGTCGGATTTGTTGGCAGAGCTGTAGATGTTGTAACAGCATGAGAATTCCAAGGTTTTATTAGAACATATGTTAGGAGTATGTTCTACCTAGGACCTAATACCAACCATTTGCATATAAAATGAAGAAGTAAACTAGTAAACAATTTTTAACATTAAATTTCATTTAAAAATTGCGTATATCATAAAACTTGGCGTTTTCAAAACTAACAAAATTAAAAAAAAAACAGAAATGAAAGAATTAAAGATGGAATACCTTTCAAACGGTAAAAATAGCTAAATATCAATATAGCACTAAAATAAAAGACATGTGGCAAAATATAAGAATATGATCCTTCATAATTTAAAAAAATTAAAACTGGCGTTTGGAGCAATTGAGAACTAAGCTGACGATATAATATTAATATTTTTTTTCATCTTTAAAATTTGTTAAGGTATAAAAATTATCAAAGTTTGATCTCAAAACGTATTCCAAAAATGAAAAATAAACTTAAATCCAGAATTTTGGTCTTGGGTGTTAATAATTTACGTTTTAACTTCATTAGTTCCATTGATCTCATAATCTAATTGTTCTAAAACAAGCCGGTCTACATTCATTTTAGAACAAATTATTTAATTTTCTAAATTGTAAAGTTTCGGACCTATAAAACTATCACAAAATCTGTCAAAATATGATATACTCTCTTATACATTACTCCCATCCATCCTTCAATATAAAAAAATGTCACTTTTATTCAAATTTATCATTAAAAAAAAATTCTCTAAAATTTTCAATATTTATAATAAAATTTGGCAAAAACAAACAAATTTGTTTAAACATAAAAAATAAAAAAAAAAAAACTTTATTATAAATATACTAAGTTTCTAAAAAACAAAAAAAAATTATGTTTTATGTATATTACCTTCAGAGTTATTATCATAAAATTTAACTTTTTCTCTATTGGTTTATAGTCAATCATTTTCACTTCTTGACTTTTCTTTGAAAATCGACTATATAACAATTTTCCTACCATCCGAGGATAAATAGATGGCTTTTTTTTGTTAAATATATTTATTATCAAGAATAAAAATGTACAGATGGGACTTTCTGTTGGTAAACAAATTTTTGAAAAGTTTGTATTTATATTTTATATGTATATATCTATAAGATACATTTTTATGCTTTGTTACTTGAAATAATAATAATAAAATAATCAAATAAGTTTTATAAAGGTGGGTTTTAGAGGTGGACAAAAAAAAAGATGAGTATAAATCAACATAAATAAATCGAAATTGAAAATTTTTGTTGTTTGAATTTATAGCTTATACAATAAATTTTATATAAATGACATTTTAATATTATATTATTTTTATATATTTATTTGTATAAATTTGTTTAACAAAATTATTATTATTTATATTTTGTTTGTTGAAATTGAAAGGAGAAATAAATTTCAGTTTCATTTATATAGTAAAAGTTTTTATTTGTGTATTTATTTAAAGTAATATTTTTGTTCTAAGTAAATTATTTCTTCATAAAAAGAATTTCAATTATTTTTTGTTGTTGAAATGAAATTCCAAAAGATATGAAAATGTTTCGGCTAAAACAATGACAATATACATAAAAATATAAAAAAATTGGTTATGTGCATTTGTTCTTAAGTACATTAAGAAGAAATTTACGGATAATTTCAAATATCTATATATGTAGGTCATAATCTAATTTCATGCCTGTACGCCCAATTTTAAGACATCGAATTGCACAGTATGTAAGGAAAAACTTTCTTAATCCTAATATAATCTTAATTTTAATAATATTATTGTATAAAATTTGCATATAAAAATGGATTATAAGAATATTCCCAAATTGGCAATATTAATATTATTATAATAAAACTTTATAAAATTCCTTTATTTTTGATTAAATTGTACGAGATTTATTCGCAAAGTATCCGAATAATTTTCTTTCAATTTTTATTTTACAAAAATGTACACCAAATTTTCAGTCTACTGAATATTAATTTATGACTAGATCTAGAACATCAACTCATATCACACTATCTTGATGAGATTCTGTTAATATTATTTTAAACTTAAACTTAAACTTAAACTATAAGAATCGATAGATGACAGTTAAAAAATTCATTATTTTGGAAATTTTTCATAACGTTTTGAACAGAAGTATTGAAAAGAGAGAAAAAATAATTTTATTATTTTGATTTTAAATAATATTGCTGAAAATTGTTTAATTTTCAAATCAAAATCTAATTTTTCAATAAATTTCAAATTGATTGAAAATTGATGGAATGGAAATTACATTAAAGATAATGAAATTGACATCTCGAGAAACTACCAGTTTTGGTTGTACACTTTTAAATATTTAGGGTTCTTCCAAAACTTCTTATTCTGTGGCTATTAGTTTCAGTTATAGATAAACTATATTAGTTTTCTGTAACAGCGACTTGTTAATTTAGATAAATTTCAGTATACTAAAATGAAATTTGTGATGCCGAATTGGAATTCAATATTTCTTTATATAGAAACATTTACTAATAATTTATTCGGGGATTTTTTAATTGCACCCTAACGTTTTTCTAATTACAAATACTATGAAAACTATAATAAAATTATAATACATATATAAACACATGATAAGTCCATTAATCAAATCCGACTATATACGAGCTGTATATATAAATATTTTATATCCGAAAGGATAAAACGCATTTGCAGAAAAAAAAAATTCTGTTGTTTTTTTCTATATTGGGGGTGAAAGTATGGCAGAATGAAATTTGTGACTGGGATAATATTTGGATAATATTTGCATTTTTTCCAAAACAAAAAATTTATGATACTCACGTGACTTGCACTTTCTAATAATATTTTTATTTTGTATATAATTTTTTTTTGATCCTGGTTTTTTGTTTACAAAATAATTTTCATATCTCTTACAAAATTTTTTATATATTATATCTTGTAGATTTGTATTTCCCATATGGATTATTTATGTTTATATGGTTATATTTTATGTGATATTTTTATATTGTATAAAATATATTTTATTTTTATAGATAAAAAGCTGTGTCGTTTTTGTTGTTGCTGTTGTTATTTTCAGTTCATGTAACATCAAGAATTTGAATTTTTGGTTTTTTTTTATGCTAGAATATATATAGAAGATTAAATATAAATATAAATATATATAAAAAAAAATCTGTGTAATATGTAGCAGAATAACTTATAAATTGTATCATTCTCATGCCACAAAATGATGTTTTTTTTTTTATAAATTTATATAATTCTTTTTATCTAGTCTTTCAATTCATCTTCATAAATTCCAGTTTTATTTTTATATTTTTCTGTGTGATTATTTAGATTAATTACACTGTAAGAAATGTATAAAGACGTTTTTTTTAGATGATAGTGAAATTTCTCGAAGGATAAATTAATATAATTGTGAATGTAAAAAAAATAATTTTTATATCATTAAATATTCGTATAAATTTTGTGTTAATATAAATATTTTAAGAATTTAATTTATGTTTTTGATGTTTAAACTAATAAAATTGTAAATTTATGAAAGCTAAATTATTTTGTAGCATGAAAATGATTTTATTGCATAAAATTCCTTAAATGGTTAGAATATAGCTGTTAACTGAATGTAAAGTTAGGTTATAGTAGCACCACACTGGGTCCATTAGCGGTACCACTTTTATGAATAACTAACTCTGGGTATATGTTGACGGAAGTTCAAGGATTTCATAATTGTAAGAAAACTTGAGTTTTTCCTGGTGCTGCAATTGGAGACCTCGTTTAGATCTGGTTAGTTTGTTTATCCTCGAAAACAAATTCTACGTTTAGTAAATGCAAACAAATTGAAGAATTATTTAAAAAATTAGTAATTAAAATCTGAAACGATATTGTTTTGAGTTGTTTTTCCATAAATACAAATTTATAAACATTTTAATTACTAATATTTTAAATAATTCTTCAATTTGTTTGCATTTTATTTGGTTACAATCAATTTAATCATTAACAGATTCATTTATAATAATCATTGATGAAAATTACTGAAACTGATTCTAAAAATATGCAATTTAATAAAATAATTAATAAAAAATGTAATTAACAAGGTAAATACTTTTAAATTAGTTGAATTTGAATTATAATTTGATAAATAACAAATATTTTATTGAAAAATATTTTCAAATTAGAAAAACAATATATATTTTCAAAAATCGATGTAGTTATTTCATATTAGCAAAAATCATATAATATTAGTCGGTAATTTTTTAGCAGTTTTCAGGAATTTGCATTCACAATTTTAATAAATTTATTAATACTATATTCCATGTTCTAAACAGAATGACAATTAAGCAATTAAAATATAATTCTTTTAAAAATTTGAATAATAAAAGCTTAAAAGTATCCATTAATCTAATTTTTAACTATATACCCAGGAAGAACGCGGAATATGGTGTGAAAATACTGCAACTATTCGCGTATGTTTCGCAAATCTTGTCGTTGGTATACTTTTATGGTTAACTCATTTATATTAAAATGAGTTATACTTCAGGTTGTCATCAGATAAGCTGGCGATTAGTTAAAAGGCTTGTCGCTCATTTGATCTTAAAAATACGCTTTCGTAAAGCTTACTCTATTTATATATAGATTTTCCTGGGGTTAATCTAAAACGTACCTGATGCGTCATTAAATTTTTGGTTATAGGATAGTTGTTATAATGTTCTAGACCTGTACCCAGTAGTTTATATAAAAACCGCATTATAATACAGTGCGTAAGCATGAACGACCGAATTCTCGGTTACTTAAGTGTGAACTACAAATGGAGCGAAAAACATTATATCTCTTTGATACAAGTTAAAGTACCATCATCACAACGCGATATTTTTATGATCTCATTGAGTATATCTTTTGAAATCTTACCGCAATACGTTAACTTTGACTACTTATTGCGAACAAAACATTGCAGGAAGTTTACTTTTCATTATAAATGCGAATAGTAGCTCATTGCATTTACGTCTTCCGTAGCCATATCGAATATATTTAGTTTTCGAAAAAATCTTGCTGGGATATAATCAACAAAAATATTCAAAATTAATATCAATTAAAATTAACGACATTTGAAAAATATAATCCTAAATAATATACAGAAAATAAAGTGTCCTTTAACTACAAAAATAAAAATATAATTTTCCCATTTGTTTTTAGGCTGTGTAAAAAAAATTTTTCGTTATTTTTTATTATATATATTTATATAATTTTCTGGTGTGATTTTTGCCTATAAAATAACTTACAAAAAAATATTTTTTTTTACTTTTTTTCTGGAATGTTATAAAGGTGAAATGGTTTAGTTGTTTGCCATCCATCAAGAGTTCAGAGTTCTTAAATTTATGTCTATAAAATGAATATAAAAACGATATAAATTTGCTTTTTTTTTGCGTTGGCGTTGTTTGTTGCAAGGATTCAGAGAGATAAAAATAAATATTTGCGAAAACTCCTAAACAATAACGTGATATTTTCGTTATTTTGTTGTTGTTATTGCGAGTACAATAGGAGCACAACGATAAAGGGGGTGGGTAAATGATGTGAACAAGGACGTTATTACAAGAAAAAATCAACATAATGGTGGATGACTACATAAATTCTTTTTTTTTGTTATCGTATATAATCAAGTTTAATTCAATGATATTTGTCTTTTGGTACAATAAATTCGATTTTCACTTTTATTTTCGCGAAGGGCTACCCCAAATAGTGTTGAAGAACATATCATTCCAAATAAATTTATTGTAATTTTATATTATATATAAATACAATGGAAAATGTTTAAAGTTGTTTTGAAATTTGGTATAGCTTATTGGATGGGTGGTAACATTTTTTCAGATAATCGGAATTGTATAATGGAAATGAAATTGAAATTATATTTTTCTTACAAGAACAAAAACATATAAGATACAAACAATTTGTAAAAACAATTTTATTTTTGATAATAATGTGACAAGAATAATAGTGAGTAAATATATAAATACTTATGAAAATTGTAAAATTTCTTTGTTTAGATTTGGAGGGTGGTTTTTCTTATTTATTGTATAAATATAATATAATTTTTTAAGTTAAGAAATGTAATGTAAAAAAAATGAAAATTAAGTATTTTAAAATGTTTAATAGGATTTTTGTTTTATTGTTGAATTTTCCTTAAAATAAATAAAAGAAAATATAAAAAAAGAAAAGAAAATGTAAGACAAATGACAGTGACAAAACAAATTGGTATTATTTTGATAAATTTTTTTTTTGTTGCAATATAAACATTTAATTTTCACCCTTGTTGTGTATACCGTATTTTTGTGGGGAAATTTAATTGGAGTAGATTTGTTTAAAAAACAAATATTGGAAAATTTTATATTAAATTGAATTAAATTAATAATATTAATATAAAAAAATTGATATTTGGAAAAGAGTGGAAAATAATTTGTAAGACATTGTAAACCTAATTTGTTTACTCATTGATTAAAAGTGTTTACTCATTGATTAAAGGTACGGTGACCATATAGCAACGAAAAAAATAAAAGACAGACTTTTTTTGGAAAACAAACTTTTAACAGTCTTTTATGTTGCAAATAATAGCCTTTGATTTTGTCCTGGCACAAGGCAATTTCTAATATTGAAACATTTCTTAAAAAGCTGACGTAAAATCAGTGAAATAAATTAATTATTATGTTGCACTGTGTCACATTTAATCATAGCCAAATTCTTTTCACAATAGTAAAATTACCTTAACTTACACTTAAAAATATTACAGTTGACGTTATCACCTAAATGAATGACTTTCACGTCATGTATAAATATGTGATTTAAATTTCTTATATACAAAAGACATGTTTTTATGATTTTGGACTGTACGGGACATAAAAATGGATCATTAAGGGAAAGGAGACGAAAAAAAGGAGTATATTGCGTCTCTTTATAAAAATTTAAATTTATGGGATGCTTTAGTTAGACAAACTAGTAACTGTTCCTTGAAGAAAGGAAGAAAGGGACGAATGGTATTTGTAGGCCTAAAATATATTGTAAATTTCAGCTTAAGTTATTCCGAACTTTCGTACAAATTGATAGTAGAATAATAAATAATAAAGTAAAATAAAAAATTAATGAGAAAAAAATGATGCATTAGATAAGTTACAAAAAACCAAACTTACATTTCTGTGGCGTTTACATAATTGATGGTTTTTGCTAATCCAAACAAAATCGGTTCCTTTCTCAGGTCCCTATTTTTTTTGGTAAAAAAAATTGGGCTAGAGTTAGGAATTGAATAGGATTAAATACTAAACTAATAATTACTGAAATAGGTAAATATAAATACGGTTTGAGATTATATTCCGAATGGGATATATAAAATCTATTATTTATTAGTTGTTTAAATATTCTATGTGTAGTAATTGTCATCTTAAGATCTTTTATTAGACTTCTCCAACAATAGATTTTCTTGTATTCTTAAGTTGTTCGAATCTATTGTCATAAATTATCATTACTTTTATATGAAAAATATTTTTGCACAGCAGCAATACAGCTGTATTAAAAGTAGGTCTTCTATTTTTTATTTTACATTTGTCAATTACTTTTACCCTCTACAATATGTTCTTGTAGAGGATAAAAGTAATAAATAATTGGCTCTTCAATTCTTTAAATACTCAAGAAATTGTAATTGAAGTTAATATGAATTGGAACCTCCAGAATTGAAGAAAATATTGAAATGGTAAATATTTTATTTTGTTAATTAATATAATATTCTTTTATATTTTCAAAATTAGAAATTCCTTTTCGAAAAACTTTTAAATAAATTACGTAATTATAATTAACCTATTAACTTAAGTAATAACTCCAAATAACCTAGAAAAGTAAACTTCACAAATTAAATAAAAATATACAAACTAAAGAAATTATTTAAATTATATCTTTAATTAAATAAAAAAAAAAACTTTTTTTTTTAATACATCAACTTTTAAGCATAATAATTTTCTGTTATATCTATTAAAAATTAATAGCAATTTTCTTATAAATCTTTTTATTTTTTTATATTATGATTAACCTTTAAAAAATCATCAAAGGATAAAATTTTAATTAGCATTAGTCAATTAAATGAAAAACAAAATATAAATTTCATTTCAAAAAAAACCTACAGCCATAAATTTAATTCATCCTTAAACATATCCTCTTAACTCAATAAATTATAATAATAAAAGAAAAATAATTTTTAATGATTCAAAATAATATTTTATTTATTTGTATTTATATACATAATTATTTACACTGGAAAATATATATATTTTTATTAGTAAATTTCACTTAAAAATATCTATACAAAAATATTTATAATTTCAAATTTCAACATAAAATTTATCTTGTATTTATGTATATATATTTGTATTTGCAGAAATTTTCAAAATTCTATAGAAATTTTTATTAATATTCTTATGCTAATTTGGTTAAAAATATAATCCATTTAATCATCATGATAGTGATCATCATCAACAACAAAAATTTTATATTAAAATTTATAAATCACTTAACAATATAATAAAAACAGATAATAATACAAAACCTCTGAAATGATTTTCTGCCTTTAATGATACTCTAAGAAGAAATATAGAAAATTATTTTATAATTTTGCTTCAAATTTCCTTGCATATTTCCCTCCCCGAAAGAGGTTCAACGTGGGTTTCATTTATTGAAATGAAAACATATTTTTTTTTTTTTTGGTGGAAATCAGCAAAACAAGAAAATTATGAACCATAACTTTTAAAAAGAAAAAAAAAAAAACCAAAATTGAATGAATGGGATTTAAAAATTTGTTTTAAAACGCCTCAATTGTTTTTGAAAAACTTTTGCAATTAGATTTACGTCATAAAACAGCAAATTTTAGAGATGAATTTGCTGCTGAAGACCATCATCATCTCTCTAAAATATTTAAATGTAAAAGATTATATTATATAAAAAAAAAAGTATATAAAATGAAAAATTGAATTGGCAAAAAATTGGCTGGGTTGACCAAAGTTTAAATAATAAAAAAATAAAAAAAAGTTTTTCATTCTGCTATGCGGATATATATTTTATAATGGTGGAAATAGAATGAATGGATACGAAATGAAAATATTATTGTCCATTAATAACATAAGTATAAATTATAAAATAATTTTTAACATTTATAATTAAGTGCCTTGACATTAAGCCACGCAACATAAGGCGTTATTGACTCGACTGACACATAATGACATAATCACGAATTTTTCCGTTTTATCAAAATTTGAAAGATAAAGCCATATATTCGTATAGTTATAAATAGATGCTGTGCATTATGAGAAGGTTTATCGGACTTTTCCTGAAAATTATACAAAAATAAATTACTCACATTTTACAGGAATTTATCTGAATTTGTTAATGGCCTAATGTCACGTCATGAACGTAGCATTCAGTAATAATAATCAATACAGCAACCAACATATGAACAATTACAATAGTTTAAATAACAATTAACAAAGAGACTTTTAACTGAAAGCCATCGATGTTTATTTATGAAAAATTATGGGATAGGAAGAACTGTTGGAGAGGTTAAATAAAATGATAACCAATTTTTTATTGCATATCTATATAAAGTTAGGCTTTGACGTTAATATATTAAAACTGAAAAAAAAAATCAATTAATAATTGGCATTTAATAAAAACTAATATCATAATTGAGTTTTTAGCAGGAATCATAGTGCCACCGTCAACGTCAACGAATGTTGATGCTAACCTTAAATACAAATTATTTTGTAAAGAACTTTTATAGTTGCCGTATCTTTACTTTTTTGTGAAATCGATGGTACTTAATGCTACTTCTTAATTAAATTTAAGTGTTCCTATATTTTTAGCAACGCAGCAAATACGTATTTTTATCAGAGTCGTATTTCAGATGTGATAGTAGAAATTTTGCTAACACATCATCACCATGAACTTGAGCATTGTAATTGCTTACGTGTATGGTGACGGTGAAGGTGGCACTATAATTCTAGCTTTAGAGAAATAATTTTCTATTAATTAGTAATATAATAATCTAAGCAGAGTTATTCAAATTTTATAAAGATACCTAAGAATATTAACTTTTGAGTCCCTATTTATTAATGTTAGAAATATTAAAGGGCTTTACTTTATTTTTGTGACTTCTATACAAATTAAGTTGGAATCACAGTGATAACGCCACCGCGGCGTTGACGGCTATGTAAAATTCTTACCTTTATACCTAATACATCGTCTACTTTATAGGTATCAGCGCTGAAACACGTCTTTAACACAAATACATAGAACACTTCTTTTAAAGTAGCATCAATTTCACAAAAAAATAAAGAAACGGCAAGTAAAGAAAACGTAGAATGTAAATAAAGAAACGTAGAATGTAATTTAAAATTGATGGTCATCGCCAACGCTCGATGATAGGACGGTGACGGTAGCACTGTGTTTCCAGCTTTAGTCAAATAACATAAATTCATTTCAATAACCAAAAACTAATCTGAAATGTTGAGCAGTCAAATTTATATAATTTTTTATTTAAAGTAAAAAAACTATTAAAAATGTCAGGCAATTTATCAAAAGCAAATTTGAATTATCATTATCATGGTGTATATTTTCTGTAAATAATAAATTACAAATCATTAAAAACATTCGACCTAAATATTTTTTAATTTAAAAAAGTTTCTTTAGAAAAACCTAAACATGGGCAGCTTAATATTAAATTAATTGAATAAAAATATTATTTTCATTTTGTTTATTTTGTTACATTATTATAAATGTAACAAATAAAAAATAAGAAACATTCCTTAATTGTGATACTATTAAAATGGTCTCAAGCTATTTTTACACGATCATGTCAAGAAAACTTCTTTTTTCGATTCTTTCTTTTGAATATACAAAGTATTTTCTGTTATGCTTTCAAGTTCAATGTTGTATGTAATATAAATTATGAAAAATGATATCGTATCAAAAATTTTAAGATTGAGTTTGGCCGTACACAAAAGTAAAATATTATTAAGAATTAAGACGATAAAATTTTTTGGTAAAGAAAATTATAATGAAATGAAAAATTATATATAATAAATGAATTTTATTACGAAAATTAATGATACCAAAAAATGAAAGAAAAATAAAAGAATGTAATTTTCTTTTGCAACTGTTATTCATTCTTCGGAATCTCCAAAGGCTTTCAAAGATGCTACCTATATATATCAGTTACGACTCATAATAACTTTTTAAGATGTGCGAAAAAGTGGAAAGCTAAAAGCCAAAAACTATATAATATAAATGAATACTTTAATAAAATTTAGTAGTGAACTCTTTTTTTATTATGATTATATTTTAGTGAATATGATATTTTCATATATGATAATAAAAAAGTCTTATTCTCTCTGTGTCTAAACATAATGTTTTCTTTAATATGTACCTCATTTCTCATTACATACTAATACATTACAAAGAAATAACCAAAAGAATAACTGGACATTTAAAAGCGTATTGCCATTGCATTATCTTTAAAAAAAAAACTATTTTGGTCAAATGGGTCATGACAATAATAGTGGCTCGCCATTAAATTTATATGTTATGCGACTTCTTGGTCTATTACATATCATTTAATATGTATTACAGTCTTACAACTGTATTACATATCATTTAATATGTATATTCATATGATAAATCATAACATACATAATGAAGAATACTGAAAAACAAATTTATTACAGTTGTAAGAATTAAAGTTATAAGGAGAAATATATACAGTCTTTTTATAAATTTTGCCCACCCGGAGTGGACGCCACTGCTATATATATTAAAATATTCTTTGGAACCGACATTTTGGATGACTATTAATTTTGCGACAATAATATGCATTGAAATTTAGAATATTAAAAATATTCTTTAACCTGAATTAGACACAACACATTTATAATACGGTAATAATTGTGATCCATTTAAAAGTTATAAATTACTCTGGAATACTGTGGTAAAATTTATAAAATAAATTATAAATTACACGCCTTAAGATAGATTAGATTAGATTAGACAATAAAGGGGTCGTTAAGCCAGAAGTACGAACCTCATCCTCCCTAACACTGCGACCTAAAGATATCTATTGTTCTTACCATACTAATATTTGGTCAGTTAATACCCAGGCTTCTATAAAAGCATAGAGTTTTTCTGACGGACAAAAAGATAAGACAGGTTTTAAGACGCTTTAAGATAAGACAGAAATTCGATATTTGAATATGCCATTTTTCAGTAATCAAATCGCGGGCTATATGAAAACTTCGCTTATTTTGCGTCCGTAGGCAGCGCTACTAGAAGTATTTCAGTAAAAATAGGTTCTTTTACGAATGGTTTCATATATTTTGAACTATTTTAGGTATTATGTTTGGTGTTCAAGATTGAACAATATTTTTGGTTTCATAATTCTTTTCGACTTTTTAACACTACCTCGAAGTACTTTAGAGGAATTAATTTTACCAAATGATTCATGTAAAAATGCAAACTTTTATTTGCATAAAAAAGAAAATACAATTTTTTTTTGTATTTTCCTTAGACATAATAACTTGAGTTGTTTAGAACAATAGAATTATTGTGCTAATTATCTATGAAATTGAAAAAAAAAAACAAGTCAAAGAACTGAAATTTTTAATGTTGGTTTGCTTATCGTTGACGTATTTTCCAGAAAGTTTTATTTAAAATAAAACATTTTTTTGTATAATGTCTAGAGGAAAAACAATGGCATTCTGAAAATGTAAGAAGATAAGTAGGAAAGCAGGACAACGGAAATATTTAAATGGGACATTATTGTTTACAATTTTAGATGTTTTGTTTTATATTAAGTTTTACTTTAGTTGTAAAGAAATTGTGTTTTTTTAGAAAGCAAAACTAAACTAAATTTATTTAATTCTGAAATTGTTATCAAAAATGACAGTAGTAAAGCATATAAAATAAAAAGATTTGTGTGTTTCTGGTTTTTGATTCTGTTTCTTAAACAGTTTAATCAAAATATGTTTAAAATGAGGATCAACTTAGAATTCTAAAGAAATGTTTAAATTCTAAATATAATACTTAACATATTTCATAGTAAATTGAATTCATTACTGAAAAAATAAATTAATTTTCATATAGTTTAAAAATTTAAATGATTAAATTTTATTAATTCTTCTCTTAATATTGTAATTATATTATCATTTATATCGCAAAAGTTAATTGTTATCAAAAATTAAGATAAATATGAATTTGAAAATTTCATCTTACTTAACAAAATTTATTTAAACACAAAATTTTAATTCCAAGAAATTTATAAAATTAAATTATTTCTTTTTGCTAGCTATAATATTTTATTTTAAAATATATTCTTATTTTTCATGATTCATCCCTCTATACACACTTAATAGCAAAATCGTAAACAATTTTGTGTATCAAATTAAAACGATAAAATTCAAATAAAAATTCATATCCTAATAATTTCACCATAAAATCAAAATGCATGTACGTATAAAAAGAACTGAAAAAAAAAAAGAAATGAAATTGTTGTGCCAATTCCCTTAAATGCCCTGATTTAATGTTTATTTGAACCGAAATAATATATTTAAATTTTTTGATTTTATTATTATGGCTAGGCATATAATAACTTTTATGGCCACCCTTTGGTACCGCCATACTTCTTATTTTCTTTTCGTAAAAACGTTACAATAAGGTGAAAGTTTTATATCCATGATTTAAGGGTTTGATTTTTATTTGTTGGCTGTCTTGTTCTTCTCATTCACGATGGTCGATACGATATAATATACAATATATTTATAGAGGATAATATAATAAATTAAATACAAAATTCCTGAATTTTTAGGTTTAAAACACTTCCTTGATTTGTGTATTCAGGATGTAAAAGAAAAGCATTTATGTTGTCGCAAAAACATAAATTTTTATGATCTTTCAAAATAAAAATCAACATTATTTTTATTATTTCTTTTTGTTGTTGTTGTTGTTGTTGTAAATGCACAGCATAATAATAATAATATTGCATATCTTTAAGAATCATAACAAATTCAAATTGTTAACATTATTTCTGTTGTCGTTTTGTTAAGCGAGATCATTTTACGAGTATAGTTGTGAAACTTTTAAATTTTGAGATGGATATAGGTTAGGTTACAGTGGCGACAGAGCCTCGCATAGACCACACTGGGGTCCATAGCGGTACCACTTTTATAGGTAGCTAACTTTTATGTGTCGAGGGATTATCTAGTAAGTCGAAGAATTTCGTAATTGCAGCAAAATTAAGGAGTTTCCTGGTGCTGCAATTCGAGACCTCTTTCAGGGTTGGGTAGTATGCCTCTCCCGGAATAGCGAGTGCCGGACAGTGGCATGGAGGTGCTGTAGGGTTTCAACTTACCCTGGATCGCCGCAGTTTTGCATACCTCACTTACGATTAGTCCCAGGTCCCAGCCTACGTGCATGCTTGCCGATCAAGCAGTGTCATATAAGGAGGCCGACTACTGTCTAGTATTGCGAGTGCGGTAGGGTGATTAGCTCTGTGGTTTTTGTAGGTACACCATATAAGTGTAATTACTCAGCACGTGGATATCTCCTTCCAGCGCTTTTTTGCCTGTGATAAGGTTTTATTATACAGTATAATCTTTAGTCTTAGAAATGGCATTAGAACCTGTTCGGTTACAGTGTCCCGATACTTTGCGATGGAAAGATCCAGTAGAAAAATGGTTACATATATTCTGATGCTATTTGCTATCCCTTGTCAATAAAATGTTCTAATGTTAAGTAATTCACTCTCAACATTTTTTAAATTATCTTTTTTGAAATTTTGTTCACGTTTTTGAAATCATATATTTTTAACATATTTTTTTTAAAACGCTGTTATAACAAAGTACGAGTTCTGGTATATCCCTAGGTTAGAAGCTTTTTTTGTTGTTCGGTGATACGACGGTCTTCCTGTATAAACTATATATAATAATCTGAATATTGTTATTTTTATGTTATCTTATGCTTATATTATTGAACATAAAACTGTCGCGAGAAGTCAAAAGTTGAATATTTCCTGGAAATATATGAGACTGGAAAAGCAAATGAAATAAAAAGAAATGTTATATTCTTGCAAATGTATTACTTTTATAATTTTAGCATCATTATTATTTTAATATGGTTTGTAAGGCACAGGTGGCTTGTGTATAATGAAAATTTGATATTCTTATGTATATTATAAAATATCTTTTTTCTTTATTAAGTTTGTTTAAGTGAAATATTATATTTGATAAGAGTATCATAAATTAATAGAATATTAATAGAAATTTATTATTCATATATATTTAAATTTAAAGATATACTTTTTATTAATACATATGAAAGAAATATATTTTATTTATATGATAACAATTTAATATTTGACATGTTGTCATGAATTTTATGTTTAGATGACAGTTTTTTTTGATACTGTTAAAAAATTACCATAAAACATATAACAAAAATATCATAAGGAAATAGATTGCCGAAGTATTAAAAATCACTAGGTTGTGTAAAAATTTGTAATAAAAATAAAATTGTTTTGAATGTAACTAAGATTAATAATTAAGAGTCAATGCGTTTCATTAACTTATATTACTATAAAAAACTTAATCCTCCCGAATTATAAATAAAACTGTATTCTTTTATTCTTTTTAGGATAAAGTCATTTCATTTACTTTGTTTCTTTCTCATTTCTTATTAATGCTTTATTTATTTCGTACACATTTTCCTAATTCTGCGTACCAAAATGAACATAAAGTGTAAATAGACACGAAAGTTTTCTGTAATAAAATTTAGATGTTATAGTTAAAATAACTATGATTGTTGTAACGAGGTATATGAGCGTTCAAAACCTATTTTACTCAAATATGAGCTCAGAGACTTTGAACCTGAAATATATTTCAGTGTGATTTGGTCGCTTGTACAAAGTGTGATTTGGTGATGTAGTTGGTGTATGTAGAAGATTTGGTCGCCAGCTTCAGTAGATCCATGTTAAAATACCTGATTTATATTTCATATGTTAAATTGATACCCAATTTTTACAATAATTGTTACCCAATTTGAATTATATTTGAAACACGGGTTGTTTATGTCATATATATAATTTAGGGTCAAAAGCTTCAGTTCATGGTGAATTTTCCGAATAAGTTTTCACTTCGTCAAATTTTAATGAAATTTAGTATAAAAGTTAGTTTTATTCGTAATATGTTGCTGGCACCTTAAACATGTTGATCCAACATTTTTTATGTTCACTTCATCTAAAATGTTAATGCAACATTTTGCTCTTGTTACGAAATTGGTGTGTTAACAGATGTGAAATTTTGAATAAAGAAGTGGTTTTAACAAAGCTAAATCACAGAAATGTTCGACCTAAAATTTGAATAATTGGTCACTTAATTTAGAACGCTATGTAACAATTATAATAACAAAGTTCTAGTTATATATTCTGAAACCTAACAAATTTATTTGATTCGTTCACAAAAACTTGTTATACATTAAAACTCAATATTTTTACATCTTTGAATGTTTTTCCAAACGACAAAATTATTAATTATATTATTAAAATACAATTTTCCTCTACTTCTCTATACAGATATTTACGTTTCCTGACCGACTTTCGCATTCAATTATGTTCAAAATCAACTGAGACTCTTAACAATTAAAATATCGCATAAGAAATATAAACCAATCAGTATCGAATCATAATTTCTTATAATTAAATCACAGAAGTATTCTTGTGAACTTAATTATGCCTCTGCGTCTCTGTGTATTATCTTATAACTCTTTTTATATGATACTGCAGAAAATTATTTTATTAAAAAAAAAAAAATGGTGTCATACTCCTCGGCCCTCTGATACACTTTGAATTTGCAGTAAAATAAATTATTTTCGATACTATAATTGACCTACATTTTTGTAAATTTGATTTTGTCGTTGTTGTATAGCTGATGGTTCATGAATTCTGAACGTATATCATGTTTGTATCTTAAGTTCTGAAATAGGGAGTTATAACAATTCGCTATTTCGGTTATTCGGGTAAAATTATGTTATAGGAAAACTCAAAAAACTGCAATTTCTGGTTTCACTTCTATGTTTCATTTTGAGTAAACTGTGGGAAAATATCTCAAAGATATTTTAATTATAAGAATGAATATTACCGCTAGTTCGCTTACTATTCATTAATAATTAATTTGATAGAAGAAATAATTATTTTACATTTAACGAAATCATTATTTTTCTAATGTAAAATAATGTATTAATAATAAAAAAAATTAATTAATTGTTCGTAGCGCTTTATATAGCATTAAATTAAAATATCGTAACGTTTAAATTTTGTGCATTGCTATACACGAAATTAATTTTTTATATCATTCATTATCTATAATAACATAACGAATCGTAACGTTATGCGGTTCCAAATTTAACATGATTGCAATAATTTCATTCCTTCGGAACTAATAATAAGATCAAATATAAAACTTTCAATGAATTATATGATTTCGAATCACATTTGATTGAAAATTAAAAATTTATACAATTTGTAAATAGATAAATTAATCAGTTCTTAAAAATAATATTTCCCTTTTTATTATCCTTAAAATATAGTAAAATATCCAAAGGATTTATAAAATTTAACAAATTAATAGAAAAATATCCAAGTTATTTTTATATATGAGTAAATGCATTTTTTTCGTTTATCTTGACATATTTTTGCATATTCCATCATTAAAATAAACATATTTTTTTTTTAACAAGACAAAATCGATTCTCGTTTTATTAAGTTTTATTATATATGTATACTGATGGTAAAAACATAAAATACTATTTTTTTTTTGATAAATTCTTAACGACACATGATTTGACATAAAAGACATACCACTTCATCAATATGATATCAATATTATTATAGCTATGTATGTTATTTTACCTTAATATTTTCATAGATAGATTCACCGTACATGATTTTACCTAGATTTTATTACAAGGTAGTAGTACATTATGAAAAGGATTATTATATAAAATATTTTTCATCGTTATTACACATTAAAAGTTATTTTTATCTTTATGTATATATAGTGCATTATAGATAGATGATATAATAGGGCGTTTTTTTAACTTTAATATTAAAATATGCTTAAAAAAAAGGACAAATTTTGATGAAATATTGATAATTTTAGGTTACTTAAATGATGAATATAATGAAGTACAAATAAAATAGAATTTACTTAAGAAAAATTAACGACGAACGCGATATTTTTTACATATACATACCAAATTCCGCAGCTAGAAAGGTATAATAGTGTTTACCTTTATAATTAAAGTACTCGTATAATTTGATCTTCAATTTTGGCTCCGGGTAATTTATACCACGGAGAAGTTTAATAGGAATTTGATCAAAAAAATTGGTTCTAGAATCGATACTTTATTTTATTTTGGAAATTCCGTTCAGGAATTGTAGATGAAAATTTCCAGAAGCAAAAGGAAATTCAACATAAAATATAATCTCTATTTTTTGTCGGTTTTAAAGTAAAAACTTTTATTTTGCTGTGAATTATCAGTTGAAATAACTCTAACAGTCTAACGTAAAATGAACTGAACTTAATACTATTACATTTCATTAAATTTTTATTATTTAAGTTTACTTACGTCCTTTTTCAGCTTAACTATTTTAATAAAACTGATGATAAAATATCAAATTTTAAACAAGTTATTGCACTGTAAAAATAAAGCATAAAACTTTTATTATCATTCAAATAAAACTGACATTTCTAAGTCTGCTTTGGTATAAGAAGCCTCTTTTTGGTATATGTTTATGTTCCCGATTTAAATATTATGCGAAGTCCAGAAACTTGGCTACGTACGTAATTCCTTTTTTTGATTCATTTATTGAAAATATATCGAACTTATTTAATATTTGAACGATTTTTTTTAAAATTAATTTTATACCTTTTTTTATTAGTAAAATATTTTCTTATTGATTTTGATCTTCAGAAAGAATTTTGTTTGATACTTTTATGAAAACTAATAACTTATTAATTAAGTATATTTATTACAAAATTATCTTTTTTATAATATAAAAATACTTTAAAAAGGTAAAAAAATTTGAAATTATTCCTAAAAATATTTTTTTTTTCTTTGATTAATTATTATTAAATATTTAAGTTAATTGTACCTGCCAGCAATGTTTAATTTTTTATCTAGTGATTTTCTTAATAATAAAATAGATTTTTTTTTAATGATTTTATTTTTATTTTAATCTTTTACGATGACCGACATAAAAGTTCAATACTGAACTGAAAATTCAAATTAAACATAAAAAACAAAATGTAAGGAAGAAAAACTCTTAAAAAAAACAACCGACGTTGTCGTTACACAAAGGGAAAAATTCAACATCCTCAGGCAATAAATATAAGCTTTAACTTTTCTAAAAAATTTCATATGAACAGAGTTACTGAAATACTGAAAATATAATACATAAACGCTAATCCTCCTGCAAAACAGCATAAAAAATTAAAATAGACGGCTTTGCTTTGCTATTCTTGACTCTGAATTTAAGTTCTCTATGGTGTGATTTTTTTAAAAATTGCTTCTCCACCTTGCAATTTTAATGATTTGTATTCATTTAGTTAGAACGCGCGTGATAAATTTTCATGATGATAGAATTTTTTGCTTAGATTCCGTTTTAATTTTTCACTTGTCTTCCAGAGATCAGGAGAGACTTTTGCAATATTTAAAATAAAATTAATTTTTGCAAGACTTCGTTATGTAAGAAAATGTAATAAGTAACTACATATATGAAAATTTAAAGAGTAGTCCTTTGAAAAAACTAATTTACTTTATATATTTCATGAAGCGGCTGTGAAGATGACCCATAACCTTCACATGGACCTGCATTTTAAACGTTTTGGTAATTCTGTTTTAATATGGGAGTTATTCCTGACGTTTAGACAGGGTACTTGGTCAAACCTTCGGAATTAGTGATTATTTGGCACTCAGCGTATGTAAATTCACAGCGAATTCCTCTTTCTCGTACTGCATTACATATTACATTAAATTGTATATAACAATTTTATCTGTAGTCTAATTGTTGGACACCCTTTTACAAACAAACCAATTTCAAATTATAAATTTTGCTTTTACAGTCAAAATTTTTTACAGGATTCTTTATGAAGTACTCCATTGTTAAGTATAAACTTTATTATTTATGTAATATTTCTTTCATATTCTTATATATATGTATGTATATAGTTTTGGAGATTTAACCAAACGGAACTATATGAAAAACTCATTTTCTATTTTTATATGGAAGTCATGTTTTTTCACTTTTCCATTACGTATACATTGTTTTCTAATTTTTTGACAGTAGAATATAATAAAAAAAAAATATAGAAATATTAAAATCCTGTATACAGGATTCCTTTACAACAGTACATATATGTAGGTATACGTCTAAATATATTTGCATTCCAAATATAATGTTTCAAAGGAAAACGGAAACAAAAGTAGGCATAATCAGAACAGTTTCAGTCATAGTTGAGTGCTGTATATGCGTTTTTAGTATTAATTTTATACTGACATGATGATTTTTCATTTTTCATTTTTTTAATCTAAAGTAAAGGAAATTTGTTAGCTTTAATGTTTTGTTAATTTTTTTTTTTTTTTGCATATTTAAAATGTTTTTTTTTTTTTTTTTTTAAATTAATTTTCTCATTTTCTTCGTGTTCTTTTGTAGGTTTTCTAAGTTCTATTATATAGTGCACTATTTAAAAAATCTGCAACATTCTCATTTTGTTATACAAACCGACTAGAATTTTAATATCCGCTATGAATATGTTTTGTAATTGGCGAATATACTTTTATTAAAAAAAAAAATAAGTATTATAGCTGAAAAAATAGAATTTATATTTTACAGTGTGAATGGAAATTAATAATGCACATATTATGATATTTTAGTGATAAAATCTTCACGGTATGAGATGCAAAATTTATAATTTTGTTCATTGGTTGGTTAGTAAAAGTGACGAACCACGCATCAGCTGACATGGAGTCCCAATTAGCGCGTTTGCACCTTTTTGAGACCACTCACTCCGTGAACACATGTATTGTTATTAAGTAGAAGTGGGGTAGTTTTAGATCTTACCTAAAACACGGCAAGATCGTTGAGGTAGTTCAAGAAAAGGCTACAAAGCGAGCAGAACCTGGCCACAGCCAGCGTCGGGCACTTACAAATGAAGATTTATGGTTCAAATTTCTATATTTTTGGTAGTTTATTATAAAATTTTAATCGATTAATTGCAACTTGAATACTTTTGTGCTTGTAAATTATTTGAGAATGCAGAAAACAGCAAAATTACATATATAGGACATAACGTTAAAAGTCGATGAAAGAAATGTAATTTATTAATAGTGAAAAACCTAAAAAGTTTTTAATAAAACAGAGACTGTGACAATATTGGAAAATTTTCTCTGCAAACTAAGATTTTACTTAATTTACATAATTAACTATTTAAAAAAACAATTAAAATAATTAAAATACTTTAGTAATTTAATAAAAAGAATTATAGTGGCATATTTAAGAATTTATAAGCATTTTGTTCGATTAGAAGGAATCTCTATGAAAAATCATGGTTTTAATTGACAAACATTTTATACAGTTTAACTTTGTATGACATATTTTTGAGAAATTTATGTTACTTGTGTGGAAGATCAAAAGCTTTCAAGTAATGCCATGATCTTGATCTATGTCTGTAATTGAAATTATATTCAGCCAATCGCGTTGATAATTCTAACATCCTTAATGTCTAGTATATCTTTACACAAATAAGTCTAGTATATCTTTACACAAATTGATTAACCAAATATAAATTGATCAAATTTTTACTGAAACGTGATTCAAATTAATTGCTTTCCTGTAATATGAAATATACTATAATAGTAATCGCCGAATCAAGAATCAAGAAAAACAACTAAAACATTTTTTCTTCTTTAAATAATAGTCAGGTGATTGTCACTGATGACTTTTGATGGAAATTGTTTTTCCAAAAAAAAAAAAGCTTTAAATATGTTGGAAAATATTGAAAATTCGTGTTTATTGTTATATACATAGTTTTTTTTTGATGAATTTAGTTGGAAATGACAAAGGATATTTCCCATTTATAGTGGTATTAAAACTAATATATATTTATATTTTATATGTATATACAATATTATTATGTTTATCATGTATGGGAAAGGCTATATTTTTCTATTCATATAGTCAGAGGTTATTTATACCTAATTTAAACAGGAAATGAAAAATAAATATTTTACTTTTGAAATGTATATAAAATGTATGTAACTATCAAAGATTAGAAAAAGTTTTTTTTTTTTCATTTTATGCTGAATTTTCCATTTGAGCAATTATTGTTGTGCAACGTTTTTTTTTATTTTATGAATTAAGTGTTATGTCGAATGTTTTCAAACTAAATTAACTATTTAACAGTTTATAGTTTTAGGTTTCACTAAAAATTCTTGTTCCTAAGTGTTGAACAATAAATTAATCAAGTAAGGACAAAGTAAAAATATGACAAAGTTGATTAGAATGAAAATTTATTTAGTTAATTTTGGGTCTCTGCTTTTATTTTGTTTTTTGCCCTTAAAAGTGATTCTTTTTAGTATACCGTATTAGGTAATTACATTCATGGCGATATTAAACACCTTATAGGCTATATTCAATTTGAGTCCTTGTAGAATATTGTTTTTGTATAAAATTTCGGATCAGTTAGCGCAGTAGCTTTCAAAACCAAGGATTCTACTAACATATTGCAGTATATTGTATTTACAATAAACTTCTCGAATATAGACTGCGAATAAACAACTTCTATGTCGTACGAAATATGAGCTTTACAGAACAGAGTTTCCAAAAATTGGATTCTTTGAAAAATATTATCAGCGTGAAGAGTTCCAAAGAAAATTTCACTGGAAATTTCTCTTTTATCAAACCCCCTATATAGATTTGATTAAATGAGTAGAGTTTTTGTTTTTCAAATATTTGATGATACTGTGAATTTCAGATATAGATGGAACACAAGAGCATATTTTTTTTTTGTTAAATATTGTACTTTGTTTGATATCTTCGATTCGGAAATATATTGAAGTTTTATGATTTTTTTTTCATTAAAATTCAAATCAATTGATATACAATATCCACAAGGATTTAAAAAAGTTATTGTATAAGCAATTTTTTTAATATTAACTGGAAATTGTATATCACCTGATGGAGCGATGTAGGTATATAATTTCTAAATGAATAGAACATAAAAAATTGACTTCTATAATTAGAAATTGAAATTTGTGACTAAAATTTTCAGTTGGTTACACAAAAAATATTATATTATTATATCCTTTTTTTATTTTTTTAAAGGTTATTCGTATGGGCAAAAACTAAAGGGTAATCAAGAAGATCCATGCAAACAAAAAGCACGTGTTGTTCCTGATGAAACATATTGTGACAGATATTGGGAATGTGTTAATAACCAACCAGAACTTTATGATTGTCCAAATGGTTTAGTATTTGCTGGTAAACATCGTGGTGTCACTGAAGGTTGTGATTATCCATGGCGTTCTAATTATTGTGATGGTAAACAATCGGCAAGTAAGTAATGAATATTTTATATAAAAAGATAATTAAATGACTTACCAATACTATGAAGAGACTTTTAGTTGTACACTTTTAGAAAATAAAAATATATTTCATAAAATAATAACGCTTCAGAAATTGTTTTTAGTTTCAAACTCGGCATTAAACATTTCTCTCTTTTTGGTTTATTTTATATTATAAAAAA
The DNA here is from genome assembly GCA_963920725.1 of Rhamphomyia laevipes. Classification (NCBI taxonomy): domain Eukaryota; kingdom Metazoa; phylum Arthropoda; class Insecta; order Diptera; family Empididae; genus Rhamphomyia; species Rhamphomyia laevipes. The sequence goes on along the minus strand of OY987256.1, from coordinate 22,825,103 downwards.
TGTGAAATTAGATTAACTATGGTGTCCCGGAGTTTGGGTTCTAAATTAATGCCAATCGATCCCAGACTTATGTGTCACCTCAAAATTGAACAGAGAATGATTTTCTTAGGATGCAAAGATTTTACAAAATATTCGTAAATAGTCATATTGAATTTATATGCAAGAAAGCTTACCAATTTGTTGGTACTAAAAAAAGATAACGCTTCAAATTGAATTGGAATATGGTAAACTTTGGTTTACCATGCTCATCTTATGTCTCACATAGATATATTAATACGTCATAGTCAAACTTATCTCCTTCGTTATTGCATATAATTGAAATTCTCATAAACAAAACTATTAAAACATTATTTAATATTGTAGTTGGTTCACGCCAACAGCTCAACCAGAAAATTTTGATTGACAGAAATATTTCTACTGGAAAAATTAAAGTATATTTTATAAAGTAATCTATGTTAATTACAACTGTGTTATAACTTATAACAATAAAAAGGCGGGAGAATATTCATAGCTACAACACAAGAAATAGGACAAATTTATGTTATATAACATTATTTACCATTAGACATTGCAAGAAGTTGGTAGCTTCATCTATTAGAATTTTCCACAAATGATTGCCTTGTGATATTGTTAAGAATGCCAACATTAACATATTTATCAAAACAATTAAATTTCTAATTAAAAAAAATCTAAATCTAATTTCAGATATTTAATTTTTTTGAATGTTATACAAATTTTCATTAAATCACTTTGCATAACTTTATACACGGTGTTTTATATCGAAATATTACGTAGATATTAGCTGAAGTATCATGATAAATAAAATCTGTAGGTTGTTTTCTAATTGAAATCCAATTTTGATATTTCGGAAATAAAATCAAAATTTCAAGTTTCAGGACTTAGTAGATTTCATACATCTGAAGGTATAGAAAATAGAAGCTTGTTTTAAGAACAATGTTACTAAAAATATATTAATCCATTGAACCATTTTGAAGCTATGGAATCAAATGTGAACATTAAACCCGATATTAAGCCAGAACATTAGATGCAGTTCTAAGTAGGACTTTCCATTGTAGCTCGAAGTTTATTAATTTGGCTACAATGTACCGATTAGTTCAGTGCAGTTTCGATTCGACTAGTTAAGTAGGCTGAATACATAGCTATCGATATCGATTGCAATCGATTAATTTGTGAGTTTGAAATTTTTTCTGGTGTTCCTGTAATAATTTTATTTTGTTTACGGATAATTTTAAATATCCTCTATAAAATTTTCATCCGCAATCACATTTTTTGTTTAAATGTCAAATTTCTCTTGAAATTTACTTCAGTTTGGATTCGCAAAATTCTAATCGCTCCGATTCGCATCTATGTGCCCATTCAATCAATTTCCCATACAAAATATATGAAGACTTTACTTAACAAATCGAAACTGAATTGATCGAAAACAATGTAGCTCATACTTAGCCTTTTTCATTATTTTTTTTGAATACTTTATTGTTATATGATATTTAAATTAATTAATTATATTTGGATTCGGGGACAAAATCTCGGACGATTAACTAGACTTTTTAAATGGCACCTGGCTGAAGATTCTAGCGCTACTAGATCTGAACAGACGAACGGACAGACAAATTAACAAAGTAAAATATAAAGGCATTTTACCAGTATCTAAAAATTGAGCTAATATAATAAATTGATTTAGTATTATATTTTGTAAAAACTACTCACACTCCAAACAAGAAAAACGACAAAAACTAAATCATATAATATAGTATTCATTTGCAATGACAACTTTGTTTGTCAGCAATTTATCATAATCATCCTCAACATTCTTTTCATTTTTATATATTATATAGATGGACCAATTGGTACTGAACATTGTGACTGGTTATATGGTATATTTGGGCATGAAACTTCATGTACACGTTATTGGACTTGTTGGAATGGTACAGCAACCGAACAATTATGTATTGGTGGATTGTTATACAATGAAAATGCTCATAGTTGTGATTGGCCTGAAAATGTTGATGGTTGCCAAAAACATCGTAAGATAAAAAAAAATTATGTCAATAAAAAATTTAATTGTGTTTTTCTAATCAATTTTCTTTTAATGTCATTCAATTTTGTGTTTGGGTTGTTTTTCCTACTTATTCTTTCCTATGGATTTACTAATTGGATTTTATGTTTTTGATATTTTGTCTATTATTATTGTCGTCGTTCATCATTATTGCGTCCTCATTTAAAATATATATAATAAAAATAAAACTTATAGCACTTTGTAATGAAGATGCAAATGGTAATGTAGCATTGGGAAAATCATGTAACCGATATTGGCAATGTCAGGGTGGTTATCCACGATTACAAAGATGCCCAGCAATGTTAGTATTTGATAGACATTCATTAAGATGTGTTGTACCACCAACTGATGAATGTGATATACCAACAACACAAATACCACCAGAAGGCGATGATAATAAAAATGACAATATTTTAAATAATAATCAAGGAGCATATAAAAATGATGATATTAATAATTATAATAATGATAATAATCATTTAAGAGGAATTGGTGGCAATAAAAAAACTATATATCAAAAGGATAATAAACAAGGACTGGTAAGTTTTATGAAAAAATTATATTCAATTGATAATTTATAATTTTGTATTATATCTATACTATTTTTTTAAAATAATTGTTAAAAGAAAATTACATATAATTTTTGCTAGAAAAGTTTAACATAAATACCAAAATTAATGGTTGCATTACTTGTTAATTTTACGTATATTTATAACGAAGCTTCTTTATTTTGAGAATATACAACATGGTAAAGGTCGATTTGAAGTAAACATCAATCAAAAATATTGATTATAAATCAATAAACGTCAAATTAAATACATATTAAGTTAACTTTTAATTATGACAATCGGTTAGAGCACGATACGAAATGGCATTATTAAAAATTATGATTGGCTTTGATTCTGAAATTTCGTATAAATATCTAACCTGCACAGAAATTGTTAAAAATTTAAATCATAATTTTGTGTAGTTGTGTCTTTTTGATTAATACGCAAGCAATTTCAAAGTACATTTAAATTTAATCAAACTTCGGACCACTCATTATCTTATGTTTAAGAATAAAATTTGCTATTAGCTTATATCATTTGAAGCTATTATATACTATGAATATACAATACAGCTAATATTAGCCTGGTCTTTGATAGTACAGTTGATAATTTTACTATAGGGTCTTTCATTAATCGTGATACAATTTTAAATTGAAATAAAAGAAAAACTATGAATGGTATTTTTTCTTTTTAATTTCAAGAATGTTCCTATATAAATTATTTTTTGAACAATATGCCATTCATATGTCTACCACGACTACGTCTGAGAAAGTCAATTCGATCAACCCAATTTTTCACATAAATTTGAACAAAAATATCATTAATAAACTCGAGTGAAATAAACGTGAAATAAACAAATCATTAAATTTACCACGCAATAACTTAATTGTTTTAAGGACACGTAGCACCGTCTTTTTGAAACCACATATCATTCAAACCATTTTCATCAATTATTGAGAAATTTATTCATCAGCTCTATATCGAACTCCATGATAGTAATTTTGTTACCAACATCATTTTTGAAAAATGAAAAATATGGTCCACTCACACCACTAGCTTAAAATGCACACAAAACAGCTGATTTTTCTGGATGTAATAGAATTTCTTGAAATGTATGTAGATTATTCTTATCTCAAATACTGCAATTTTATTTATTAAAATATCCATTCAACAGATTAACATTAAATGAGCCATACATCACTTACGAATCTTTAAGTTCCAACAATTGATCGTCAATTTCGATAAAATAATTGAACGCTTTGTAAAAGTTGTTCAGTTGTATAGCGATCTATGATGAATCGTACGTCTGCAATGAATAAAAGAAACACAAATTAATATATGTCAGATATCCTTATCCGACGCAATCCCTATTGACAAATGTATCACTCCTAATAAATTCTAAAATATAGATATTAAATTAAAGATGATTACTAAGAACTCTTCACGCAAATGTTTTATATAGTTTAACTTACGCCAGTAATTAATTTTTTTTTTTATATTTTAAGTTAATTTCTATTTTACTAACTAAATATTTACTTTACAACAATTGAAATAATAGATTAAATGTGTTTTTATTAATTTTGAACATTTAGTAATTGTCTTATTACATATTTATCATGTAATTATGATTACCAGGTTAAACGTTAAACTCTCATTCTATACATTAATAAAATAAAATATAGTAAACTTAGGTATTAAAGTAAATTTCTATGAATTTTTATATAGTTATTTACAAATCAAATTATGAATAAGTTTTATAACAAAATTATCGTCCTCTATAACAATCTAAAATCAAACCAAAATTCTGTAATAATATTAGGAAAGTAATCTTAAAAATATAATATTATAAATACTTTACAAAATCACCTTGACATCTTAGTGCAGGAAACTTGTAAACCTCAACTACTTTCCACAGAAATTATAACACAAAATTCTATTTTGGTTCAAATTAGCTTTTATATAAATTTACCTCCATGTAAAACCCCCACCCACCCAACATCAAGGATAAAATATAATTTGAAACGGAAATTGGAATTTTCATTCTTTTCTTTGGAACTACAAAAAAAAAAATCTGTTTTCTATAATTTATAAATATAATATTTTTAAAAATATTATTTATTTTTTTTTTCTAAAGAAATACGGTATATATATATATATTTACCGTATATATGTATATATAAACATAAAATATGTAAAGGTACGATATTGTATAGAATAGAGTATCTTTTCTCCAATTTCATTCAGTATTCCGTAATGTTGACACTTTTTATCAAGTTGTTGTCTTTGGTGGTAACAAACTGAGGACGGTAGTGGTAGAAATTATTATCACGGTGTGTAATACAAAACCTACAAGATACAAGAAGTAATCTTAACCTATTTCGGTATACGTACGTATACAAAAAAAAATTATCCTTAAATCTAAAGTTACAGTTTTTTTTTTCTTCGTATTTTAGATTTTCTGGGTATAAAAATTCACATGAATATACAATACTGAAGATTAGCTTTCTAGCTTTTCCTTTTACGCTAGCAAGATAGAAAGGTGCAAATAAAAAAAAAAAACACGTAAAATCCTTCCTTAACTTTTGTATAGTTATTTTCTGTACTTAGTGTAAGACTTTTTCCTTTTTTTTTTTTTGGTTATAAAGAAATTCTATGTACAAATAAAGAGGATATTGCTGAACAGTTAAGCTGTAAAGATTTTTTAGTTTTTTCTTGTGTAGGTAAAAACTTTTTTTTTTTTTTTTGGGGAAACGGAAATTGAAAAAAAATATCAATTTTATTAAGGATTCTTTTACTGTCTGTCGGGAAAAAATAATTTTATTAGGTATATTATTATAAATATAATAGTTCATGGGGAAATGGAAATTTTAAGGTGCAATGATAATTTTCTTTCACAATATTTTATTATACCTTTCAATAAAATTGTTTATCAATTTTTGCAGAGCGAAAAATAAAATTAATATTAATTTATATTTTAGAGGTGATTTTTGTAAAAGAAGAGATTTATAAAGAGATTATCCAAAATATATTTTTTAAGTCTATTTCAAGATGGAATTTTAGTAATGCTACGCATAGAAGAAATTAATTCTTAAAATCATGAATTTTGAATTGTAAAATATTGTTTTAAATCAATTGTCGAATAAATGCGTTTTCTTATCACTAACACTAATGTCAACTAACCCCATATTTAGTTAACAAAGTTAACATTAATTATACATATAGTGCAGTAGTTTCATATAAATGAGATATTTAGTGGAATATTCGTCATTTATTGAACGGAATATTTGATAACTTTCACCTGAAAGATGTGTTTTTGATAAAATTTTATCATATTATGTTCAATGTGTCATTTAATTCGAAATTATCGAATATGTCTAATTGCAAAACTAGTTCAGACAAATGACATAAAAGCACCACCAAGAAAATTCTTATTTTAATATAATGTAATATCTGAAAGAAATTTATGTATTTCTTAAAATATGAGGTTTACGAAGAGTTCAAGTGAACATTTACTATATCATCAAGTAACCATATTTGTGAAACTTTGCTGCCGCACGTATAAATGAAATACTGTTAACATAAGGGATTTTTATCATATAATAAGACTATAAAACATTCACATAAATAATAATCATTTGTATAATTTTGAATTTGGATTATTGCAATATTTTCAGTTTTCAAATACCATAAATTCTAAATATATATAATAAAAAATGTCCTTAATAAATATTTTATATATATGTATATATAATAAATAATCTTATTAACAGCAAAAAATTGAAAATCAAAATTTTTTTCAACTAACCAAAATAGAAGCCGCCTTTCAAAATATTCGCACGATTTACTATGTAAATATACACACGACTGGCTTATTTAAAATAAATAAAAAATGAAATATTATTTAATATTTTCATATTGTTCAGTATTATAAATAAATAAAACTCTTTAATAAAAATATAAATATTTTTTTTTTTTTTATAGATATGATTTCAATTTTTTTATTTTTTTAAGGCTCTTCTTTTAAGAATTATGATTTTTTTATCTGTCTCATTTTCTGATTTAAATGGATCCGAAAAAATGACTGAAATTTAAAAAAAAAAAGTTTTTATTTATTTTTTGTAAAAATTTTGATCGTGCATTGATTTCCCGGATTTATTGAAGTTAATTTTTTTCTCTTTTAAATCAAATTTGAATAAATAAATAAAAAATATATATATAAATAATAACTTAAATATTGAATTGAAATATGATATTGTGAAAAAGGATAATATTTCCTCTTTTAAATTTTATAGTAATTATGTAAGAGCTGTAAACTATTTTAGAAATTAATTTTGTAATAGGAATGTAGTGTAAACTAAACATACTTTAAATTCAAAGAGAAAAATGCTCATAAATCAAAATCAGAGTTAATAATATTTAAATTCGCCTAATGATATGCAAGTTAATATTGTAATTTTTCTTATTCATTAATTTTTCTTATTATTATTAATAATAATAATAATATATATTTATAATTTATTTAACTATTGTGACTATGTCTAGTTTACATCTCTAATTTTTTTAAAAAAATATTATTATTACAAAAATCAGAAGTTGAAATTTATATATTTTTTTATTTAAAATAAATTATGTTTTCATTCAAAATTGCCAATTTAAATAAATTAATAATATTTATAAATGTAATCATTGATGGTTGTTGTTCTGAATATGACTGAATTCTGAGGTCATTTATTAAAAAACTGACAAAAAAAAAATATTACTCAATATTTGTAATATGCAAAGTGTATAAAATAAATTGAAAATTGACAAATTTATATTTACAATTTAATATTGGTAACATATATAATGCTGTATATATCAAACGAATCAATACAAAATATATAAAAGAATATTTCTTGAAATTCAAAAATTAAAAAAAAAAAAAAGGTTACAGTACCATAACAATAATGTTAGGGATAAGAAATTTTCTTTAATTCTTATTTTTTATTTGATTAGCATACTCTAATTCCAATTCCAAGCTGAGTTTTCAGTTTACTTATTTCTGGATATTTGGGATCATTTCGTGGATGGAACCATCGAAATTTTTCAGCGAAATGTATCTGGTAGTTCTTATAATTCAGAATTAATAACCTAATATTAAAATGTATAACAGTGCATCGCAATAACAAATCTGGAATTATAATGTCATTTTAACTCAACCTTCATAGAATTTACAACAAGGAAGAATGAGTCCCAACTAACATTTCTAAACTTATTTCTTTCCAAAGCTAATTGTAAGTTTTTACAACGTCATAATAGTGGATTCGAATTGTTATAGCAGCAAATTCTGTTTTGCAAGTTTTCTAGTCATGAAAACGTTAGTATAGCGAAAAAGGATGCTAAGTAGCTTTTGCGAACAGTAAGACATTTTATTAGCAAATCTTCATCAATATAAAACACAAGCTTAATCTTCCCGTTACCAAGAAAATGAGTACCTGTGATAGATATAGATAATTTGTTTGGATCAGCAAAATCAATTATAAGGAGAGATTTTGTTAGAAAGGCTATGTTAGAAGGAACATATAATTAAGGAAAATATCTGTAATCCCTAAGCTTCATTTCTTGCACTTTCTCACATGCTCAGAAAAAATTTACTAGTGAATATTACTAGTGAAAACTTTATTAGTGAAATTTTACTAGTGAAAACTTTACTAGTGAAAACTTTAGTAGTGAAATTTTACTAGTGAATTTATATAGCATAAAATTGTTCCTTTTTGGACAGAGCACTTATTAAACACACTTCTGTCTTTTATGGTATCATTGTTGTTTCAATGTATATTTTATAAGTGTTTAATTTCTTATATATTTTAATTTATAAATTTAAATTCAAAGGTAAATAAAACATAGTAAAATCAAAATTTATAATAATTGTAATCAAATTCAATCCTAATAAATTTTGATCAAATTTGGTAACTAAACTATAATAATATCGACTGTTTACTGTTTACGATAATAAGTAGTATTCTACTACATTATTATATTATATATTTTTGAATTGGATTTAAAATTTCTTATGATTTTTTTAAAATAAAATAAATTTCTAATAAATATTATATATGAATAATATTGAATAAATTTGATGTAGGAGTTATAGATATAAAAGCCCAAATCCTTATATTGATAGAACACTTTTACGATGATGAAGACGCGAAATTAAATAAAAGATAGCGGAAATTGATTTTCATAAATAGATTTATATATTTTTGTATATATAGAGAACTTTTTTTTATTATTTCAAATAATATTTTTTATTATATAAAATATTTTACTGAATTTTCACTTCCTGAATTTGACAGGATAGTTGGAGGTTGTTTTTTTCCTTTTTTTTTTTTGCTTTTAAACTGAATTGATGATAAAAAAAAGCAAATGATTGAAGAAAATTTTATTTATGTTATATGAATGAAATTGGCATAATAGATTTTCAATGATTGTTTTATGAACATCTAAAGCCAGCAATAGCAAAAAATGCTAAAGAGAAAAAAAAAAATGAATTTTTTAAATGAAATTTGTCATCTTTGAATATATAAATATATAAAATATTAAATTATAAATTTTTTTATTATTTTTTTTGTAATTTTACATATATAAATTTATGAAAAAAATTACTTCAAAAAATATTTAAATATTATATCCAATGATAATTGATTTAGCATGTCTGTTTCAGTAATCGATTTTTGGCCATAATTGTTCTATAATTTAGTTGTTTTGTTAGCTCTTAAAGCAAAGTGATGCTATTAATAGTTTCCATCCATCAGATTCAATTTCGTATTATATTTTTTTAATTCTACACAGGTCTTTCAAATTCATGTTATTAAAAATTGATAGTTTATATTATAATATATAATTAATATTAATTATATTTTGAATATACATTTTAACAAATTTAAAAATCATAACTTTATGACAATATTTTTATATAAATTATAAATTTTGACTTAGTTTTAAATTTGTTTAATAAAATAATATCAATAATTTTAATAAATTTTTAATAATTGCAATATTTTATATCAGATTTTTACTAATTATATTTTATTTATATATATTTGTAACAGATACTAGATGTTGGTCAGCAACAGCAATCCCAGAAACCACAGAATAAAAATTTCCAACGACCAAGAGTTTAAAATATTTTGAGAAGTTTCTAGTTTTCGAAATATTGTCACATAAAATACAATTAAGAAAATAAAATTTAATAACTTAATATAATATTATGTAATATGTTTTTGAAAGAAAATTAAGTTACCTCATAATTTTCATTACATTTTATCACTCTAAAAATTAATAACATATTTTGATTATCATTTATAATTAAAACTTTTAAATAATATTAAATTTTACTTGTAATTTTAAGAATTTGTCACAAAATAAAATAAAATATACTTATATTTTTTTTCATATAATATATAAAATAAAAAATGGAAAATATCTTAATAAAAAATTATAATTTAAATGAATAAATTATAATAAAATTTAATAAAAAGAAAATATTTTCTTGTATAATTAAAACAGTTTTCTCAACATAAATATGACCACAAGACGATAATTTTTAATTTTTCTTATTACCATTTTGTTTATTATTATTATTATTATTATTTATTTATTGTCTTTTTTTTGCCAAGAGGATATAGCACTAAATGGCTAAAAAACTTATAAGGATAAGATTGCAATTTAAAGACGATTTCTGTTTTTTTTTTCATAGAGTAAAACCACAAACAAGTAGTTACACAGATATATCACGTTGAACAAAAAAATGGTACCACTTTTTCCTAAGCAGAAAACTCGTAACGCTAAAAGCGTGTTTAGAACCGAAAAGTTTCTAACTTAAGTATTTCAGGTTTAACCGACTCCAATATTTGTTCTTCTCGGTTTTCTCAATATTGCAATATATTAAACCCATGCTCATACGTACACAGGAACTGTGACGGGGCATTTACTATTATGTAAACATGCCGGGCGACTCACACTGAAAACAGAAACCGCTTGTAGAGGCTGTTTTGAAGATGATGAGACAATTGAGCATCTTTTATGTCACTGTTTTTATCTGTGTAATAAAAGATTGAAATTTTTCGGCTCTTATTTTGTAGGAAATTTAATAGAATTAAGCAGTGAAAAACATGCCAAACTGACAAACTTTATAAAGGATGGCGCACGGTTCGTGGTGAAAATAGTCAAAGTTTCGTAAGGGGGTACAACGGACCGTGAGGGTCTATGTACGTGGTTTGGCTGCTTCCATTCCCCCCTTCTCAAACCAACCAACCATCCATCTTTTAATTGATTACAATAACAAATCGTTAATTACGCATTGTAATGAGTATTGCGTAATTGTTTTGTATTTGCAAATATATAAATTGTAAGAAAATATAAGCAGATAAGATTGATTATATTTTCTAAAGTACTGTTTAGAAAATACCCTTGCCGGGAACTTTTTATTAGGCTCAAATACTTAAGTTAGTAACTTATAGGTTCTGAAAGAGATTTTTGTCTGTTAAGAAAAAAAATGGCAGTATTTTTTTTTGTTCAGTGTGCTATATCTGGGTAATTATTTCTTTGTGGTAAAACGTAAAGTCATTTTATTAGAAGCCAAAAGAACCACAAACAAACATAAATAAAATATGTAATGTAAATAAAAATTGTAGAAGGGTAAATAAATAGTCATCACATAAAATAAAATAAAATTTTCTTCGTTTATAACATAAATATATATATATATGTATATATACATATATTTATATATACTTTAGCTGGTGTGTTAATTTAAAAGATCCTTTGAGAGTTGACTTTTTATTAACTTGGCCGTAATTTGAATTAATTGCTAGCAAATTAGTTTTTGTAAATTAATTATATATATTTTATAAATATATTTATATAGTAAGTATAATTACAAAGACATATATTATGATTTTAAAAAAGATGGAATATAGTAAGTATATTATGGTTAAAATTAATATTATTAAAATATTTAACATTTTTTTAATTTAATTGGATTTTTAAACAGATTTGAATAATATGAATTTTAATCAGAATGCTTTTACAGGTTCTATTGCCAAAAAGTTAACCACAGAAAATTATTATTATGATTTAGGAAAAATTCTTATTTTAAATTTAAACTAAGAACTCATATAAATTATATAAACTAAGGGACCTCTCGATTAATAATTACAAAATTTTCAGTTAAAAGTGAAATCGCGGTATTTTCGATAATTTTATCACTCAAACCCAGTAATAATATTTAAAAGCTTATTTATATTACAGAAACTATTTAAGTGAATTAATAACTTTCTTTTGTAGAGCATATTAATATAATAACTAAAAAGCTGATTCTTTATTGGGTTTTGTTAATCGTCAAAGTCTCATTAATTATATGATTCACATATTATTTTATCCTGCTCGTTGTATATTAAATTATGGATGTGAAGTTTCTGCATTTCAACTTTAGGGATCATACTCATATCGAATGATTACGCCACATAGATATAATGTAAAAGGTCGGGATTATTTGACCTTTAGTTGTAAGCTTAAGTTGATATATAAGATTAGATCAGTGTTCCGCAAACTTTTTTACTACTCAATATTTGGCGGACCCCCAACTTTTAGTATAATTATAATAATGAATATCATACAATCCAATTATCAAGATTAACATTTTATTTAATTTTAAATAAAAAAAAAAAAACATTTCATAAATAAACTATATTACATTATTAAACATTATTTTTATAAGTTAAAAACTTCATGGGTTGCGTACAGATTTAGAACCCAGTATTAAAAAATCGAAAGATTTGAAAAGCGTAAGAAAAACGCACAATAAGAGCAATTAATTTTGATAATTGGGATAAAACACTTACGAATAATAATTTGTTTTTGAATAAAATATACAACTTTTTATAATTAACAAAGTGTGATTATTTTAGAATAGAACTGCTAAATTTTTAAATTTATTGTTTAATTTTGGAGGCCGTTTTATATTTTTCCACGAACACCTTGGGATCCGCGGACCCCAAGCTTGCGGAACAATGGATTAGATTATTTTATATTATTATATCAGGATAAATTCATAATTTCATTTTTGAGTATATTTTTAAATTATTCTTATGAATTGTCATTTAAAAAGTAATAAATAATCAATACACAACCACAATAATTGGAAGAAATAAAAAATTTGCTTTAAATAAGCAATAACAAGTTAATATAAAATGCGATTTTGAGTAAAATAATGAGTGGCTCCTGAAATATGAACATAGTTTTCGTAAATATCAAAGCCATTAAATATTATCAGCAATTATGGCACAAAGACTATTTTTATGTTTAATACTGGTTTGAATAATACAATTTATTAAAATTAATTGAAAAGCTACTAAAAATGTTTTAATATTTTTTGCAAGTTCAACTTTTCTGGTACATTTTTTTAAAATTTGATTGTATTTATGAAACGAGCTTTATTTTACCTCCGTACTACATGCATTTATAATGCTTAATTTTATAGAAGTAATCAACTATAATATATTTCTAGAAAAGTACTTATAAGATTTTGTAATTTTCTATTAAGCTAGTAAATATTTGAATTTGTCAAAAGTAAAATATTCATTAATATTTAAAGAATACTTTATATTTACAATAACTAATTTAAATTTATTAATATGTAATTTCTAAAGTTGCGAAATGTTCATAAACGCTAAAACGAAATAACAAAATGATTTAGCGTTATTTATCAAAATTACGTTACATAACTTTTTATAAATTAAATTGTGTTACAATAGCGAAAAACGTAATGATTACTCAACAATTATGTTTAGTTTTTGGTTTCACATTTTTGAAATATTATTCAGTAAAAATTTATTACTTTGTAGTTTACACAAAAAATATTCCTCCTACAGTTGTAATATTCTGCTTTTACTAGTAAATGTTAAACTTATAGTTATGTCAATATTTGGCGCTGGCCTTGATAAAAATATCATTATATTATTTATCTTTTCTTTAATTATATATGATACAATATTGGTGTGAAAGATGTCACAGTAATAATTGAATGAGATTACGTATTCATTTTGTAAATAAATACAAAATGTAGGTTAATTAAATATAAATAAAATATCAATTGTATTGTAACACTACAGTTTTTTTTAACATAACGTAACTTATTATAACGTTACAACATAACGATATTATAAATTTTTTCGTTACATATTAGAGTAATGAAACGGAGAAAATGAATAATTTTGTTAGATAACGAAATGTGTAACGTTATTATTTTTATTTTTTGTTAATTTCTGATTTTTATAACCATTTTAAATATGTAATTAATTGCTTTTTATGGTTTTAGTAATTATAACATCATTTATTTGTATGTCCCATAAATTTCATCCACCAGATGTTATTAATAATAAAACAATAAATATAAAATATTAATAGAGGGAATTACCGATTCATTCACATAATTCTGAAAATACCAAGGAAATTTTAACACTTAATTGGCTATTTATATTACAGTTTTTTTAATAATTTCATTATAATGTTTTTATTAAAATTGAAAATTAAAAAAAAAATCATAAAATTACAATTTATTATATATTTTTAATATATGTATATATAATAATTGTATTAACATGTTTTTAATTAAGCTGATTATGTTGAATAAAATAAAAAAATAAATGTAAATTTATTATTTATCCAATTATAATATTAAAGTAAAAATAATTTTAAATAATTTATGTACTTATGTAGTCACAAAAAATGTTTTTCTTAATATTCTTTATGATTTTTTGTCTAAATATTTATGATTTATTACAAAACAAATACAAAACTATCCAAGTAGAAGCGAACAAATAAATTATTTTCAAAATGAAGAGAAATAAGAAGTTAACTTCATTTTGGAAAGAATAGAAAACTTTTTGTTGGTTTGGAAAAAAAAACCAACAAAATAATCTAAATTACTAAGTAAAATAAAAAATAAACCACTTTACTTTTAAATTTGATTTATATATTTTGTGCGAAAGAATACATTTTATTTTGTCATTTTCCTATGGTGATGCATTCTCGATTCTAGTACAATATACTCGGATAGCAAAAATGGCTGCAGGTGGTATAGAATATTATTGCTTTAATGTCGACATTAATATTTTTTTTTTTTTTAAATTCACTTGAAAGTAAAATCCTTAGAGTCCTTTATTTTATATTTTTATATAAATAATATTATATGTGGAAATTTATGATTTGTAAATGTGAGGGTATGTTTGTTAAATAGTTCAATTAAATATTTTGAATTTGTAGAGAATCTGAGAAAAACAGTAGATATTTTTTTTTTCAATTTTCATGTTTGATCACTTCATTGAAATGGAAATATATTCATTCGCTCCAGTTGAATTGGATTGAAAATGATAACGACTAATTTGTAATAGACGAAGAAATATTTACACCCACCTCATTAATTTCAATGTTAGTTCATACGTATACGGTTTAAAACGTACGCCAACAACATGAAATTTCCAATAAATGTAATTATGTTGCAGTCCAATTGCAAAAGTTTAATTGGCAGGTTGGATTTGGTTGAAATTACATTGAAAAATTAATGAAGTGCATAATTTTTATAACATCAGTTGGAACAGATTGAAAAATCAGGAAACAAGTATTATTTAAAATACTACAATAAAGCTTATCCATAATGCAACCTTTGTAACCCTATTTATTTTATGGAAAGGATTCGAACCAGCCTAATACAAAAATTGGGAGTATATTTCATTTTTCCATTCTGTAACTTAATATTTCCAGACTTATAAAAATTGTCATCTAAAAAATACCAGACGATTCAACAGACCATTTTATTTTAAATTCATATTTTATTTTGATATAATTTTGCTAAAAAAAAATCTTCTACACACATGAAGAATGAAATAAAACCATTAGCTTGAAAATTTGTACAGCTTCCTAGAGAATGTCATAAAGACTTTACAAAACATTACAAAAAAAGAAAAATATAAGCGAAAAAACGTTTGTAGAGACAAAATACAAAAAATTAACATCGTTTTGTTTCTACATATATACATTTTTTATGTTGGACACCATAAAAGACTACCGTGCATAACCACACAATAACGATGTTTAAACGTAATTTTGTGTTATGTTTTCAAAGTTAAATTTTTACTTGTATTGTATATACAAGTAAAATTTCTAACTGAAAATTTGTAAACCAAAAGACTCCATAAAGTTAGTGCCCTGCACTCTTGCACATTTTTATGTCTAAAAATTGAATTGTACAAAGTCTAACCACCTAACAAAAGTATAACATTTTTTTGTTTTATAGATTTGCTCTAATTGTTCTAACATATTTGGACAATTCGTTATAGGTTATAGCATTTTTTTTTTTTATTATTTTAAATAAAACTTTTACAGGTAACGATACTTTTTTAACCGATAAGTTATCAACATAATTTGATTGAAAAATTATTTTCGAAAATATAGTCGTACAAATCTGGCTGAATTGAACATTATGAGAAACGGAAAAGAGAGCTGTATATGATAAAGGGTATTGTTGGATATATGGCGCTGGTTTTGGTAAAAATATCATTTATGATTTATATAATTTCCAAAATGGTTGACAATTCTTCGTAAAATATGAAAAACAATTGAAATTTTTATATTTTCATAAATTTTCGTATAAATTTTTGTTGGTCCATCAGGCGGAATTTTAGTTTTGACGTATATATACGCTTTAGAGAATATGCTTAGAAGTAAAAACAAATTAAAATATATAATAACTTAATATGATAAATTTAAAGACAATTTAAACTTTTTTGGTGAAAAGTTAAAAGTATTTTTCCATAGAAATTATAAAACAATATCCATAGTCAACCATAGAAACTCATGTAACATTTAAATTTACATATATACATTTACACAATTAAAGGTATATAGTAAAAAAAGATATAAAAATCTATGAAGTAAAATATGTTTTGCAAATATACTTTTTTTTTACATCATATAAGAACGGGTATTAGTTAAAGTTGTCAGTCACAATGTTTTGTACATTTCCTTTTTATTTTCTCTTATTTTAGTTTTGTGACTTTTTACATCCTACTTTTTGTAGCAGCCAGCAACATAATATTTATTATGTGGAATTAAAAGTTTACCATTTATAGAAGAACAATATAAAAGAATAAAAAAAATTCTATAGTTTTTATATTAAATAATAACTTTATATTTACATATATAGCTGCTATGTACATATAAATTTTTTGCTATCCTAATGGAAAAAAGTCTTCGTTTTACATTATACATAATAATTGTTTGTAATTGAAATGAATCATTTTGTTGGCAGTTAAAAGCTATTTCTTTCCAATTTAATTGAACAATATTTATTTATTTTATTTATTAATATTTTATATATAAAATTTATATAAATATACTAAGTTAGCCCTAAACCAATAATTGTGTAAAGAGTTGTTTATGTGGGGAGCGAAAACAAAATTAAAATATTTATTCAGATACTAAAAAAGGGTTGCTAAAATTGAGCATAGTAATTGGCTTTTAATTTAATATGAGCAATCATTTTATATTCAGCAGGTAATGTAGAGATATCTATAAGCTATGCTATAGCTATGTGATAAAATAAATTAATTTAATATAATAATATTATTTAGTGCTACCACCTTTACTGTGGTAATAAAATGGTTTTCTTTATTGGTTTAATAAGCAGGGATCGGATAATGTATACGAATCGTTATTTTATTTAATAACGTTATGAATAATTTCATTTCGTTAAGTACCGGTTTAAAAAAATTGAAATTGAAAACGTTATGATATTTAGCGGTAACGGTATTAAAACCATTATTTCCATTTTTTATTACATTATTAAATTTCGAAATTATTTCATTTAATATAAATTTTGCTTCGATTATGCAAAGTAATTAGTTAATATATATAAGAAAGAGGTAAATAAATAAATATTATTACTAAAAGTGTAATTTTAAATTTAATTAGTAAAATATCTTACAGTCGTTTTGATGATAAATATTCCCCAGGCTAGTCAAAATAAAATGATGAAATAAAATGCTAAACAGGCCGTCCTAACACATAAAACAATATTTCACAATTAGTATAAAATTACTTTAAGAACAAAGGATTTTAATTACAGAAATATTGTATGATATAATTTGTATGACTCATGCGAGATACATTATAGAAGCCTTCTAATAACGTAATGATTTATTCATGACAATAATTTTTGTTAACATATCTCAAATTTACATGTCGCTGCACTAATATAAGATCGTGCTATACGCCACTTTGACCGAAATTGAGTTAGGTATGCAGTCATACTAAAAAAAGGAAGGGGAATCCGATTCTGCAGTCAGATTAAAGGAAATATCTAACAGTAAAAAGTTATTCAGAGTGGGTTAAGGCTATATCACAACAAAATCATAATTTTTAGAACTATACTGTTCTATACAGCTTACACAATTAATTTGTTCTATATACTACTATTTCGTAACTATCCAAAATCTCAGAATTATACAAGTCTATGTTGCAATTTATTTGAATTTATTCCTTGTAATACAAATTACAAAGAATCAGTAAAAATAAAAATTTAGTATAAAAATAGTCTATATCCATCTGTATTTTTTTTCGGAATAATGAGATAGTCCATGCAACAAAAATACTTAACTTTGCTTTAGAAATAAATTCAGAATTAAAATGTGCTATATACATGAAAAAATAATTTTCTTAAAATTATACAAGCCTATATCACATTCCTTTTAAATTTTCGCAGTATTCACGAGGGCAATATTGCAAAAATACATAAATTTGGTTATGAGAAAAATTTAGAATTATAATGTGCTATATGCTCTGCTACAGAATTATTCCGGTCAATGTAGCGAAACTACAGAATTATTCCGGTCAATGTAGCAAAACTACATAGTTATGCTTTTGAGAAAAATTTAGAATTATAACATGCTATATGCTCGGAATTTTTTTTTTTTTAATTAGAACCGCCTACATCCCACCATTTTTATATTTCCGCACAAGGTCAAAGTAACAGAAATAATCTAATTATTAATGTAAGTTATTATAATCAAAGATGATTTGTTTAATTTGCACTATAACACGGATTATTCTTCAAATTTTACCAGTACTAAACTTTCAATTAAAAAAAAACTTTAAAGGATTACCAAATTTAAATTTATGTGAATTGGTGTCAAACTTATCCAAAGATAAAATTAAAGATTTACAAGCTATGATGCCATCGTTGCCAGATATTGATAACGTTTTTTATAAAGCAATATTTTCTAAATATAATGGGTCAACATTACCAAAACAAAATACTAAAAAAACGAATAAAGTATTAACTACCGAACCATTACAAAATGAAAAAGTGGCTATTAAACGTAAAGTTACTGATACAAATTACAAAGTTACTGATACAAAAAAAAAAACTGATGTCAAATTAAATTCAAAAACAAATAAAAATTTAATTAATAAAATAAAGAACATTGACTTGAAATTGAATTTAAGAATATGTAAAAATAAATCAAATGTACTAAAAACTAAAAAATAATAATTATAATTAATTATGTAATATGTGCAATTAAAAATTGTTGTGAACTATTTTGTTTAAGTTTTTTTAATACATTTTGATAGGGTTGGGTATGGAAGCTTACATTACAAAATCTTACATTACAAAATCTTGCATTAGAAAATCTTGCATTACAAATTCTATCATTAAAATTAAACACAATCTTGCATACAAATTACGCACGAAATTTGCAAGATTTTGTTTAATTTTCATGATACAATTTTGTTCGACGAAATAATATATGGCATATAATTAAACTGGAAAAGGGACACCCTTATCAAAATTGAGTTTTTGAAGCGGATTGCTCAGAATATTATTCTTCAATTTTGTTATCGCAAGATTTTCTTGTGCTAGATTTTATTATTGCAAGATTTTAATGTTGCAAGATTAATAAAAAAAATGCAAGACTTTGATAATATATTTTGTTATAATTTTTGATAATATATTTTGTTATAATTTTTTTTTCTAATAATGTTAATTATAAGAATTATAATTTTTGAATAATTAAGTACATGTATATGATGAATTATAAGACTAAAGTACATGATAAATAAAAAATATATTTTATTTAAAAACGAAGATGTTTTAATGTTCTTAAGGATAGTTATAGTACGGAAGTTATACTCTTTGTTACACGTAGGTTTTATTTTAGTCAATTTCATATTAACAATGATTTGAATTGGACCTTTTTGTTTAGTTATAATACTTAAAATTTATTCAAAAAGTATGTCTCTCTAATAGTATCAAGTAATATTTACATTATGCTATTAGTTTAAATCTAATATTTTTAAAATTATAACGTCCTATATTTAAAACTAAACGGTCTATATCCATTTTTACAAAAAAAGTTGTATATAAGCTGGATATAGCCCTTTTGGAAAAATTGATTTTCTTATTATTTTAGTAATTATAATAATATATTTAATTATTATAAAAATAATTTAAACCTTATGACCTATACAATAGTAGTACTTATAAGTTATCTATCTACAGAGAAGCTTTATTACAAATTGGAACGTGATTTCAGTGTTTTGCTTCTCCTGCACAATTTACTAAATGGCGCGTAGCACGCTCTTATATTAGGGCAGCGATGTGCTTATAATAAAAAACGAAATACACAATGGTATTAAAACGTTATTGTTAATAATAACGTTATGTAACGCTTCAAAAGTATCGTGAAAGTTATTTAGTAAAATAAAATTTGAATCGTTATTTGAATCGAGTATTGTTTAGTTATAGTTCCGGTCCCTGTCATAAATTAATAGAGTATGAAGTTGCGTTGGATCAATAAGTGGTACAATTTACATATGGTTGCGTTCTATAACACTAAAATTCCGTTCTTCAGACGAATGCAATAAACCTAAGCAAAAACAATAGCGTTAAAGAAAGTTGTACTTTATGAATGTTCATACATAATTAATAAAATTATGACAGTAATCATTAATTGAAAAGGTACATTCCGTTAATTCAATAGCTTCAACCTATAATTCTCTCTCAGTATATTGAATTTTAACAGTACATATTGATATTGGTAATTTTTGGTTCAGTACCAAAAATTTTGCACATTATTTAAAATTTTGTCTTTGAAACGGATTGAGTTAGCTCAAAATGGTTTTGTGCCAATATATAATATACTATTTTCAGATTAAATTAAACATTTTTCAAATAAAATTAAACATTTTTCAAATAAAATTAAACATTTTTCAATATTAAAATATATTTAAAATAGTTTAATTTTATTTGAAAAATGTTTAGAATATTTTGAAAAATGTTTAATTTAATCTGAAAATGGTATATTTAAATATCGTAGTCAACTTAGTATAATTTGCGATCTAGTAGTCCGATTGAAAGCTATGAATTTTTCATCATATTGAAACTATGAATTCATATGATGATTTCAATGTGGAAAGTTTTTTTTGTAATTCCGATTCACAAAAAGGATATACATAGTAATCAGATAAACTTTCTGCATTCCAATCTTTTTAAAAGTATTGTTTATGACACTTTATATTTACACTTTCATTGCACCGTTTGTTCTCCACTAAGAAGCAAGACTTCCATAAAGGTGAAAATGACAATAACTCTTAAGAAGGTAATCCGTTGAAGAAGGGAATTTTAACTCTCAACAAAAATTCAATTATTTGACGACATAAAAATAATATTATCAGCTACAATGATGAAATATAATAATTATTACGTTACATTTACAAACATTTTACTTAGCATTTTCGGTACACAATTATAATTTTAAATAATAACTAAATATTTTTTTATTTTTATACTCTGCTATTTATATTTTTATAATTTTTTTTTATGATTTAATTTAATTACTTAACATTTTTATTGTTTTTGCAATTCATATATTTTCTCTTATCAACTAATAGATTGAATATCAAAATACAAATAATTCTACTCTATACAAATAAAAATGTTCTGTTTATTTTTATATTTAAATCTCCATTTCTGTCTGATAACATAAAAGGTCAATCAAAAATTATGAAGTACGAAGCAAACAAGTTCTTTAGGGGATTTTAATTTTAATTTCGTTAAATTTATTCTGTCTGTCTCTACATTGAAAATTGTTTTTATGTAGAAAGACAGAAAGAGGTAAAATATAGTCAACACTTGCTGAAATCGTACTAAAAATTGAAATTAAAATTGTATTGAAATTCTAGATATGGCTAAAGTCTAAAATATAGTAAAATGTTATACTATATTCGTTTCATATTTGACTCTTGACTCTTCGTTTCATATTTAAGTTCTGCTATATTCATGAATAATAAATTATGCTAAATTTAAAC
Source organism: Rhamphomyia laevipes (assembly GCA_963920725.1). Classification (NCBI taxonomy): domain Eukaryota; kingdom Metazoa; phylum Arthropoda; class Insecta; order Diptera; family Empididae; genus Rhamphomyia; species Rhamphomyia laevipes. The sequence goes on along the minus strand of OY987256.1, from coordinate 22,803,071 downwards.
TTTATAAGCATTTGAAATGTAGAAAAACAGTATTGCAAAATAAAAATACTTTAATAAAAATTAAATTTGGCAGCGCTGTGCCTAAAGTTATTATCATTAATTTTTTTTATGAAAATGCCTGTCGTCATTAAATAAAATATAAATTTTAAAGATTATTTTAAATATATTGAAATTTTAAATTCACTTTTAGATTATTTTATTTCCTTAATGCCAAAAACTTAAATGTGAAAACATGTTAGCAGCTTAACTTCTACTATAATTTTTTGAATATTGCTGAATTTCAGATTCGATTAATTTTTATGCTAAGCGGACGAAGCTCACATTGGAAATTATTATATTGATTTGCAATATGTTCAGTTTTGAAGTTTAAAGCCTATACATTAGCGATCCATGCAGAATGGTTGTGGGTTATATTTTCACCAACAATAAAAGTTAGATGTAGCATGTAGAGCAATATTGGTGTTTAACAATTTTCAATGTCAAAATGTATAATGGAAATTAAAATATTACAACGGCGTTATAGGAACTCTCAAAATTGTGTTTAATACGTTAATGATATAGAACAACTGATTACAATCAATCAGCTAAATTATTTTTTATTATAATGAATTTTAACTCTCAAAGTTAAATCTGCGTTTTAAATGGTTGACTAAATGGTTAAATGGTTGACTAAACGCAACCATTTAAAACGCAGATTTAACTTTGAGAGTTAAAATTCATTATAATAAAAAATAATTGAGCTGATTGATTGTAATCAGTTGTTCTATATCATTAACGTATTAAACACAATTTTGAGAGTTCCTATAACGCCGTTGTAAATGTAGCGAAGTGGCGCGTTGTTGCATATGTTGAGAGTAACTCTAGCATTTTACAAATTTCCATAATATGTAAAAAAAAAAAAAAACAATTTCTTTTTGTAAATTTAAGTTCACCAATTTCTACCAGTATTCTGAGTAGATCGTTAAACTAATTTTCTGATTATCTCACCATTTTATTAATTCAATGTCAGTCAAACTCAACAAACCTAATAATTTGAAATCTTTAATTAAAAATCATTCATTTGTTATATGATTAATTTTGAGTGTACTCGTATGTATTTTATTGGATATGTATATCCATCAATGCTATCGCCGGCTAGTAATTTTAAACAATATTATTGTACATTTATATTGTATATATACATTTTTTCTGAATAACTTCAATTCCAGTTCTTAAAAACTTTATCAAATTGAATACAAAAGTTTCAGTGTTATTTTAGACTTTAGTATTATCAAAACGTGTAAGAGCTGAACTAAATAAAGTGAATTTTTTTTAATAATACTTTTTTGTTTTTATTATAGAATTTTTACAAACTTCTGTGTTTTTTTTTTGTTAATTTAATAATAGTAAAGTGTCTGAGCGTGGAAAAAGTTATTTTATATTATTTTATAAGTAAGAAATTTTATTTATTAAAAAGTTTTAGTTGCATAGTTTTGTTAAAGTGCTACTACATATTTATATTTTTATCTTTTATAATATTGTGTTTGCTAGACCATAAATTTATGTAGTTCAATGTTTCATTGACTTTGTACAAATCCGCTTAAAACGCCAAAAACTTTCAATAAAAAAAAATGATCATCAGACAAAATTTTTCAAACTTTTTGAAAAACTCTAATAATATTATATAGGGTTAGGTAGGGAATATTGAAGAAGACAGGGGCATAACACAAATTGTGAATTATTGTACTTCTATTGAGAAATTTTCAGGTTTGAATTTACAATATTGTATTTACATATAAATAAATTGGAAGAGAGTAAAAATGTAATTTTTGAGTTTTAAGTTTAAAAGTTTTTATGCTTTTATCTATGTTTATGTTGTATGTTAAAAATCGTTTCAATCATATAAAAATACTATAAACATTGTAAAAGCGTTAACATTAAACTTAATTGATAACAATACTTGATAAACTTTCTCTTACCTTAATAATATTTGCACGTGATATTGTTATAGTTATTCTATTTAGTACAAGAGTTTTAGCTATTTATATATCTGATGGAACTTTTTTAACTCTTGAAAAAGAAATAATGCGAATTAAGGTATTTATTATATAAAATATTTTTGGCGCAAAATAAATATTAAAGACTAGTACGAAACGAAACAAATAAAATTTTGTAGAGTAAAAATTTGTTATTTTTCTCAAAATTAGATAAGATGGTCAGAAATGGCTTATACTTTAATGGAGTATAATTTATCAATGTAAAAAAAGCATTTGCATTATAATTAATTATTAACTATAATTTCGTCATTTTGCTTTTAATTTTTCTAATATAATTTTAATATTTTTTTTTTTTCATTTTTACAATAACTTATTTAATTATAATCCAAGGATATAATTTTGTTTACAACTCCATTACAATTATAATGGAATCGTTTTACTTCGGAATAATTTTGTGATTTTACTTTTAAATAGTAAAAATTTGTAATAACAAATAAAATAATACATAATTTTTTTAGTGAACTTTTGTTAATGTCTCTAACAAATTAATTCCAAATGAATTCAGTATAGTCACTAAATGTATTGTTGGTTTGGTTCACGGGTGTTCACGAGACACTGGCTAATTGACAAACATGCGGCCAGCGCCAGACTAGCCATCCCGCTCAACTAATTAATCGGCAGGTGAGGTGAGTTGAATGAGAAAGAAACTAAAAATCATTTTACTTGCAAGTTCCCTGGTCTAATCAGAGCCAGAAAGGATACACTTGGCAATTATGAACACATCAACCTTAGCGATCTAGTGAATAAGACACATACAGATACAGTTATGGTACGGTTTTTGAATGACACGAGGTTCTATTAAAATCACATCTTATCCAAAACCGGTCAAGTAAAATAACGAATGGTAAAAAAACGGTGCCACCGCACTAATTGGGTTCGTCCTCATGTTGCATAAGATACGTGACTAAAACTAACCACAACCAACTTTTGAATAAAATTTGTTCAAAAATAACTCAATAAAATTAAATTTTTGTCAATTTTCTTTTTACATTATTTTTTCAATTGACTTTTTAGCTACTTTTTTTAAGAAAGTATCATAGCAACATAATAATTCTTGGTTGGTTTGGTATAGAATCATAAAGAAATTAATAAAACGTTAATAAAAATGTATTATTTTTATTCGTTAGTTTTACTTGCAATAGCTAGTTTTATAAACTTATACGTTATTTATACGAATTACAATAAAAATATTTTGAAGTTACCTAACCTCCTTTATTTGTAAGTACCCGGCGCTGGCTAGGGCCAGGTTCTGTTTACTTGGTAGCCTTTTCTTCAACGACCTCAACGATCTTGCCGCGAAGTAGCCCACGGGAACCGTCAAGTGTCTGGATGCCACTAGGTGGATCTAAAACTACCACACGACTACTTAATAACAATACATGTTGTCACTGGAGTGAGTAGTCTCAAAATGGCGCAAACGCGCTAATTGGTACTCCATGTCAGCTGATGTGTGGTTCGCCACTTTTACCAACCAACCAACCTCACCTCATTTTAAATTAGGTATTAATTATTACTCTCTTCAATATGATTTTAACTTTGTACATTGTTTTCGATCTATTTCTTGTAAGATAAAAGTCATATATTTCTTGGGCTATTTAGCTATTTTATTATACATATTAAAATTATATACACAACATTTTACGTACGTAATTAAGTTTTATCATAGTTTAAACTTATTTCCGTAAATAATTAGTTTTCTCAATTTAATGAACAACTTGTTAACCGAATTTTATATTTTGTATATATAAAAAATACTTTTAGCTTCAAAGATTATATAAAATATGAAAAAACCTTCATTTTGTTTTCAATAAATTTGTAATATAAACAAAAACAGAAATTTAAATTTTGAATAACTGAAATTTTTAAAATCTGTTTATTCAACCATAAAATCATGACACATTAATGCACAAAATCCTAAAGTTTGTGGTATTACAATTATTTAACTTTTTTTTTTATTGTGGAAGCTTGAGAAAATTGGTCTTTTGGGATTAAAATTTTCTGCAGATTTTCAATAAACAAAACTTTTCCAAATTTATGTAAACAAATTATAAAGATAGACTTTCAAAATTTTTTTTTGTTTTATTTTTTTATTATTGATTTATATCCAGGATCAAAATTTTTTATTGAGGATATTTTAACTTTTAAATATAATATTTTTATGTTTCTTTTAAGGATTTGTACAATTTGATTAATCACGAGTTTTATTTATAAATCAATTAGAGAACAATTTTTTATAATTGATTTAAAGAATTATGGAAACTTTTAGGTGATTATTTGAGAATTACACAAAAAAAGATGAAATATAGAAAAGGATTTTAAGGAATTTGGGGTACATAGAAGTATTGGATATCTATCTAATGTTTTCTACAGAAAACTATGTATATAAGCATTCCAGATTGTAAGGAATAATTAAATGTTATACATAACGACGGTAAACAAAACTTCTCAAATGAATTCAAGGCATATAACAGGTTCAAAGGTTATGATATTTATTCTGTTATACTAATTTACAGTATAATAAATAATTTTTCTATTGAGTGTATTAAGAAAGAGATGAAATTCCATTCCGAAATATATCACAGACACTATCAGATATAATAATCATCTGCACATACCAGAGCCAAAGTTACAGTATGAGAGCCCATAGGCGCAGAACGATTTAAGGTCTTATCTTAATACTGATTCTCTTATAATAATAAATAATAATAATAATTCATTTATTTATAATCAAATAAATTAAATAATGAATATTTTTTATAATTGATATATTTTTAATAATGATAAATTATCCTCTTTCTATATTGTTTTTTACATTGCTTAGTTTTCCTATATTTAATTAATTTTGGATGTAATCTTTACGATACTGTAGCTATTCTTTGCAGTAACCAACTAAATTTTTCAAATTATCTCCATTTAATATTTTTTTAGGTTCACCCAAGCTTAAACTTCTTTTCCCAAAGTAAATAAGAATTGGTACAAAGTGATGAACATCTTCTCAAGCTCTAAGATTGCATTTATATAAATATCCTATTAACGTATGAATTATTTATCAATTTCAGACTATTATAGCTTTATAATTCAATATTTTGCAGAACTTTCTTCAGTGCTTCTGTTAACATATAAAGTAAAGCCAAATGAACAGTAAGGCTCAAATTGGACATTATATATTAATAAATGAAGTTATCTCAGACCCCTTACCTTACGCTGTTAGGAAATTGCAAATATTAAGTAGGGGAGTAAAAAATCGATTGTTTAGAATTATGAATATGATAATGAAACTACGGATGCTGAAAAACATAAATTGTGCAAGAGTAACTTACTGAACTGATGTATAAAGATATCAAATCTGTCTTTAGAAATGATAGAACTTAGAAACTAACTAACTAACTAAGGAAATACACGAGCGTAGAAAATTAGAAACTAATAAAAAAATAGAAAGAATACTGCAGTAATAAGTCATACAACAGCTCTCTAAAATAAAAACAAATTGATTTTTTAATGAATATTTATTTATATAATTTAATTTTCAAATTCCGATAGAATATATTTTATATTTGTTCTATTGAATTACATGAATTTTCTGTGTGGAATGTTAAATATGTAATATTGATTTAAAATTGTTAATATAATTTTTAATTATATAGAAAATCACTTGAAAAATCCTTAAGTATGATTTTAATTATTTCCATTTATATTATTAATAAATTATAATATTATCATAAATGGCAATTTATAATTTTTATTGATGATGTAATTGGAAATAATTAAAACCATACTTTAGATTTTTTAATCTTTTTGATAAATAATTCTTAAAATTTTTTAAATTGTTTAATTTTATTATTTATAATTTTTTATATACTAAGATTAAAATGCATAGTTTATGGGGATTATGCTTTTAAAAATATTATAAATAAATTTATCTAATGAATTTTTTTTAGCATAAATTTATTGAATTCAACAGTTTTCAAATTACATTATTTTCACCTCGGAAAATATCGATAAAACTTTAAATTTAGGGATTATTTTGCAGTTTCAAGTATGCAAATGTAAAATACAAATGGAGTATTAAAAAGTAAAAGAACTGTTGAATTTAATTCGAAAAAGGTAGAGCTTAACAAAAGTTTTTAAAACAAAGTTTTTAAATATATTATAAAATATCGCTATCTATATTTGGTTCTACCTGCATTATTTATAAAAATTCAGATGTAATTTATAAAACTATTAGCATTTCTAAACTAAAGAATTACTTAGGATTAGGTGGATATTGAATAAATGTTTGATTAGTGAATATGCTCATATCATATTAATTGAATATACAATGAATAAAAGTAAGGCATAGTAGAATCAACCACAAATATGGCAGTGGTGTTCGACCTTTTGCGCTCGTCGGAACCGTTCTATACTAACCGATAATAATATTCGCGGATCCCTAGTTTTGATAACTTTAGAATCAGTAAACACACACACAGTAGAAAGATTTTTCACACATATATGTAGTCACAAACGGTATTAGATGTTCAATAACTCGTTTTGCAACTTCGAGATATGAGAAAAAAATGGAAAAAATGTTAAAACAAAAATTTAAAATATCACCTTCAATTTATTATTCCAATCAACCACGTCAGCTGATTCCAATACAATCAGTTTTTTGAATTATAATGAAATTAAATACGAAAGACATGATGCCAACAAGTAGTTTTAGAATCTTTATTGCGGCCTCATGTTGTTTTTTAAATTCTGAGTATAATTACAAAACTATTTTGCCGCTCTTTTAATCAATTTTGTTGTTCTTGATACTCATACGAAAGTTGTGATATTTGCTTAGGCTTAGATAGTTCCTCAAATTTCTTGTGCTTTATCCATATCTTTCATCATTTTTAACATTCGCGACGTAACTCTGATAATAAATGGCTTAGTTCACGATCACCTAATTCAATATACATGAAAAAAAAATTAAAATTTTTAACGCAGTTATGAAATCAATAATGTGCTATGGTTCTTACGATCTCAGGTATGGGGAAACGCACAATATGAAGGAGTTGAAAAAATGCTGAGATATTTTATCAACATTTTATTTACCTGTCTAAGACAACGCCAAATTACATGATCCTGTTAGAAACTGGTTTGTCACCTTTATTTATAGATACACTAAAGATGCATTGTGATTACATTGTTAAAGTACTAAAACAGAATTCCCAACATAGTCGCCAGATACTCGATTGGAAAAAAATTATGGATGGTTTAAACGTTTACTGGAACTAGCATATAATAGTTATATAACCCTAAATCTGAGAAACACGGATGATATTCAAAAACAATTGTACAGCATAATTGCGTTTAAAGGTAAGCAATTACGTCAAATGTTGATCAGACAAGCTCAAAACTCGCAGGCTAGGTCCTTGTACCCGCAGATAAAATATAACATTCTGGATAATAACTATTTCAATGATAAATATGATAGATTTACGATATCGATTATTCTTAAAACTCGAGGTGAATTATTAAACTTAAATTATGTGCCCTATAGAGAGTCAGCTTCATTGAATTGCACTCTGTGCAATCTTAGAGCCAGAGCAAATGTTCACCATTTTATATCAATGTATCCAATGTGTCCAAGGAGCTGGAACTTATATACTTTAGGAAAAGAAGGAATTACTCTCGACCCGTAGCTGTGCCGTGCAAATGTTTTGAAATGTCAAAAAAAGTCCAAACATATAAAAATATATGACAGTAGATAAAGCGGTTAAGCTTTGTTCTGCGGAAAACTTCGTTCAATTTCAACTTTTTTTCAACTTTCCACTCCAGACAGAGTAAAAGCCTTAAAAACCTTATGGAAGAAGATCTTCACATAATTATATGTTCCAATTGTATGTCAGGCATTAAAAAAAGTTACTGTACTCTTGACATACAATATATTAATATAATTAATTGAAAATTATTTGTAATCGAATAAGTTAAATAATTTAAATAAATTTGTATCCATTTAATTAAAAAATGATAATTATCACAACGAAATTTACTATATTCCATTTTGAAGTCTACTATTCTCATTTTGAAATAAATATGGTTAGGATATTTTATTTTCAATACATATTTTGAACATAATTCTTTTTAAATGGTAATTGACTTTACGTAAAATAGTATAAAGAAATACATTTTTGTAATTTGATATTTTATAAACAGGATAATGTTAAGTTTAAACAAAAGAAGAGTCAAAAATTATTTGTGATTATTTATATAATCATCTTACAGTCTGATGGATAGTATATTAATTGATGATACCGAAGAATATAGGCGCCATATTTCAAGAAGACAAACAATTATATTAATATAGGGTGGTGTAGTCAAACATTTTTGATTCAGTAATTTAGAGATATACCGTCTATCTATTATTGAATCAAAAATATAAGTAATTTGTCAAGGATATTAAATAATGAGATAAATATTTAAATTTAGTATGTAAGAGCACAAAAAAAAAAAAATCAATAAATAGAAAATTATTAAAGAAATATTATTACTTATAATTTAATTTTATTTTGTTATATAATTTGGCCCGAATATTCGTAAAATGTTCCTCATTACCGAAAGTTGGCAGCTTTTTATGTCATTTACTACGTACTGCACCCATATAACAGTACAGACTCAACATTGGAGCAGAAAAGACTTACCTTGGTTTTGAAAATTATTTGGTTGACAAATATTTCGGAGGATATCAGTTGGTCGTTCCTCGAACTCATACAATGTACACTTCTTTTTTTCTGAATAAGAAGGAGGATGAGGAATGTGATTATGAACGGATAATATGTTAACGAATGCGACCATTTTCACACTTGACTCTTTTTTAATCGATGCTTGGCTTCGTACCTCCGTCTACAGAAACAATATTTCACAAATATTCGAAATTATTTAATGTTTCTAACTTGTTGTCCAGTAATGCAACGAAAAGTTTTATGTTGTTACGGTATTATTTGATTATTAAGCTAAATATTGTCACAAATTTCGTATTTTGTCCCATGTTTTTAGCAAATTTCTTTGTTTAATAATTTTTTTTAGGGGATTTAAAAGTAAAGAATATTTGATTAAAAAATATTATTACAAATTTTTTTGTTCATCATAATTGAAAGGATAATGCACTTATACGATTTCTGAAAAAAAAAGGGAATGACATTTTCATAATTTATCTTCTTTTTTTTATGTCAGACTGAAACCACAAAATGCTATTAACATTTGAGGAGATAATGAATATTGCCAAAGAAAAATATAAACAAACTTTTGGCAAAAATCCAGAAATATCATGCTGTGCACCAGGACGTGTTAATTTGATTGGAGAACACGTTGATTATAATGACGGTTATGTTTTACCAATGGTAAATTTAATTAGTTTTGTTAGAAAATATATACATAATTAAAAATAAATAAATGGAATAGGTAATTAAGATTTTGAAAATATTTTGTATAGGCTTTACCTATGGTAACAATAATAATGGGTGGAAAAAATGGTACAAAATCAACAGCAGAAATTTTAACTTGTTGTGATGGTGTTGGTGAACTAAAAAAAATAAAAATTGATACTAATAAATTGGAACCAGGTTTACCAAAGTAAGTTTGAGATTTTCAATAATATTTAAAAAAAAATTAATACAGAAAGTACCGGGTTCGATTTTAGGCCCTGATTCTAATAAAAAAAATATTATTTACAAATGAGAAAATAATTTATTTCAGAAAAAATCTAGTAAAAGGTCCTATATATATTCGTATAAAACATTATTTTTATAACATCAAGGGAGGAAGTGTTATTTTTAAAAGAACTAGGTAGGAATATGACTAGGTATGCACTGGGAATATTGAGACAATTCGCTGGCCATAAATGATTCAATATTTAAATACATTGTAATTTAAGTTTCTCTATAAAGACTAAGAACACTTATGGTTAGAAATAATGTAAAATTATTAGGTTCTGTCGCCCTGTGCAATAGAATTTTAAGAAACCTTTATCCTAAAACTCAAGGAAAAAATAAAAATTTTAACTTTTCCTACAATAAATTATAAATATATTTGTATTTTAGACAGATTATACGTATGCAATTTATAAATTATATAATTTTGTTTTTAAATAATTTCACTAAACTAACAAAATAAAAGAGCTGTCATTATTCGGTAATTCTGTATTTTAAATATCTCTAAATCTGGAAAATCTGTAAAGCAAAGAAAATTTATATTACTATGAAGAATAAATTGTATATAGTCTCCATTCATAAAAATTTACCTTCAGGTTTAATTTTAAACATATTAGGAAATTACTAAAATTCATATACAACTGTTTCACCACAAAAAAAATTGCTACATATTACAAATCATTTAGACAAGTGTGAAATTTAATTTAATTTCACAAGTCTTATGTACATGAATAATTTGTTAAAAGTAACACTTTTCATTATTTTAGTTCTATTTGTACCTGTCCACACCAAAAATTTATATAAATTTATCCTATTTTGAACATCCCTAACCACAAATAATTTTGTTTTTCACTTTTGAATATATTGAAATTAAAATTATTACATAGTTTTTATATTATGAAAATTTGCTACCATACAAATATTATCTTTAGTATAGCAAAAATAAAAATTATTTTTGAAATTGTAAGAGTTTTAATTTTTGATATTAAAACTTAAATTTTTTTTAAATATTTTGAAAATAATTTTAAAATATTATTATGAACATTATGCTCCTTTAAACTGAATTACAGTATTAACAGATATATAAATTATTATTCGTAAAAATAAACTGAATTATTTGCAGTCCTTGTTTAAACCAAGTTCAATAGTTGTACGTAACATTAAATCTTGAAAACTGATAGTTTCTGAATCAATATTCAATTTAATTAAACTAAATATAAATCAAAACAATTTCTGAGGGTCAATATTTTCAAATGATAATTCTGATTATTGATTAACAAATATGAAATAAATATTTTGTCTAAATATGAAAGCAAGACAAGTTTTATTTTACTTGTAAATGGAATATTGCAATTTGAAAATTATCAAATACCGATTTGGTTTATGGTATGTTTTATATATGTTAAAAGAAATTAAAACAATTTGATATTTTTGTCGAAATATTAAAAGGACTCCAAGTAAATACAAAAATTAATTATTAAATATTTAAATTTATCTATTCCCTAATATATGAATTAATATGCTTCAGGATTATTATTATTATTTGCTATAGACACAAAATTTACAAATTCCATATCAATTACATTATAAGTATATAAATCATTTTCTTTTTTGTGTTTCAATTCATTTGATTTTTAGTTAACTTTAATCTACAATAGATTGGGTAACATCTTCCTTCATTTGCTTCCATTGATCTTTACTTTGTGCAGTTGTTGTTTATTTAATTTACATATGTGTTAAATCATCTATTCATATTTTTCTCTATCTGACCGCTCTTCTAGTTGCATTTTGTAACCAATTTGTAGTTATGCTATAATTGTTGTTGACTCTTGCTATGTATCCTGTCCATTTCCATTTTCATTATTTAGTGTCCTGTATTATAGGTGTTATTTTGTTTTTATTATTTTATTCTTCATTCTTATCGATCTACTAATTTCAAGGGCTGAAGCTACATTAATCTTTGACGCACTTAAGTTTTTGTATAGTTTTTATGTAATGGTCCAAGTTTGAGTACTATATATAAATAAAACTGGTAGGATAACCGGTATAGCTACATTATTTCGTAGTAACTGTTTTATATTCCAGAACTGTCTCCCTCCATTTGTAATTCTTCTTCGTAGTAATGCGTAGTAATTCTTCTTATTAAAGCATGTTATTTGACTTACATATAAAACTTTTCTCTTCTACTTCAAATTTGTTATAATTTTGGTTTTATCTTTATTTATCTGAAGTCGTACTTGTTGGGTTGTCTCAGGATACAATTTATTAATTTCAAAATATTTTTAGATTTGAAAATTCGTATTATCTTTACATTATTTCAGATTCTAAAATATCTGACTATTTGGATACTAAAGCTAAAGCATTTTCGATAGTATTATGTTATGAATAATACTGCATCTATTCAGTGAGAGTTATTCGGGTGTAATTTCACCCAGTTTATTTGGAACACCATTATTACGATTGAAAAGTGTTGTACTTGTACATATTTTAATTTAACTTCAATTATTATTATTCCTAACAAAATGTTAAAATTTTTACAAAATAATCAGTTGCAAAAGTATTTCATTTTTTATGTAAAACAGTGTAGTTCCAGTTAGCTTCCATAATTGTTAATTGCTATTTATTTATTGTGAAAAATTAAATAATTATTAAATAAATAACCAAAAAGTTAATAAAATTAAATTACAAAAAATTAAATTTATTTTCAAAATAATTGTATCTAGTAGCATGAAGATCTATGTGTATTTTCTCGGATAGTCTTATGAGGATTTTTTTTATTTGTTTCGTTATGTGGCACAAATACGAAAAGTGTATTTAAAATTGTATTTTTATTGCTATGTAAAAGCTTATTTCTTCAGTAGACAATTATATCCTTGCAGTATAAACCAGGATATAGCAGTATTCAATATATATCAACAAGATAAAATTATTTATTTTTATAACATTTTTAAAAAAGGTCTTTTAAGCTTTATTTTTTTTTAGAAAAAGTTTTAATTTGGAATAATATTATTCACTAAATTTTTCATATTTATTTAATTATTATATAATTGTTAAATTAACTTTAATTCTACATTTTTTCTAAACATTAATTTAGCAATGTTTAAAATTTATAACGATAAATGTTAAATAAATTTAAAACTAAATTGTTTAAGGACAATTAATACTTATAAATATAAATATAAATATAATTATATATAACAGATGGGCTAACTATATTAAAGGAGTAATACAATGCTATAATCATCCGGTACCAGGTTTTAATGCGGTTATTATAACAAATGTTCCGGTTGGTGGTGGTTTGTCTAGTAGTGCAGCACTTGAGGTATCTACACTTACATTTATTGAACAGTTGACTGGAAAATTTGTGGAAAGGTAAATATAATTTTTTTTAATGCTAAAATATGTATGCATCTCGAATGCATTTATTTATTAAATTTATGTTTGATATTAGATTCATTCAAAACTATAAATACTTTTATTTATATATTTTCATAATATATTTCAACAAATATTTAAGAAAATTTTAACAAATATTATAAACCAAATTAATTTTTACATTGTTAGTATTATACTTATTGCAGTTACTGCAGAAAATCTAACTTGAACTCGATTAGATAATAGATAAAATTAAATCTGAACTAAATTGAATATTTAACTTTTTTTAAAAACAATTAATGGAGAATTTTAAATTTAAGGATCCCGAAATTCTTCTCCCACTAATATAACCAGTATACAAAATATATACGTTATATTAGCAAATGAAAATCATTTAAAAAAAGTGTTAAATTTCTTAACCTTTGCAAACTTGTTTATTATTACCCAATCTTTATATTTTTTTTAGATAGTCCACTACAAGGGTTCGTTATAGATAGAAAAAGACAATTTTTTTTGGAAATAACTAGAAATCAGTACCTCTGTACCAAATGCCATAAAATGGTTTAGAGAGCAAACAAACCAGCACGTGTATTTTAGAAAACGCTTCGAATGAAATTGAAAGCGATATTAGTAAAAACTTATTACTATCTTAATAATTATTAAAAATTGAGTAACATTTCATATAAATAAATTTTAAAATATATAGTAAATTATTAAGGTTACAACTACAACGGAAACTGTGTTTAATGCTTGCGATCATTTTCTAGAATTTAATGTTCTCAAACGAAGGTAAATCAAATTCGAATCGATTTAAAAAATGGCCGATTTGCTTCTAAACATGTTTTATATTACCGACTTTAAATTCATAAAATAATTTATATTCTGGAATCACCCAGGTGTTTGGGAATATAAAAACTCCATGCAAGCAATTTTGACAAAAACGTTTTTAGTTTTCCCACTGGCTCCAAATTTTCTACAACCAAATATATTCCCGTGGCGTAATCGTGACCAATAACTCAACCCATTAGTCATTAGTTTCCTGGTATTTGATGTTGATATAGCTGTATCGTCTGTAACCTGATCATAATAAATGCATAAAACTTAATTTTAAAAACTCGAGCTTTAATATATTTTTTTGTAAAATATAAAAACTTTAAAACTTTCGGACAGATTTAATTTTCGGACCCACAAATAGCAATAAGCTAAAATTGTTAAATTAATTTTTGTATAAGTTAGTCGCGTCTTTGCATTATTTTGTTTCCATAAACTTATGCAGTGTCTGGTATATTTTAATACTTCGTATTTTGACATACGGCAAATTACGTATTTCACGTTTTAACGTATGTACAATATATGTTTATATGTCACAATTAAACGTTTTTTAAGAATACACAGAATACACAGTAACATCACTGACAAATACTTCTATGAAAGAAAATACTTTTTTCTTTGAAAGCCTTGCAGGTTTGCGAGTTCATAAGGGTTTAATGAAAAATATGAGTTTTAAAATTAACCATAACATTGTAACTTACTTCATATAAAGGAATTGTTTATTAATTAATTTACTATTTCTACAATGGCGCTACAGCCCAAATCGACCTATTATGAAACGTAAATGGCAACAACAAACTCACTCATATTTTTCTAAAAGGATCTATATATCTATACATTTATCGAGAAGGTTGATTTAAAAAAACCCCATAATATTTGAAATATTTATTGCCTTAAAGGCTTCCCCAAAACGGCGCGAATAAAAAAACCGCACGGAAATCGCGCGAATATCGCATAGTAGGCCACACCGAAGCGGCGAAAATTCGCTCTTAAACTTCAAAATAAATATGTCATAACTTCAAAGAAAATCCAAAAAACATTTGTTTACATCGAAGTTTGTTGTAGTTTTTTACAAACATATTTTATTCAATTTATCTATTTTTATTTGAAAGAAAATCCAAAATTTTTTTTTTTTAATTACAAAAAAAAAAAAAAAAATATTTATGACATTTGGAGCGATTTTAACATTTTTTTTTGCGGAAAAAATTCGTATGAATATCTGCGGCAAAAAAAAACGCTGTAAAACCGCGCGGAAAACGCGTTGGTATGGGCACATTCATAAGCCGCCATGTAATTAATTTTTGCGGCAAAAAAACGCGCCGGTTTGGGGAAGCCTTAATACAATAATTTTATTCATATTTTTTTAAAAATTCTTCAAGTTTTTGTTAATATATTTCAGCGATGCAGCTAAAGCTTTAATATGTCAAAAAGCAGAACATAAATTTGCTGGTATGCCTTGCGGTATAATGGATCAATTGATATCAGTAGCTGGGAAAAAATCAAATGCCCTTTTAATAGATTGCAAGTAAGTAATTTCAAACAAAAAATATTTTATTTAACTTTGTTGTTTACAAATTTACATTTTTCTATAGTAAATTATCAAAATGTCATTTAGCATTTACGTCTCCATTTTTATAATGTCATTCATATGTTAGTCTGTTTGTCCCAAGTATAATAATGCCATTTATCTGCATTTGAAGAATATAATAAATAATTTTAATCTAAAAAAAACTTGATATTAAAACAAAATAAAAAAAATTTAATCCTTTTTTTTTTTTTTTTGATATAATATCTATACAAAAAATGGATCCTTATAATTCTTTGTATATGGCTTTCATTTACAAAAAAAAACTATATAATTTTTTTTTACATCCTTCTATAAGATTTAAATAAAAATGAGAAATCCTTTTACAATTTAAGCCCTTTTTGGTTTAGTAAATAATTTCTGTATAGAAAATAAATATTTTTGTGAACTTTTTTTAGGACTTTCAAGAAAATGTTTGATTATTTTTGAAAGTTGATAGTTTTTCCAGAAATTTTATTTTTATTTACAATAATTACAATTTTTTACATGATAAAAGAACATAGAGATTAGAAAAAATTGGGAATTTTATATGAATTTAGATAAATTATGTTATAATTCAATTACTTGTAAAGAAATGTATAGATTTCTTGTGCATAATTGCTCGAAGTAAGTTCATATTTTTGTAAACAAAAATTCTGTTGCAAAAATGTATTATCAAACTTCATTACTTAATTACATGATTTTTTTCCTAATCCAAAGTAGTCTTAGCGTAGATAATTTTAAAAATAAACAAGGCAAAGGGCAGACTATAAACGACAATTGCAACGGAACATGCCATTCTTAGAAATCATGTAGAATTAGGTCTTACTACACCCACTACATGTCGTGGGTGTATGAAGACAATGGAACATTTTTTGTGCCATTGCTCATAGGTACAACATAAAAGATTTAGACAGTTTGGTAGTTTCTTTCTAAAACACCTTCAAGGTACAGGTAAACTGAAGACTGCCAAGATGATATCGTTCTTTAAAGAAGTGGGATGGATTGACACGCTGTAATAATGATGCAACATTTGACTGAATGGTACAACGGGCTTACTTTTCTGTGGCCTAAAACCAACCAAACAATTACAAGATTTTACCAAAAATTCATGCATTCGAAATAAAATAAATTATTAAATATTAAATTTAGTCTACAATTTTTTAAAGTATATTTAAATAATATATTTTTGAAGAATAACCCATTATAGTATAGTCTACAAAATAAAAACTCGATGACATCCATAAGTGAATTGAATTGTTTGCTTCAAGAACAAAGAATTCGAGGATATACAATATCCTAAAACTATTTACAAAAAAAAAAAAAAAAACGGACCCAAAATCCTATAACAATTATAATAAAAAAATTCAAGCATGCTAGATACTGTTCAAGGATTTCTTTCTTTTAGTCTCTATGTGGTTCATACATAAGTCATTCTGGCTGAGGATGTTCATCGTCTTTCATTTATAAATTATTCTAGTATTTTGTATGTGGTTACATTTTTTTTGTTTTGTTTTAAATGGCCTTAAAATTTCCATATTATATACATATAAACATTTTTTTTTTGTATTATGGCTTTAGGGTTTTTCAAGAAACAAAAATATGCTAACGATTTGCTGTTTGTCGGTTTGACCGTTGTAAACTTTTTTTTTTACAATTCCAATTCATATTTATTCAATTAAGTTGGTTGGTGTGGGAAGGGGGGAATGGAATCGGCCAAACCACGTAATAAGACCGTACAGTGCGTTGTACTCTACGAAAGGTTACCATTTACAGCACGAATCGTGCCATCCTACATCTTTTATAACGTTTATCAGGTTAGCAGGCTTTTCCTTGCTTAGTTCTATTAAATTTCCTGCAAAATAAAAACCGAAATTTTTTAAATTGTTATTACACAGAGAAGGATAGTGACATAAAATATGTTGAATTGTCTCGTCGTCTTCAGCACAGCCTCTACAAGTGGTTTGCGTTATCAGACCTAATCGCGCGGCATCTTTACGTAAAAGTAAATACCCCGTGATTATTCCTGTGT
The DNA here is from genome assembly GCA_963920725.1 of Rhamphomyia laevipes. Classification (NCBI taxonomy): domain Eukaryota; kingdom Metazoa; phylum Arthropoda; class Insecta; order Diptera; family Empididae; genus Rhamphomyia; species Rhamphomyia laevipes. The sequence goes on along the minus strand of OY987256.1, from coordinate 22,785,557 downwards.
ACAGTCTGAACATGGGTTTGGTCATATTTAGAATACATCTCGAAAGTTTAGCGTTGGGGTTACTCCAGAACAGTTTTGTCTGGAGACAACTATTCAGCGCAACCCATTCTAACCTAGTTTGTTATGTTAGCCATACTTTAAATAGCCTTTTAATTAAGTCATTTACACATTTATTTATTGTAATATATAAGAAGTAGAATAAAATGGCGACCGTTTAATTTTAAGCTACATAGTTTAAAAGTATTAATATGTATATATTTTGCAAAAACAATTTTCTTCGACCAGATTTATTGTATTACACATCTTTTTTTGGCTGGAAGTTGCTGAAAGCATATAAAGTGTCAAATACTGGTTGGCAAATAAAATATTCCCATTGATATAAAACTACTGCATAATTCGATCTGTTGCGCGGTATGTTTTTTTTATTATAGTTTTGTAATTTATTTAAGGAGATACAATATTTTCCTGGTTATTCCATTTTTTTTCTATTATTGTCATGTTGCATTTCTTTGTGTGGAAACATAACGTATATCCTAGAACTAGAAACATAATGTATCCTTTTGGCAAATATATTGAATTTTTTAAAGTATAATTTTTTTTAGTAGGTCTAATTTTCCACCGCCCTTTCCTTTTTCAATTTCATGTTTTCTTTTTCGAACACGTATACGTATACATATATATTTCGATATTGTAATATTTATTTATAATTTATATTATCTTCACATTGTTTTCAATAAAACGTATCCTTATATATATACATATATAAATTTGTTTAAGTTTTATTACAAGTTTTGTTTGTTTCTGTTTTGCTTCATAGATCCTTGGAAACATTCCAAATACCATTTGAAATAAAGGATTTGGCGGTTTTAATTTGCAATTCAAATGTCCGTCACGAGTTATCAGATAGTGAATATCCGACTAGACGGAACCAATGCATAAAAGCACTTGAATTAATGGGTCTAAAAAGTTATAGAGAAGCAACAGAAGATCATTTGTCAGGTAATTTTGGATATACTTTAAATTAGTTATTCAAGTTTAAAGGAAAATCATGTTCTATACATAAAAAGATAAATTTTTGTTCATTTTGTGTAAAAATAATTATATACAAATACAAACGTATAAATTTATAAGGTTATATATATATATGTATATATATATATTTATTTATATATATTAGTATGGTGAAATTCAAATAATTTATGAGATTTGTATGGAATTTAAAATATTTAACATTTAAATTAGCTTGAAAACATAATTAGAGATTGATTATATAATTTAATTAGAAATTCGAATAAATTAATTGAGTTTTTAATGTTTAGTAAATAATTATGTTTTTAAGGTTTTATTTTAAATTATGAAATTTTGTAATTTTATAGAATTGTTTAATAAGAATCAGATTATTAATTAGAATAGTATGTACAGTAAAAATGTGTATGTATTGTTATAATGGGGTATATTTTTGTGAGTGTAGAATGAAATACGTTTTAAATTAACCCCTTAATATCTTGAACTCATTTTAATTTTTGGGAAAATTAGTACTTGGTAAAAAGTTTTTGGTATTTTAGTAGTTTATTCTACATATGACTGTTGGTCCAAGTGTACTAATTATCAAATCTGAGTAATTTTATTATATTTTTAATTATTTTAACTATTGGAATTTATAAATAATAGAAAGTGTAATCACATGATATTCTAAAAAATTTCAAGATTTTTGAATTGTAAGCTAATATTGGTCTTATATGATCACTAAAGATTTAAGTTAAATATTTTAGCATTTTTAATCGGGAAAATATTAAGAAATCCTAAAATAAGAAAGGGAAAAGCATTTTTAATTCTTATATTAAAAGGCAATCGCGAGATTTTTTTTTGTTTCAATAATTGAATTATGTCTTTTTTACAAAATTATGAAAAAGTTCATATAACTCTGAAACAGTTCATACAACTTCATAATAGTAGAATTCAAATTCCTAATTGATTCCTAGAATTCAATCAAATTCCTAGAATTCAAATTTTAACTCTGTGGTTTAAATGGGGATGTCCTGCAAGTTTTAAACTATGTGATTATTTTGATTATACCGACAACTTCCACTATGCCATTAAAATTTTAGGTCGATAAGTTCAGAATGTCACATATAAAAAGATCTGAATAAAAATATCATATTTTTAGTATTGAATAGGGATGGAAACCAATTCTTTTTGCTGCGTTTCTGTTTTGGTTAAATACTTTTTTAATAACTAAATTTGATTAATTAATTTCTTTGTAATTTTAAATTGTAATTTATAATGAAATATCAAAATAAAATAATAGTCTAATTCTTAAAAAAACCGACAGTTTGCAAATTTTGAATAATAAAAGCCAAATTCTGAACAAAATTTGACAGTTTACAATATAATTTTTAGATTTTAACCGAAAACCAATAGTAAAACCCGAAATGGTTTGGTTAATGATTTGGTTCAACTCTGAATTTAAAACTGGGTTCGGTTAATTTTTTATTCACAGAAAAATTGGTTCTCCCATTCTGTTTCCAACCCGGTTTCCTTCTCTGATTTTGAATTCAAACAATCCGGAAATTTTTTGCATGTAATTAATCGATTTTTTTTTATTATATTGTATTTAAAAAAATAATTGTTATATTTTCGTAATATTTAAATTAACTAAATTAAATTTTATATTTTTACTAATTATACTTTACATAATTCCTTTAAACAAAGTTTTATTTTATTTTACTTACCCTTTGAATACAGAAAAAAGCTACAAAATTATACAAATATAGTTAAACTTGTATACGAAATTATCTATCTATAAGATGCAAAAAATGATAACTCTTTGTGTGCATATTTTTATTATATATGTATTAGTATATGTATATGTGTCTCTCGATTAACATTGTTAAAATATTTATAAATGTTTTGATAAAATTTAACTATGTATATTTTAATGTTGTAGAGAAAGGAAAACAACTTTATATTTGCTTTAATAATACTTTGGGATTATGAAAAGCTGAATAAATTAGATTTGAAAAACGAAATTTTATAGAATTTATCCAAAACTCTTATACAAAATTTAATTAAATTATTTAAATTTTCATAAAATATTCCTACAAATATTCAAATATTAGATCTTAATTGGAATTTGTCTTAAAGTTTATAATAATCAATTTTATTTATTTAAGTTTTATTTTTCAGTTTTATGTAAAGTTTCTTAACGTATAAGTCAAAAATAATGAGATAATTTTTATTTTTATGTTTTTCTCTATAATATTCAATATTTTGATAATTGTGGGTTCTTAACTAATTTTATGAATTATTTATGAATTCTTCTTAAGAAAAATAAATTTATATTTATTTTTGGAATTTTATCATGTAAATTTATTGTTACCGTGTAATAATAATAAATTTAATAAACTAAATTGTCAAATGATTCATAAATAAAAGGTTTATTTTTAAACAGAATCGTCTACCGAGTTGATTGAAATGATAATTTTAGAAATTACATAAATATTTTCTGAATTTTTAACTTAGAGTTACTATACACTGAAGTTATTCGTTGATTAAGCAAATTGATTATATTTAAAATTTTCGAATGGTTGAATTTGTCACATCAATTTATTTGGAACTTTATATACATATTTTGTTTCAAATTTGTAAATTAATGGTTTTTAAATAACAATTAATTTAAAAAGTTATTTAATTGTTTCTTAATTAAACAAATAATAATATTTATGAAATTTTTGAGGTTATATTTCGATTTTAACAATCTTCACCAGAGTTGTCAGTGTATAAACGACTCACACGGTAACGGCGGCTGTATAACCATAGCATTAGATTTTATATATTTATAAAATACTGTAAAAATAATAATTTATTTATACTTTGATTACAAGATGTTCAGTTTTAAGAATATTCGATTCAATTTAAGGTAAAATTTAACATTATTAAATGAGGAGAGATACAAATAATAATCTTACCAAGTAATTACTTTATTAAAAATATTCTTTTTTTTAGTATTTAAATTTAAAAAGCTTGTACTATAAGTTCATAATTAACCTTGTGAAATTGAAATAGATTTACCAAAGTTAATTGTCATTATCTCAAATGTATAATTAATATATTATACTGGAAGAGATTCATCACTTCTGATATTTTTTATTGCAACTATTGAGAAAAAATTACGATTCACTTTTACTTTTCGGTATTCTCATACGTTTTGGAACGTATTGTAATTTTCAAAGGAAGGATTACATTTTATTATATTTTCAAATTTAAAAGTTAAAATATAAAAGATAAAAAATATTTTAATTATTAATCATTATAATGAAAATATTATAATTTTTTTTTTTAATGACATTTTATTATTCACTTTTATTTACATTTTACATATTTTTTAATTTCAATTTACTTATGTTTTTAAATTTAATTAATTTAAATAATAAAAATATTACATAAATTTTTGCATTTCTGGACTCGTATATCGTATGACATCATCCCTAATAACTATGTAAATGATATGGATACACTATTACATTAAGTAATGATCTTTCCTTCATAGAATGATATAAGAATATAAATTTTAATTTTCTCAATATTTTCAAAATACTTGAAATATTATCTACTTTTAAATAGAATAAAATAAGTTTTTTTTATTTCCACCATGGAATTATTTTAAATAATATTAAATTTTGTAATCAATATATTAGATATTTGTCATTAGTTATGAGTTATAAATATTAAATGTTCAATATATTATTTATAAGCATAATTTAAAAACAAATTTGATTTAAAATTCGCTATATTTATGTAGTTATCCAATTATTTATCTTTAATCTTATTCTCTCAAATCTTCCTAATTCTGACCATTTACTGTTTGAGGATCAATAATTTGGCCTATGAGCATATTGTTGAACATTCCGCACCAAATATTTATTTTCAATGTTCTTTGGATTATACTTTGTATTGTTGTGGTTAAGATTTGTGGTACTCCAATGATGCAGGTTATATAAATAACTTTCGTAAATATTGCCGCATCTGTAAATAATTTCAGGTATTAGGGGACAAGTAGGTTAGTTGGTTATTTTATTTGGCACATGATAAAACCGCGCAATTTCTTATGTAAAAAAAAATATTTCAGCAAAAATTGTAAATTTGGTAGCTTATAGTTTCAAACATGGAAATCAGAAATCTGTTATAGCTTGTTTTAAAGGACATGTAATTACCAATGTAACGACATATAAATCATACTTCTCAATTCATCCATTTTGAAGGTTATGATCCAAAATATGTAACATCGATTCCTAAAAAGGGTGTAACCCCAGCTTTTGAAAAAACTTCAAATACAATTTTTTGGTCAGCAATGAAGTAACGAATACCGTAGTATATCTATGCAAAGGTACTTCAGGTTCACTCGGTATAATATAATTAATTTATATAAAATTACGCATTCAAAAAAAACTATTCTACAATACTAATATGTACTACAAATACAACCAAATATTTTATACAATCATTAAAATCTTCTAATTAACTTGTTATTTTCCACGTTTAATACTTCCAATTAGGATTTTATATATTTATAACATATAAAAGGATACGAATCCTTAAATTTATTATTAAAACAACCAACATATAGAAATTATTATATGGGATTTATATAAGGATTCACAAGTTTATATATAAGGATAAATAAATTAATTTGGTTTCATTATTAATAATTAATTTATTTATTAAAATTTATGATAAAAATTCAATATTTTTATTAAAATGATTTTGAAAACTTCAAAGATAGAAAATTATTGTTGTCTTTTTATTAACATTTTTTTATTATTAGTTTCGATGTTTCCACGTCTTTTGACTATTTTGGTTGAGTTTAACTTAGAGCTTGCTATTGTTTTAAACAAATCAATTAATCAATACTTTTTATATTGTACAGGGTTTGCAAATCAAATTCATTCTTTTGCAAATCAAATTCATCCTTTTACAAATCAAATTCATCTTTTTGCAAATCAAATTCAACTTTTTGTAAATCCAAGTAAACTTTTTGCAAATCAAATTCAACTAATAATAAAAAATGTTTCGATAACTTAATTTTTTACTTTTTAGTTTAGCAGTTGATTTTTTCCTTCGATATGTCAATTGTTATTCCTAAATTAATTATATTTCGAAACTTTAAAAGTAAACAGCTTCAAATTTAATAGAAAATAAATTACAATCTGTTGGACTAACAGTTGCCGCTGATTGTTCAATTACGTGTGTTCAATTTAATGTATTCCCAGGATTAGCTAACATATTACGGGCACAACATTTTAATTTCGAAAATACTTCTTCTATTGGGTTCATCATGGGGGAGTAAGGCGGGAGAAAAACTAATGTGTGTTTAGTCCGTTCAACTAAATCACGTACCTCACGCGTCTTATGAAGACTTACGTTGTCCATAATTAACCATGCTTCCATAATATTAACATTTTTTATTATCAGTTGAATTTGATTTACAAAAAGTTGAATTTGATTTGCAAAAGGGTGAATTTGATTTGTAAAAAGATGAATTTGATTTGCAAAAGAATGAATTTGATTTGCAAAAGGGTGAACTTGCAGTGCAAACCCTGTATTGTGCTCCCTTGTATTTAACTTTGTTTTGCAAATAATAGATAAAATTAATATTTAAATTAAATAATATTGATTTTTATATAATTTAATAAATTTAAATTTGCATTTTACATAATAGCATTAATTAATTATTTAAAAAATATTATTATTAATTAGATTTGTAAATATTATGATCAACAACATAAATAATTTATATAATTTTACTTATTACTATGTGAAATTCTACAAATTAAAAATTCAATTTGATTTTCATTTCATATAATAATTGAATTTTAAATTTTCTTCTTACACGATATCTAATACAAATGAGTTTCTTCTGAACTTTTTCGTAAATAAATAAATAAATAAAATATAATTTTTTTGGCGGTTTTGGAGATTCACTTTTAATCATAATTGATGAGGTAATTATCCTTAGAAATGAGGTTAATAGGCTTAAAGTCTTAAGTGTTTTTGTCATATATATGCAATATGATAAAAACACAGACAATTTTTACTGGCTTGTTGCCATCATATATGCCCATAATATAGAAAATTAGTTTGTACTGTTGTTTAACAAGAAAATTGTATGGCAAATTTTTTGGTTATTTCCTTTTTTTTTTTGTTGTAAGGATTCTTTTAACTTGGTATAATAAGCTTATTAAAGGTTTTTGTGTTTTTTTTGTTGGTACATATAAAGTGAACCGGTTTGTTGTTTTTGTTATTTGTAACTTTTTACCTTGGAGAATTTAAAGATTTTTTGTAGAATATTTTATAGAAGGATTTTTAATAAATTAATGGTTTTGAATAGAAATTATCAATTATTTGTTTTACAAAATTATTTTAACAATTTATGTTAGTACAAATTACAGAAATTGGTAAATTTCTAAAATCTCTATAATTTAATATCACTAAAATGAGGTGTGGACGCAACTATATAAATTCTTGTCATAGCTTCTTAGGTTCTTTTACATTGACATTGACTACATAGTTTTGAACATCTTCTTGAAATCTCTGGGTTCGACACAAATTTTACTAAATTTATAAGTTACAAATCATTCCAATTAGATTTCTAAATTTTTTAAATTGAATTCTTGTTTTGAAAGAATTTTTATGTTTGTTTTTTGTTAAACTATATTACAAAAATTTTCTTCAATAATGAATTTAATTTAATTCTGACATGCAATTCATATTTTTTTCCTTATGGAGTTAAATAAAAATGAAATATCAGAAATTTTATATTTTATATCGTGTAGTGTAATCAATGATTGCAAAATGTAAAAAAGAAAATAAAAAAATGAAACAAAATTTTTATAAAAAGTAAAAATTGTGAAACGTGATATCAAAAATTATTTTGATATATTATATATAAATCGATATTATTATTATCACCATTAAAAATCACCACTAAAATGAAATTCGGTATATCTAAGGCGGTGTTATCATTCTTTCATGTGTATATATTTAACCTTTTTCACACTCACACTCACACAACATTAAATTATTATTCGTTACTTTTTTCCTTAACACAAAAATTCAACAAATAATCTAAAAAAAAAAATTATATTCATATAAAGAAAACTTCTTCAATCAATTTTCCTCCAGAGCACCACAATAATACAAGAAAAAAATATTATTATGAATCGTATGGTTCAGTTTTTCCTTTTGTGGTTAAACTGAAAAAAAAAACATTGAATCATTTTCAAATGGAACAAACAAAATAAGAAAAATGTTGAATTTATCACAAGGCATAAATCGAAAATTTTTGTGGTTTTGCAATATAATATTTTGCCCAGCGGGTAAGAAAACCTTTATAACAAAAAATCAGGGAAATCCTTGGTAGTTTTTTTTGTTATATTCTTGTAGAAAATGTAAAAAGTTTATTTTTGGAAAGTTTTTGAACAAGAACTTATTTCAAATACACTAAAAAAAAATTGCTGCTAATTTAGGTGTAGTGAAAAACTCGGAGTTTATACAAAGCATTTTGTAAATAGAAATTCTATAAAAAAATTATAGATGTCAATATGTCGTTATACAATTACATTATTCGGAAATCTTAATTCGGGCACATTTAAACTAAATAGTATTGCCAACAAATTTAGGATTATTTTCCATTGTACTGTTTATTTTGTTGGCACAATCACAAGGTCCTTAAATTAACTAAATCAATGCATCATAATAGTGTTAATGTTAATGATATTTATTTAATTAAATTATTTTCTTATAATATTGCATTATATAAATTTCTAAAACAACATAATCAAAACGATATTGGCCTCTTGGCAAAATGGTCGCTCCTATAATAAGGTCCGTCATGTTTATTTTCTTTTCAACAAGTTCTCTCTAAATTCAATGTAAATTTAAATAAAATTATATTTAATAAATATTTTCATCAAACCAATTAAAACTTACATTGTCAAACTGGATTGCTCAAACTTGATGTTGTCAAACTAATTTGATGGTTTGGTAATCGAATCGCGTTTTTAATTTAATAAAATTGTTGGAATTTCTATTTTGATAGTACAATTTATAAAATCCCAAATGAAAAATAATTTAATAAATCAAATTTAATTTAAAATGTCAGTAAAGTAAATATTATTTATCGAAATTTGGGTATATGAAAATTTGTCAAAATAATTACCCGACAAGCGCTAATTTTAAAATTTATAAATTAATGTTATTGTAGATATCACTTACACAAATGGATGGGGTTTTTCAAACGCAAGTACCCAAGCGAATTATAAAATATGCTTGAAATAGGATTGGTCACCTTATACGACGTATACTATATTTGTAAATTTTGTTTCATATCCCTAAAAAAAGCTATTATTGGCCAAACCTCGAAGATTGGTAAAAAAGGAGTTTGTCAGGAAATATATTTTATATAATTCGATAAATTTGATAGCATCTCAACTATCGATCCCAAAGTTTACAGGCTTTATTATCTAAACTGTTTGTTAAATTTAATTTAACTGATTTTTTTTACCTTGTCTGGAATTTCCAACTAGAATATCTAAGGAAAAATTGAATTCCTTATAATTTAGAATGATCTTTCGATTACAACACTCAAATTTGTTCCTCGTAAAAATTATTATTTTTTTATGTCATGATATTTTTGTGATGTCTCTATATTTTTTGATTATGTCGGTACGAAGACTTTTAATATTAGTAAAAAAAAAAAAGAAATATCTTAAAAGTTGATAAAAAAATAATAATTTATTTAAAAAATCAGACATGAGCAAATTGATGGGTATGTTTATTGTAAGGCACATTTTTTCTAAAAAAATTATATTTGGACATTGTCCTACTTACATTTTAATTCCCATAAGTTTGATTAGATTGATAATCTTGTTGTACTGTCAATATAACGTTAAGTTAATGAAAAATGTAACACAAGTCAAGTCACTGTAGAGATAATTTAGCTGTTGACCGTTAAGTAAAACGTGCATTTTGTTATTATTATCCTCTAATTAAACTAACTAACAAAAAGTAATAGCTGCATAGCTTCTTCTTCCTTGCTATTTTATTTTTAGATCTTTCTCTGTAGCAAAATATTCCTAATGTTTACATAAATTTGGTATGGTTAAGTTTTTGAATATAAATATTTTTTAAGGTCCCTATCTATAAAAAATAATTTAAATCAGTGGAAACGAGACAATATGAATTTAGAATTAAATTTTAAGTGATATAAATTGTGAAAGTTCTAAATTTGCTACCAAAATTGTTTGTTTGAGGTTTAGTGTCTGAAAGACAATTTGTCATATTTTTTTTTTGAAAATACCTGAAGAAGAACATTATTGACGTTTCAATAAAAAGAAAGCAAGTTGAAATTATTAACAAACTTTGTGATTACGGAACTTAAAGAATATTATTAGGAAAAAAATAGTATATTTTTTCATACAGTAACGCGTAGAAATCCTCGAATTATTTTTATTTTTTTCAATCCAAAGGAAGAAAATTATTGTTATTAGATAAAATTGGAGCAGTGAGTGATAAATTTTCACGTTGTAGGCCTCCTGTAACTTGTTTGAACATCTTTGGATGGTTGGATGAATGAATATCACTATGAACTCGATACCGTCGAAATAGAATAACAAATTCTCTCGTATAGTGTGGAATGGTAAAAATATCTAATAACTGAAAATTTCCGAATCTAGGTTAGTTCATCGTAACCAATGTCTCGCAAGCAATTCATATTAGAGCGAATTCATCGTAAAACATTTCATCACAAAGCAATTAATTCGTTAGTAATTTGTCAGAAATTCATTGCCAAGTTAAGAAACATAATCTTGGTTGTGAAAAATTGTTTACGATGAACAAGCTTTTGAAAACCTACAAAACTAAAATATTGCGGGAGTCTTTTGTTATTGGATCGTCAATGTTAACAATGTTGATATTCTCGCTTTATTGTTAACAATGTTTTGTGAAGAGTGAAAGCATGGTTACTACAGACTCAACACCATTGACCATCCCAATATAGTCATGAGAACAATCATTTCTAATAAAGCCAACAAATTAAATGGTCTGTGACGAAGTTAATGTATAATCAACGCAGGTGATCCGAAAAAGAAGAACTTCATTGTAAATGTCGTGAAGCAGCAGTTACAAATGTTAGTTTAGAGATGATTTATGTGAAAGACGGAGCTCATATTTGAAAGGTGTAGCTCACAAATTTTAAATTAATTTTGTTTACTCAAACAAAATAATTAAATTTTGTATAAAAATGTTGCTTAAAAACAAGATATTTTAAAACTACAATAGTTCTGCGATGAATTATTGTAATGAATTGTTCCTGCGATGAATTACATTACAATGAATTGTTTTATGATAAATTGTAATTCAAGAAAAATATATAACTTATCTGTAAGGTATACAGTTATCTATAAATTAATAACATAAAAAGTGCTGTTAAATAGTTTAAAAAGCCAATCGACTTATAATTATTATTCTAACAAATATATTTAATATGGAAATATAATCGAATGGCTAATTTTAGTGTTATAGATATGATTACTAATTTTGACATAGTAATAATACCGACTAGTATAAGTAAAAAAAATAATTTCGATTCGGTCGTATTTTTTAGTAAAACTGTAACATCTTTAATCGCCAATTATATAGGAATATGTATAATAAAACCGATCGACCTTAATTCCATTTATTCAAATATTGGTAATCTTACTCCTTTTTTAACACTTATTTAACATTTAATATGAAGTAAATATGCGTGACAGAATAAATTTAAATTCAGTGCTACTTTAAAAAAACACAATTTGTAATTCCATTTACTTTAATTTTATAATTTATTCCATGACTACCACAAATATAACTTTCTAGTATCAATGTGTAAATTGATTTCACAATAAAAAAATCTTTATAAATATTTTAATTTAAAAGTACATAACCTCCTCATCAATGTATTTAGTCACGTTCAAAAGCTATAAATATTAAGTTTTTTTTTTGGGTATATTGAAGTTTAAATACAAAATTTAAAATTGCATTTTCAAAATTAAAAAAAAAAAAATGTAAAAATTAAACGTATACACTTGTATTCCACCAACAACAACCATAACAAATAAAAAAAAACAGGATACAATCGGAAAAAGGAAATATCTTCTTGTGGGTCAAAGGGTACAAACATTTTTCTGTTCAATTCATTTTCGGTATATATTTTCCTGCATCTCATGTTACGATAATTTCCTTTTTTTTTTGAAAATGTATACCGCATATACATAAAATACATATATATTTATATATATACCTATATATGTATAGAAAAATGTTGTTTTACATATGTAAACATATTTTACCAAACTCCTTATCATCAAACAAATTCGTATACCTTTTTTTCGAGGGTTAACATGGAAAATCGTACACTGCATTGCACAAACAGTCTTATTCAAATACATATATACATATATGCACTCATATATGTATATAAATAAATATCCTTTATTCTTTGCAAAATTTTCTCTTTGAAATTTTCAATTTCGAAACGATATTAAAATAAAGTTTTTTGGATTTTATTTTTCCTGTACCAAAAAAAAAAAAGGATTCAATTTTTTTTTTTTTTTGAAAGAATATTGATATTTATATATATAAATTGCTACAAATATATTATCCTTATATATATGGATATTTGAAATAGTCTTAAAAAAAATTATTCATATTGTAGCATAGGTATCTAAAATCCACCTCAATTGCACAACCATTAAATATATTCATCTGACATATTTATGTAGAGAGTTTTTATATTAAATTTGGTATGATTTGAATTATACGTTTATCCATATTATTATGTTTGTTTCGGAAGATAAATCTATAAAAATGTCCTTGTAGACCAAAAAAAAAAAAAAGGTTTGTATATGGTTGCCAGAGAATCAGTGATATAACTTAAATAACATTGAAATTCATTTCTTACTGATTTTTTGAATATTATTTGTATATAGAACATTATTTCTTGTAAAGAAAACGGAAAGATTTGTTTTCATCATTCATCGATTTTCCGGTTTTCTGATCTTATATGGCAGAGTAGACAGTAAAGATATTATGTGTAATGTAAAATGCAAGGATAAAATTATACATTTCCTTATGGTGACAAGAATATATAATAATATTATAATAAAAAATAAACAATAAAAAAATTTAGACAAAATTATTAGAATATTTTTGTTATGGTTTTGAAGAAAATATTATAAATTGATTATAAATTTTTATAATTTGAATAAATTTTAATATTTTTCAAGTCGAATAAAGTAAATTAAATTCAATTGTATTGGAAATAAAATATTTTTTATATAATAATTGGCTTTTTAATTTAATTATTTTATATTTTTGCTAATTATTATAAAATTGAATTATTTAATTATGTATTTAATTAATTATGTATATTCATTTAACTTTAACTGAAAGTTTAATTTTAACTCAAGTTTGACAATTTTTCTAGAATACTTTAAATTTGAAAAACTAAAAAAAAATTATCAATTTGGCAAAAATTATCAATTAATATCAATAATAATCAAAAATTAGTTGCTGAATAGAATTGATAGAATGAAAATGTTGTAACTATTTTTTTTAATATAATATTAAAAATAATCGATAAAAAAAGATTTTTTTATAATCAAAGTCATAAATAAAAAGGCAATTTGACTTAATTTTTTTTCTGCGAATTGGAATATCTGGTCGCGAACTGTCAAATATATTACTCGCATTCGACATTGTTGTGAATAAAAAAATCGCTTGTTTTTAATTTTTTTTTTTTTTTATATAATATTCACAATTCGCAGTGTGAAAGAAATTTCAAGAAATTGTGAAAGAAATTTCAAAATTTGCGAATATTCGCAATTCGCAGTTCCTGTTTCTACAATTAAAAATGAGTGATTTATTCTATTAAATATAATTTAATAGAATGCTCTGTTCTCGATCTTAATTCTTGAGTACTGTTGAGTAGAAATAAAAACAAGATAGACAAAGTAACATAAAGAAGGATAAATCAAATATGATTTACAACTGTATTATGTCAAGTAGCTAAAAAATTCAGTTAAATATTTCAAATACAAATCTGTTGTTGTCTCTAAACAGAAGGTATCTATAATATTTAACAAGTGATGGGTCATTAAATATTGGGTAAAATGGCTAAGAGGCTAGCTCGTATAACAAATTGTATACGATGTTAAGAAATTGTAGTAGCAGAAGATAGAGAAAACAAGATATGTGCCTGCCTAAGTTCAACATTAGCAGACTAGGAATTATAGGAAACTACAATTTTGATAAGTGGGAACAAATCCCCACCATCAGATTTGTGAAGAGAACGGCCTGGAATCGATCAAATAGTAGCAATTTGTTTATATCACACTGGCATCTGCTGGTGACTCCCCTGTTTCTAACTAACCATGTATTAAATATATTAAATAACAAATTATTCGTGACTATTTTCTTCACAAATTAAATTTAATATTAACTAATATGATTCAAAAGGCTATTAAAACCACATCTCATTAACTTATATACTTTTGAATCTAAACATAAAGAAGTTAAATTCTTAATATTTTATTTATTTTGAAATTATCTAAATTAAACTTTTAATATATTCACTACAGAAGCTACTTCAGAATTATTTAATTATATATCATAACGTATTATATTATCCATATCTACAAATCTCTAAATCCTTTGAAAGGTTTTATTTTTTTTATTATGTATTTTTTTAAATTCAAAATTATCCTATCTATACATATACATACATACATATATATTTAATTTAATTTTTTTACCAACATTTATTTTTCAGTTTTACATGGTGCTGATGATGAAGTTTTATTGAAAAGAGCTAGGCATGTCATTACGGAAATTAATCGTACACGTGAAGCAGCTGAGGCACTCAGGATGCATGATTTTCAAAAAGTAACAAATTAAAAACTTCTGTATTTTTTTAATTTTGCATTTCTTTAGTAATTTTAACACATACACCGATACAATTTTACATATTGAATTTTTTGTTGTTGTTGTGTTTAAAATTTTATCCTTATACGGTATTATAATTATTTTGTAGGGCATATTACGTTCATAGTACATTGGTGATAGAGAAGTATATAGCTGAGTTATTTGAATAGGTTTTTTTTGTTTTTTGAACCAGTTAAGAAAGCAACACGATTTTTTGTAATATCAATACGTATAAGCGATACGTTAAGTTTGTATAATTGCGTATGTATGTATATGTCATGAATGTATAATTTTTAATTGGATAAACATATACATACACAATAGTCATTATAAAGTTTTTCTTGTTGAGTAATGGAATTCATTAATAAAAAAAGGCTCTTGGCTCTTTAACTTTGTTTTAAATTATCCTTCATATGAGTAGTTTTGTTTTTTATACCTATGTATGCATATATGTATTTTATGAATCGCACTAATGATCATCTCTCAAATGAAATACTCATTTCAAATGGATTTACGTTTTTCTGCAACATTTACTAATATGATGTGTACAGTGTACATACTAATATGTCTACATAAAATGCAACACTCTTTGAACTTATACCAAAAAGCAAATAATAATTTATAAAAAAAAAAAACCAAAAAAAAAAAAAATATTCTTTGTTGTTCAAATAATATTCACATTTGATCGTTAAATTAAGGACTGTGTGTATAAAAATCCTGGAATCAAATTACGAAATATGAAAAATAAGGATTTTTTTTTTATTTATTTCAATGGAAAATTTATGAATACATTTTGTATTTTTAATGAAGTTCCTGTTAATTTAAATTAATATCATAATGCAACTGCAAAATAATTGGTCGAAAAGCTTGAGAAAAAAAGAAATGTAATTTTTTTTTTTATTATTTATTTTCTTTCAAATAAATCAAGAAATTAGCCAAAAAGCCAACTTAATTGAAGCGTTGTGCATTTACGCTTAATTAATAATTCTTTACATTTTACCAAAAATAATTACTTATCATATTAGCGAAAAACAATAATTCCTACAGTTTTTTTAAGTCGTTTGTGAAAGCGCATAACTTATAACTTATATATTTCAGGGGAATTTTTGTTTGCAATTTTAAACTTTTCGGGCTTAGTTACCAAACAAATTAGAAATCAAAAATCAAAAATCTTTTTTAATTACCAATTTAATAACATATAAACCAAACTTCTGCATTTACCCAATCTGAAAGTATGGACTCATATATGATACTATACCGAACCCCGGTAGTATCATACTAGGCTAACCCCGGAAATAGGCTGTAACTCAAAATGGGGCCGAATCCAGGCTTAGCTAGTATCATGTTCGATGTTCTTGTATTTAATGTGTCGACTAAAAATCCAAAACAGCTTCAGTCGACGTGGAATTAGTTGTATATGTCATTGAATCCCCATTTCGTATTTCTTTTTATATTGGAAAGATCGTTTTTACATTGTCATCATATTAAATTAAACTTACATATGCAGAAAAAAACAAAATAGTTATAAGGAAAACTTTAATAGCTTGTCAGATAGAGGACGTTGTTCCAAATGCAAAATAAATTATATAATTTTAAGGTTAATTTGAAAAAAATAGCTTATGTTATAAAATTACAGTTTTTTCAGATTTGCTTATGTTTCAGATTTGCTTTAGTCCATTTAGCTATTCTTCAATATTTTCTTCTAGTATATTGTAAACTTACAGTCAACTTAATATTGGAAAATCATTTTATAATCAAATTATGTTTAAGCTTTAAGGAAAATAGCATAAGTGAGTTAATCTGACTTCAGGCTTGACCTTTACTTTATTACGAATAGTATGAAATACTATGAAGTCTGGTGATGGGTTGGATGGTCAAAAAAAAAAGTTCGCTCAAACTTTTTTTCTAGGCGTTTCCGAGGTCGGGGAGTCCGAAAATGCAAAAAAAAAAAGTGTCCGGGGGACGCGTACGCGTACGCTTTTTATGTGCGCAGCAACATCTCCTAGAACCGCTTGTCCGATTTTAATGAAATTTGGCACACAGGCTCTAACATACTTCGCGCAGGTGCCGGTACAAGATGAGATCGATCCTTTCAGTGGGACCATGTTAGATTTCCCCATTTATGTGGGAACCTACGTGTTTTTGTTCTACGGGAAAATGTAAAAAAAAATTTCATGTCTCAGATTTGGATGAAATTTAAAACATAGGTTGGTATCATGATTGTCCACAAGCCTACCAAGATACAGGTCTGTAACTTCAGGGGGTCCATGGTAAAATTTCCGATTAAAATTTCGTATACTCTAGACTCTAGAGCATATAGTAATTTTTATCTAATTAGCATAAATTTTGGTACATATGATAGCTTCCGTATGTACTTGGTGTCTGTAAAATTTGAAGTCAATACTTCAGTGGGTCCATGTAAAAATCCGTAATTACTTTTCATAGGTTCAACTATCTATATCTACAGTACCTTTCACCCAATTTCAATGATATTGAACACACAGTTTCACTTAGTTATCTATTTGATACTCCACAAATTTGTAGTTGGTAGGTACAGTACGTTCATGGGAAACTAATATATGAGCAACTTAGTTTCCGAAGAATATTTTCTTTATGCTCTATAGCTTGTAATTATTATCCGATTTCAATGAAATTTGGTACACAGGTTGAGTTCATGATTCTGCATAGGTTGACCAAATTACAGGTTAGTAGGATTAGGGGGTCCATGTTAAATTTCCTATTTAATTTTTAATTTTTTTTTTTTCATATGTTCTACAGCATATAGTAATTGTTAACCGATTTCAAAGATATTTTATATATAGGCTAATTTTGTGATCTAGTTGGCTCTCCTGAAATTTGGAGACCTTCAGGGGGTTCCTAGAAAACAGTTTTAGTTTCCGAATTTTATATAATTACGTGTTTTATAGCATGTAATTATTATCTGATTTTAATGAAATTTGGTACAAAGGTAGACCTTCTGATTATGCATGTGTTGGCCATGATAGAAGTTAATACCTTCAGGGGGTCCATGCTAAAATTTCCGATTAATATTTCATATGTTCTAGAACATATGGTAAATATTATTCAATTTCAATGAAATTTTGTACACAGGTTGGATTCGTGATTACGCATGTGTAGACTAAGGTAGAAGTTAGTAGCCGGAGGGGGTCCATGCTTAAATTTCCGATTAATATTTAATATGTTCTAGAACATATGGTAAATATTATTCAATTTCAATGAAATTTTGTACACGGGTTGCATTCGTGATTACGCATGTGTAGACTAAGGTAGAAGTTAGTAGCCTGATGGGGTCCATGTTAAAATTTCCGATTAATATTTCATATGTTCTAGATCATATGGTAAATATTATCCAATTTCAATGAAATTTTGTACACAGGTTGGATTCGTGATTACGCATGTATAGACTAAGGTAGAAGTTAGTAGCCTGAGGGGGTCCACGCTTAAATTTCCGATTAATATTTCATATGTTCTACAACATATGGTAAATATTATTCAATTTCAATGAAATTTTGTACACAGGTTGCATTCGTGATTACGCATGTGTAGACTAAGGTAGACGTTAGTAGCTCTAGGGGGTCCATGCTAAAATTTCCGATTAATATTTCATATGTTCTAGAACATATGGTAAATATTATTCAATTTCAATGAAATTTTGTACACAGGTTGGATTCGTGATTACGCATGTGTAGACAAAGGTAGAAGTTAGTAGCCTGAGGGGGTCCATGCTTAAATTTCCGATTAATATTTCATATGTTCTAGAACATATGGTAAATATTATTCAATTTCAATGAAATTTTGTACACAGGTTGGATTCGTGATTACGCATATTTATACTTATTATAATTATTTTAATAATATTATTTATTATTAAATAAATAAAAATATAAAATTATATCAATAAATAATAAAGATGAGCAATTTTTGAAGAAACCACTGTTTGTTACAAAGATAATGTTAATTACAAAAAACTTTTGGACATAAATCGCTGTTAAACAACATACTATGAGTTATCTGCTCCCCCTAGTTAGCAGCTTTTTTTTAAATACTTTTCAATAATTTTTAGGTAATTTTTTTCGCATATTTCCTTTAACATTAAAAATGCATTTGCGAAATTATCGTAAAAAAAAAGGGTTAAATCGCGGGCTGTTGCCATGCCAGTTAATTTATTTTTCCGTCAAAATTTGTAATTATTTTAATAACGAAACTATCTATTCTTCCTATTTTTATTTTTATATAATTCTTTATTACTGTAATAGGTCTTCTGAAAGGTCTTCTGAACTTTCCTTTATTGCTGTTTCGAATTTTCCATGTTTTTTTTATCTTTTTTTGATATTTAATTGACATTCCATTTATGGTATTTATTTAAAAAAATTCCAATGTTTGAAGAAGGTTGGCAAACCGCTAAGGTTGCCCCTGCTTGTAATTAATTCTTTTTCGGAAAATTATTTTTCTGTTTTTCATTTCCATATTTGTCATATTTCGAATTGTATTGAATCTTTGATCAACCAATTTAAATATTAAATCTTAAAGCCATTACGTATCAAATATTTAGCTTATTTATGTTGCAACCTTGCAACTCATATCATTTTTTAGATTGCATGTGGTTTCGGTAAGTTTCACGGAAATCATATTGTGTATCTGTAAGAAATATTTTCTTATTTTCATTTTCATTATCGATTTCAGCTTTTTAAATCTTTTACTAATATTTGTTAATAGATTGATAGGTTGGTAACTACTTAATTGTTTGACTCAAGTATTTTAAATCTATATCAATAAAATAAGATTTTATATATTAATTAATAGTGAACAAATTTTGATAATTTTATCATTTTTAAATTTGTAATTTTCTCAATGTCTACAAAAATTTTGGTATTTGTGGTTTTGAAAATTTGTTTTAGCTCTTTCGGATAGATAAATATATTTTTGTCTAATTTATTACCATTAGATTTATTGGTTTGATTAAATTTAGTAATTTGTATGCTATTGACAGTTATATTATTATTAATTTAATTTTCTAAGTATATTAATAGTTTCTTTCACTTTACTTAATAGTGTTTTTCCCCATTTCCATTCTGATTTTATGCAAATATTCGTAATATTTTCCTAGTGATATCACATTATTTATAGTATTTGACATAACGAATTAGAATTATATGGAAGCAGAATAATGTTAAAAAAATTTAAGTCTGTATAGATATACATACCGTTTGTCTCGGTTTGAGCTCGCCAAACTTTCAAAATTTATATTAGTAAAAAGAGTCGTAGTACCATAGATTAATAATCATTTAATATTTATTTCAATATAAAAAATCTTAAATTTTTCCATATTAATATAAATTGTTATCAGATATTTACTACCAATTTTTTTTCAAATTAATATGTAATGTGAGGTTTTTTTATTAAATTTTTCTCAATTTATTTTCGTTTTCATATTGTTTTACTAATTGTGGCATTGCTTTTCTTGCTTCAGAGTATATATGTAAATCAATTATATTTATTTCTTAATTCCTTTAATCTTATATATACATATATGATTTAATTGTAAATGTTAATATATTATAATTTAGATTTATAATATATTATAAATCTTAAACCCTCTGCATTTCCAAAAGTCACATAATGGAGGAAATAAGGGAATGGGAAAATAAAGAGAAATGTACCTGCTGGATCAACATCCCAGGTATACGCTAAGGGAAGAGATTTCCAGATTTCTCAAACAAAAGGGTTAAAGAAGTCCTCACATTTAACAAAACCGAGCTACGTAACTAGCCTATTCACGGGCCACTGCGCGCTCAGGTATCATATAAACAAAATCGGTAAGTCTGATTATAGTGACTGTTGGTTCTGTTCAGATGATGAAGAATCTGCGGAACACATCCTCTGCGATTGCTAGGTAAATATTATCCAATTTCAATGAAATTTTGTACACAGGTTGGATTCGTGATTACGCATATTTATACTTATTATAGTTATTTTAATTATATTATTTATTATTTTCGTTATAATTAAATATAAAAGAAATAAAAATATAAAATTATTAATTTTTAAATCAATAAATAATAAAGATGAGCAATTTTGAACAAAGCACTGTTTGTTACAAAGGTAATGTGAATTACAAAAAACTTTTGGACATGAAACATAACTACAAGTTATCTGCTCCTCATAGTTAGCAGCTTTTTTTTACTTATTGCCTACACATAAATTACATAAATTATTAGTTTTTGTAATATTAATTAAATTACTTAATTTTGATTTTGAATTATTATTTTGTTGTAAGCTACATATGTATGTATATAATTTTTTGAAAATATACTCGCTCGTATATGCGAGCTTAAATTACACATTGTACAAGAAAAGTTTGCACAACGGTGACTAATATGTAATCGTTTTTTTTTTAAATTTTTTACATCATTACGAAAATTATGAATTTGAGTAAATTTTTTTATTTATAAAATATTTTGTGAAGAATTTTAAATTATCCTTTTTTAAATTTAATTAAAACTTTCTCAATTTCAAATAGAATTCCAAATTGGGATAATAAAATTCCAAATGAATGCTACTACCTGTTGTTTGGGTTCCGGGTCTGCAGCTGTATATACCAATGAAATGATACTTACAGGGGTTGCATTTTCATCTGTTAAAAGTAACCTCATTTCAATCTCTTATAATGGATATTGGGTGTACAATGATTTAAAAAATATCACCAATTTAATTTAGTTCCTTTATTATTTTACCTAGGTTTAAATATATCATAAACATCCAAAAAAATAATCGTTGCAGATTTTTGAATGATTTATATTAAAACTCCAAAAACTCAAAACTCTATCAGAAATTCTTTTTATGTAGTTATATGGAAACAACATAACTACTTTAATTAATGTATTAAAAATATAAATAAAATATATATTCTACAGCTACAAAAACATAGGAAACGAACATTTTATTTTTATAATTCATACAATGGTACAAGAGTCATTTTAAAAACCATCTATCATCCAACAAATATATATAATTCCATAAAATGTTTGTATATCCTTTTAAATTAATTAATAAAAATTTGTTCCATTTTTCATACAAAATTATTTTTAATTTATAATTATTATGTTGATATAATTCCATATGTGACTAATATAATTAATGTTATAAAATTTGTGATCTAATTATTATTATACATAGTAGATATAAAATTACAAAAAAAAAAAATTGTTTCTGTATTTTATAAATTGGAATCTATCAATTTAAGTTGAAGAAATTATGTTTTTTTTATGTTGTATATATCAAAATTTGATGTGGGTTTCTTATTCACACTTGTAATATTCATACTTGATATTAAATTAAACCTTAAAAGATATGTTACACTAACGTAATAATTAAGGATATTATATAAGTAACAATAGTATTTGTAGTATAGTAGATACACTAAATATATTTATTACCGTTGAGAGCAACCTTTGACTCTATAAGGTATTCATTTCATAATTACAAAATAATTGAAGTAATCCAATAGGATTATAGAGTGCTTAAATTTTATCTGGAACTTTAGATATGTAACTGAATATATAAGTAAACAATAGAGTAACAATTATAATATATCTAAACAATGAAAATATGATGATAATTATAATTATAATGATTCTTAATAATACACTGTTATTAATTTGGCTTATGAAAAGATGATTTATATATTTGTGATTTTAAATCCATTGAGTTCATTTTATTCGGATTGAAATTGATTTATATTAAAGATCGTGTAATATATTATATTTCTATTATTCTAAAGGAATATCAAGGGAAAATTTAACATATAATAAGTCTTATGATAACTCTAGGTAATCAATCTAATAGAGATTCAATTTAATTTGACAATATACACCTAAAGTTCCAAATTGCCCCTAAGTCATGGCGATTTGGAACTTGTAGAATTTAATTTAAAAAATTAAAAAAATGTATGTTTAAATTCCTAATTTTTTAATGATCTAGCAAAATTTTACTTTTTACACTTATTTTTATACTTTAATATAATCTTTGGTTAAATACATTAATGAGACTAGACGAGAAACTTGATGTAAAACGAGTGTCAAAATCAAGAAAGATCAAAACCACTTTATGATTCAAAAATTAGGAAATAATGGTTCTTAAAATGGTTTAATTTTCATTTACATATTGTAAAAATTTACAATGGCAATCAGATTCTTTCTCATTTTATTTTGTGTATTCTATATTTTTTTATAATTTTACTACAAAGTTTCATTTAAATCTGGAATTCAAATTGTATTTGACAACATGCTAACAAAACTTGATATTCTTTGATTTAACTAAACATCGCATTGCTTTCTTTAATTGCAATAAAATCTTACGAAAACTCTTGAATGTGGCCAAATTTTGATTTCGGCTGTAATATAATATTTTTCCGAAAGAAAATTTAATATTTTAAACAGTGTAGATTTTATTTTATCAGAATTACTTATACTTATAAGTTCATTTATGATTAAAGTTCGCTGTTAAATAACATTACTAATATTATTATATAAGACGTGTACTTTTAAGGATTAAACACTCATACTAAAAAACAAATTCTCATAATTCTATACATTTATATATGATTCTATCTTTATATAATAAATATCAATCTATTCACATTTTTTTTGTGATATAATAATAATCTAAGCATTAAAAAATGGCACGTATATATGACAAACTATATACTAATTCTCTATATAGTTATAAATATAATCTTTAATGTTATTAAAAGTAACTTTGTAACTGCATTAACAACAGACTATACTCATCATAGTGTTGATATTTCTATGAAAAGGACATAGATGGAAAGCGCGGGTTTTATATAAGAGTATATATAAAAAAGTTTTCAATCTATACAATTATTATCTTTTCACTACATATAAAAAAGAAAAATTTTTATGAAATTTTTAAGATTTTTCTTTTTAGTTATTGTTATATATACAAATAAAATACTGATCTTACAATATACTTTTAATATTATTATCTATACATCCTTTTAATATACAACAATATATAACCATAAATGTCCATAAAATTGTTATATTTGTACATAATATTATATAGATGAAATATATATATATATATGTGTGATTTGTGTGGTTTCTCTTTTACAGATGGGAAAACTAATGACAAAGTCTCATACATCATTACGTGACGACTTTCAAGTATCCTGTAAAGAATTAGATGTTCTTGTTGATTCAGCTATTAATTGTTTTGGTGTATTGGGATCACGTATGACTGGCGGTGGTTTTGGTGGTTGTACAGTAACATTATTACAAAAAGATTCTATTGATAATGCTAAAGAAATAATGAAAAAAGATTTTATAGATAAATTCAATACTAAAGTTGATTTTTATGTTTGTACACCAAGTGATGGTACAAGAGTTTTAAATTTATAAATTATATTTAAACAATATTATCTAAGTAATATATATATATATATATATATACAAAAATATAAAATATATGTAAGAATATATCAAATTGCTAAACCACATACTGTGAATTGTGCAATATATATAAAATAAATCTAAAGATATAGACAATTTATGTTTTATTTAAAATGGATTTTGCAGTACCACTAAAACTGATTTTTATTTGTTTATATGTTTAAATATTATATAAATATATTATTGTATTTTCTTATGTAATAATGAAAATAAAATGTAATTCTGGTTTTATTGGATATAATTTAGATTAAATTTTATTTGTTAAAACAAAAACTTATGAAATAAATTAAGTGAAATAATGACGAACATATTATTTTATGTTGTTGAAATTGTGACTTAAATTATAATTACTATCAGTTGGATTTAGGGTGGAGTAGTGGAATAACTATCAAGTGTTGTGATGCAAAAAGATTACTTTAAAAATAATAGATTGCTCGAATTAATTTTTATGTATTTTCGATGTTTCAATCCCCAAATACCTTTGTAAATAAATGTTAAATGTTATTCAATTTCAATAAATATGGCTGTAAGATCGGTCTTCATAAATTACCTAAAATCATCTTTGATGTCCTAGAGTTAGAATGCCTGTTTTAAGAGGTTTAATTTAATGACATATAATTGACTCTATAATGAATTTCACATGAAAGAATGTTCTGTAGAAATTATGGTGAATTTTTTTTACATTTATGACTTAATTTCTTAAGCAAATGGCTTAGTTACATAATTTAAAAGTTGAATAATCTTGAAAATTAATTGATAATAAACCGAAACGGTAATGCCTGTCAACGTTAATCTGTACATTATCATTTTCATGATAATTACAAAACACACTTGTGGAAACCCGTAAACTGGTACGCTAACTTAAAGCATCGTTTTCGTATATGCAAATGTTATATTGATCATAATTATAGCGTTGTGATCACTCACGAGACTAGTTTTTTATTTGTATAGCAACTTAATACAATTTTTATTCTGTCTAGTGGATTGTTCAAGTTGAACTTATATACAACATAATGAATTATTTATTAACTGGCAAATTATTTAGAAATTTTTGCTAAAAATTGACGATTGTCAATAGAAAACAATCTCCCTGAATAGAAGATTACACTATTGATTTAAGATATTTGATATAATAATTAATATTCTAATTCTTATAATTAATACCATCGTAATTCTCGGTTAACAAATATTGTGATTTGTAAGAATATTTATTTACTTTAAATAAGAATTTTATCCCAAATTTGCTTTTTTATTATGGTGCTGAAGCTGATTAGTTTTGATTAGCTGAAGCTGATCAAAAGTGCTACGCAATGAAAATTAAATCGCTATCCATTAAATTGATTCTTTTATCATGTAAAGATAAAATTAAATAAAATTTCTTTAATTACAACGTAACAATACAAAAACATCAATCAACTTAACAATACAAAATGCTTTCATTAATTATTAAAACCTTTATCTCAATTTCTGCAATACTCAGCTTTATTAACACTTTTATCGTTTGATCCTTTTTTTGTTGGAAGTATCTTCAAAATTGATTATGATTGTGAATTATTATTGCCAAAATATTCTGGATGTGTAAGTATTGTATGAATATTGATTAAGTAATGCTGAGTATAATACTAAATTCCACTGAAGAATAATAAAGAATTTTGTTTATTTTCATATAAAAAATATTAAATATTTTTCATTCTGTTTTTTTTTTTTTTCGATAGAATTTTCTGATGAAGCTAAATTGAGTTGATAGTGATAATGCATTCTTTTATGAAAGCTGTGATAAAATAGTGGCAGAAAGCAAAAAAACCAACAAAAATAAATAATGCTGTATCATTGTCAGAGAATTAATAATTTTTTGGAAAGTATCCAGTTGAAAAATGAAGGAAAAAAAAAATTGGATTTTTGTACAAAATTAATGTCTAGGTTTCATGAAATATTTATATTTTTTTTATGAAAATTAACCATTCGTGAAAGATAAAGTTGTCTGTCTTTATCATTATGATATTAAATTATGCTGAAATTCTATATATATATATATATAGAAAATTATAATAGCTACAAGTTTTTTTCTTGGCTCATAGAATAAGTTAAATATACGATTAGTATTTGAATTAAAGTTTATAGTCGTTAAGTTATGCTGAGATTATAATGGTTATGATAAATACATTAGTGATTTTTTGCTTTTTATTCCAAAAAATAGAATTTTAGGCTGAATTCAATAGTAGCAGCTCGTATCGTCGTAGATAATTCTGATTATGTATTATGTATATATATGTTGCGGTGCCGCCGATCTTTTCTCGGGTCCAAATTCAAGAGATGGGTACAGATGATTTTTACGTTATATTTTTATTATAGTACACTTTTTTTATAGTCCTCGAATGAAGAACTTCGATTGTGTTTGTCATTTACTAATAAACTTCTGGAGAGATTGCTATTTTTTACATTTGCACAGTTCTTAACTCAGAATTTGAAATAACTCACAATTTCAAAAACCGAAAACTTGTTTTATGATAGTGTTTCAATATCAAATATTTCAATACATATTTCAATAAAACTAAGAGCCAATATAACTGAAATATTTAAATAATATAAAAGGTCATTCATTAAAGTGTGTTACAAAGTTAACTTGAAATAAAAAAGTATGAATAAATTTTTTTTTTTACGAATGTTCGTTTAAATTACTTTTTTAACACTATTTCATTCATATGACCACCAGGGCTACGCCTGAGAAATCCAATTCGTTCAACATAAAGCTTCTTCAAATGCATGTGTATATTATTTTTATGCCAAATCCGGCAATTTTTTATTAACCTACACATTCAACCAAAATCTGCTTCATCCGAAAACATGATTTTTTGATAAAAAAAAGTGGATCAAATACAAGCTGTTCTAATGACCAATCACATAAACGACGAGACATCAAATGATCAATTGACTTCAGTTCTTTTGTCAACTGAATTTTATATGTTTTCAAACCTTGTTTTTTTTAGTAAAATACACTATAATGAAGTCACAGAAGTGTTTAATTTTTTGAGATCGACGTGAAATTGATTAATTAGGATCTTCAGCATCATTGGCAGTTACAGTATTGCTATTGGGTCGACTACGATATATTTCATTCACGTTTTGTATTGAGTAGAATAAAATATTTTTCAAATCTATCCACAATTCGACGTATAATTTGCGTTGTTGGTTGATTAACAGAACCATAAATAATTCACTAAGCGCTCTTTGAACAATTTGTAAACGTTGCTCATCATTTGTATAGCGATCCATTACGAATTGTTTGTCTGTAATGAACAAAAGCAAAAATTAAAATATGCCAGACATTCCAATTCCTACTGACAAATGTATTTCACGCTTCACACCTATTGAAAGAACCTTTTTGATAACTAAAAATTTGAACTACAATCATACAAATTACATCAAAATAAAGTTTGCATAATATTAAACCTTAATAAATAAAGTTTTTACCAAATCGTTTATAATTTAAATTTTGTGAATTTTTCATTTTTACTTTTAGTAAAACGCAACGATTCC
This sequence comes from Rhamphomyia laevipes, assembly GCA_963920725.1. Taxonomy (NCBI): domain Eukaryota; kingdom Metazoa; phylum Arthropoda; class Insecta; order Diptera; family Empididae; genus Rhamphomyia; species Rhamphomyia laevipes. The sequence continues at coordinate 22,757,511 of OY987256.1, read as the reverse complement.
AATTCTTATTATAAATCGAATAATCATAAAATTTTCATCAATAAAAATCTATTTTTTATTATAGATTCTTAATTTATATATGATTTAATTGACAAATTATCGAATGATATTTTTCAGTTTTTCTAATATAAAATTTTCTTAAACTTTTTAATATAATTTCGTTCTCTAAGAATTTTACGAATTCACAAAAAATAATTACTTTTGGCAACATTCTTAAATGATTATGATCTGTAAAGAAGTTTTATTTTAATTTGCAATCATAATCGTTTTATTTTTCAGTTGACATTTTCATTAAAATATTTTTCGGTTTTCTTAATTTGTTTTTCAACTATATTGTGAATGTGTTTGTGTATATAACCTATAAAAATGAATTGAAAAATACCAACAACACAAAATTTAAATGAAAATTGCCTATTATAACTTTTCTTTGAATTAAAAATTTTCATTCTATATTTTACAGAAATTATTGTAGAAGACAAAATAAAAACTTTACATACATATATTTTTCATTTTCTTAGAAGAAAATGATTGCACTAATAAAAATTTATTACTAATTCTCTGGTGGCAGGGACGACAATGGTGAGCCGTAGAGGAAGGAATTCTGATATTATTATTTTTTTTATTATTATTATTTCTTTTTTTCCGGTTGAGTAATTTAGTACATTTTCCTTTAGATATTAACATCATTTCGCCAATTTTACATGATAATAAAGTTTAAAAGTTATATCTCCTTTTTTTTATTTTGTCGTAAGTTTTTCTACATATTTTCATTTTTTTTTTTTTTTGGTTGTTGTTATTATTCATTCGTGTATTCCATGTTTATTTAAAATTATCATGTATAAATATCAAGAATTTGTTTAACAGGATCCCAGTTCAAGAGTCAAATAACTAACAAAATAAAATAATGGGTTTTTAAGATAACTTTGAATATTTATCAGTATAATATTTAGGAAAATCATACAATATGAAATTTAGGTGAAAAATACAAAAATTGCATTTCTGACCTTTGATTTACTGATTTAAGGCGCCTCTTCCTGTATTGGCTTTCTTGCAATATGAAATACAAGATATTAAAAATACACGACTTTTAGAATTACGAAAGACTTTTGCTAGCATATAATTTCCGAGAAAAGGTATCAATAGATGTCGCTGTATCAAATTCAAAGTTGATATTTATGGTAAAACTTAATATTAAAAATGAAAAAACTAATTATTTTTAAAATCAATTTAAATAAATTCATTTATTTAAAATATAATAATGGATTTCAAATAAGTTTTCATTCAGGTTTTGTGAATTCCGATTTTTCGGAATCACTTTTCCATGCTAAAGTCATCATTTATATAGGATAAAGAAAAGACTATTTGAAAGAACGGACCCCTTTACTGAATCTTGGCGTTTCACACTATGATTAAACAAAAATATTTTCATTTAATACAATAATTTCTAATGTAGTCACCATAATATTATAAAATCCATTCATTTTATAGGATATCTAAAAAAAATAAACAAAAATTATATGAATTCTATTAAACATATTTTTCTTCTTTTTTAATTTTTCAAATAAATATTTATTTGTTATAATAGGCACTGACGACAGCAATAAAAATAATATTGTCATTCTCATCATCCTTACAACAACAACAAAAACATACTTGTATTTATTTGGAATTATAACTCTATGAGTATTCATACATTCCTGCTATGATCATTTCCAGTTCCTGTAGAACGGAAGGAAATCTAATCATAGACATCCATATACGCATAACAACAACAACAACAAAAAAAATGTATAAAATAAACATGTCCCTTTCTATGAAATGGAATTCAAAATGGAATTCAAAACTTTTAACCAAAGTATGACAACAACGACAAACAGTTATTATATAGAAAATAACATAATCGTCATAATAATCATCAACGCTATCATTAAGAGCCTTATTAAGATTAATTCAAAATACCACATACAAAAGGCATATATATACATATAGATTCGTACATTTATATACTGTGACAATGTAATAAACCCGTAGAGAGGCATCATCATGAAAATATTTTGTTGGTAAGGACATTTATTTTAGTGTCTATATATTCAATTCAGAATAATTTTACATTATAATTGACGCATATTTGTTTGTAATAATGTTTTGATTAGAAAATTTCAAGAATTACTTTACAGTATAGTAGAAATAATGAAAATAACTTTTTATATTATTTTGGTTATTTTGTGATTTAATACAATTTATTTTAATTAAATGTTAGAATTAGGTAAATGATTATTATTGATGTTATTTTTCTTTATCATTTTTCCGGTATCGTTGGTTGATTGATAGATTGATTAATGATTGGAATCTTAAATACTTAAACCATAATTCAGCCTATTGTAGCCCTTGAACCATTCATATTACAGATACCGTGATGGTAGGCTGAGCCAATATCGACCGAAATAGAAGAACTCTTGCTTCATGTAGTAGTAACATGCATGAGACAGGGAGATTGTCACAAAAAGTGTTCAATCGTCTCGAGTTCGTCTCAGTATCCTCTATATTGCTAAATAAAACGATATCGTTAATATAAAAAAATAACGAAGAAAAATAAATAAATCGTCACCTTAGTTCTTAAATATTCAATAGAACATTTTTTTTTGGCAAATTTAGTCCAATATACAAAGGCCCATACGATCTTTCAATTGGTGCAATTATAGTCATTTTGTTGTGTTGTGTAATGGTTTAATTAAAGTCCATACAACATCAAGATCCTCTGCTAAAACTTCGAAACGATATCTCTGTGATATTTAGAAAACATAAATTGTACAGTATCATAGGAATAATTGATATTAAATCTGCATTTGATTCTGTCTGCCTAATTTTTAAAATAATTAAAATGGGTTTTCCACCAAATATTATCTCTATAATTTCAGATATCTTTATATTAATTTCGAAGGGAAAAATTCTGAAAAAAATCCTGTGAAATCTGGTGTCCAACAAGGCTCAATAACAGGGCGTAAATTATACAATTTATATTTATTTTATATGGCTTTCCACATACTTCTAATATTAGATATCAAATTCGATCAAAATCAAATTTATATGCTGATAATACTTCTATATTTCTATATGCCCACGCTATAAATCCAGATTTGGCTCTTAAATACAAAAAAAAATCATTTAAATATTTTTACTGACTACTATAAAAAATTGGATATTGAAATAAATCCAAACACATCATAATTCATTTGTTTCCGAAATTCGTATAGCCGAGCTAGATGATATGCAAAAGCCCATACGTTGATAAACGATATTTGTTCTAATTAAATTTCTTGTTTTTTAACAAGAAAAAACAAATATTTATTTATTAAATGCTGATAAATGCATAATTATGCTTTTTACAATTAGAACAAAAATTTTGTCATACAAAACTTATATGTTATAAATAGCTAATATTGTGTCGTAATCGTAAATATTTATTATATTTTGTAAATAAATCATACGGTGACGACACAGATCCAAAATCATTATAAGCGATCGCTTTGGATTAGTGTAGGCACTTGAAATCAAGTATTTGATTTAGCTTGAACATTGTTATTGTTAGATATTAATAAAGAGTTTATTTATAGCTCTTTTGAATCGTTCGTTACTTATTGAGTATCACCCCCTACAAGAGGTAAGGTGAACAACATTAAGAATATCGTATATTTAAAATAGATATACACAAGGAGAGATCTTGTATTAAGAATAATAATCTCATCATTTTTGTTTTTATCTCATATTCATAATTTGTGCATTATCCTAAGTTTATTAAAGTTTTATTTTTGATATTCAACAATATGAAAATATTATTTTTAAATATGTACTTACTATTTGCTCAATATCTCAATATAAAACCAACAAAGTATCAGGGTTTATACATAATTGTTCAATAGTGAACATAAATCATTAATTTACTAAAAATAAACTTTATGTCATAACTTATAGAGCTGTTTTTTTTTTTATTATTTTTTATAGATAAAATATATATAAAACGATTATAAAAAAAATTGACATTTATGATATGTGCAAAAATGTTGATACTAACCCATAATTAATTCAAAATATAAAATTTTTCTGAAATAAGTTTTAGGATAATGAAAATAATGAACTGGAGAGAAGAAATGTAAATTTTCTAAATTAATTATTTTTAAAATTAAGTTTCCTTAACGATATTGTGATGTGTCTGTCTTAAATTTTTACATTCGGTTTTTCTTAATTTTCATTAACTTCATTATGGTTGGGCCATAGTTGGAAAGTAATTTTCGAATTAATAAACTTAATTTATATCTGTAATTGCAAATATTTTTCTTTTGTTGGTAGCTTTGAACAAAAATACTGAATTACTGAATTCGTTTTAAATTTTTAAAATTGATATATACTTAAAATCGTCGTATGTAGAAAAATACAAGATAATAAATTCAATTTACATAAAATGTAATATTCTATGAACAGATTATTTATCTTCTTAATTTTATATAAATTTAATAAAATTTAAATAAAATTTTGAAAACCAAAATGTACCAGTAAATAATAAACTGTAATTTTAGTAATTCATTTTACAATTTGTGGTAATGTTCACTGAGCAAAACTTTAATTTGATACTTTTTCAAAGGATAAAGTTTATCTTTTATTTTTTCACTTGTAAATTTTCAAACTTTTATGTTGTCCAGCATAATAAGGATTCCATATATTTATTCGAATACTCTGTAAATAATGCTAGCTACTTCATTTTTAAATGAATACCTAATTATTTATGTTTATATTTTAGTTGTAGACTACAACAAAATGAAAAGTAAAAGTTTGTATTTTATATATACAAAAAATAATTACATAACCGGAAACAAATTAATGCTATTTGCGGATATAGTATAAATTTTGAATACATTTTATAAATATTACTTGTTTTTATATATTAATTTTTATGAAATTATATTGGAAATTAAAATTAGTTGAAGGCTTTTTTTTATTGTTTACATTATTTAATTTTTTAGGCATTTTTTTGTACCAGTACACGATCAGTTAATATCTTAATTTGTCCATGGTCCATCTCTAAGTTTCTGTATATAGAAGGGTTAGTTACTAATGCCATTACCATTCGAAAGCTGCAAGTATCTTTTTGATTTCCCAGATTTTGGACCTAGGTATTTTATAAACCTTAGTTGACAGTATCCGCTCTATCACGAAAAGTCTGCAAAATGATTTATTGTAAATTAATAAATTATTTAGCATCAGTTTAAATTGAATGCTACAGCTATAGTCCAAGACGTAAGACACCGAACTCTTGCAGAAGAAGTACCACAGTAACCTGCTTAGCGATGGACCCGTAATCTCAAATAGTATACACTTAAAAACATATTAAATTTTATTACATTAATTTAAATGAGTAATTAATGATTATTTTAATGTGTGATTATTGTAGTATGATTTTTACTTCATCAAGACATTAAGTATATATAAATGTTATAATTGTATACAGAAACAAATTTTAATTTTAATGGAATTAAACGTTTTTATGTCTCATAATGTAAATATTTTTTATGTCTATTCATAGTTAGAATTTTTATAGAGCTAATTTGTTTTTAGTTGAAATTGGATCACATTAATAGAATACCATGATTTGCATCAACTATAAACAACATCAAACAAATCAATCTGAAAAATTATCCAAAGTATATGAACCATTGTTTGTTGTATGCTACGATAACGTTATGAAAAAAATAATATCGGTTTATATCTTCCAGTTTGTTGATGAAAATTCTGTCTTGTAAACGACGACAGGATCTTGAATTCTTAAAGTCATATTTGAAAAATAATTTAAGCAGTCTTTCTCAGTCACAGTATTAACGCTTCTACTTATTATTTGTACCAAGTTATGTTCACCAGACTCACTTAATTATCATGTAGCAAAACTTTTTACATTCAAAAATAATAGTTTATAATAACTTGTTCAAATACAAACCTTTCAAAAAGCATTTTGGTGGAATAAACAATAAATTTAAATTAGTTGTTGTTACAATACTTTTAACGGTTTCAGTTTTATGTCTTGTTGCGTTATCCATTATGAAATATGCTTCCGATTCGGCATTTTCTAATGTAATTTTTGTTATCAACTCTTCCAAAAATAAGCATAAATTCGCTGAATTAGTAGAACATGAAAACAATATTTTATAATGAATAAGCTTCCTTTTACTGATTGCAGCGATCAGCATTGTATACCGCCCACGAAGGTTGGAACTACAACAGAGGCCCGGGTATTTACCTTTACTCGAGCTTGTGTACGGCGTAAATGTAAATTAAAGCCACTTTAATCGATAAATAATATCATTTCAGGTTCTTGGTCCATCAGGCGGGAAAATTGTACCGCATATTCTTTCCTTAAATTAATTGTTTTGGGACAATTCATACGATCCAATTGAACAGATGCTATATCTTTAGAGTTATTTTTAGATTCCTAAGAACATTTTGAATGGTTGAAATAGATACATTACAATTTTCTTCAGCTAATTTCATCTTTACATTTTTTAATGTTATTTTTTTAAATAAAAATTTCAAATTTCCTTAAAATTTCAGGTACTCTTTTTTTAACCACCATGAAGTTTTTCAGTTATTTTACAGCAGTTTTCTGTATATCAATTTATTACACTTCTTGTTGTATTATAATTAATTCCAGTTATTTCTGCAGCGTCTGCAAATGTTTTACCATCTTCAAACATTTTTATTAGCAATTCTTTTTGAGCCTTACTTATACATTTGTATATGTAGTTTATTCATTAGACTACTTTTATTGACATTGCTGCTAGTATTTTGACATTCACTTTCTATATACTTGAATTTGATGAATTAATTTTCTTAAATTTTACAAGTTTAATAACTAGCACTACGTAACTGCACTCAATTAAAATTAAATTGAATGACCCACTTTACTATCAATTGCATTGAGTTAAATTTAAGAATTGCAGAAAAAATGCTTAAAATAGTAATTGTTAAAAACAGTAATAGAAAGTGCTAATTGTATTGATTTATTGATATAAATTATTCATTAATACAGTAATCATTATTAATAAATTATAAAAGTTATTATTATTAATGATTTTGTTATTTTGTAAAATCGTTAACTTTGTGCTATATTTTAACAACAGCCTCTTTTTTGCACCAATGTGAAATATATTATCGAATACTTCGATAATATATATAGTAGTGCTACGAAAAAATCGTTAATGTTGTTTATGAATTTTATATTTGAATTGTTATTATAACGTTATCGGATATTGTTATTTTATGAATGTGGTATCTAGTTCTACTCAATCAGATTTTTAGAGTTATCTACAAAATTGATTATAAACTAGTTCGATCTACTATAGTAAAATTTTATGTTTAAATAATCTCTAATTGATGAAAATGGTGTAGTTTATTAATATATGCTATGATACTCACACTTATTATAATTTATTTATGGTCATGATTGTAAGACTAAAAAATTGGAACAATAATTTTATAAGTAAGTTGTCATAAATTATATTTTAATATATAAAAACTTCGTATGAAATTAATATAGCTAATATCAACCTAAGCGACTGAAGGACTTCTTATATTTTTAATTCATCTTACATGTTTCACTCGCTCTTTAATACTTTCGATTATTAAATTTTAGTTTTGTCTACAAAACGGAATTTTAATTACCCTGTAGTAACTATTAGTCATACAATGAATATAGAGTAATATAATTATGCAAGATGACCTGATACACGGTATTCCTTTGATTCATTCTGAGATTTTTATTTTATAGCCAATTCGATGTGAAACTCGGTTCATCAAAATATTGCTAAATAATCTTAAAATTTCATATTTTGCCATCCTGAATTATAATTATAAAACTATTTTAAGAGACTAATTACTATAATTAATGAACCGATAGTAAACAAAAAAATTAGTATAATTAACTCGAATTGTAATTATTTTATTTATTTTTAAATAAAAGTAATTTAGTTTTACACTTAAAATCTGTTAATATTTTGTAAACAAAAATATTATTCCATAATTTATAATTATAATTTGTATTATTCCCAAGGTAAATTTTAATAATATATTTTTCAACAACTCTTCCGAAATATATTTTAGTATTTTATTAGTTATTAAACTTGCTAGTTAATCCATCAAACATAATATAAAAATTAACATGAAAACGTACTTTAATATATTTGTATTATTTATTGTTATACATTTTTTAATGGTAAAATTAATTTATATAATTTTGTAAATTTTTTTAATAACAATGTATTTTAGTTAACGATTGCTGAACATATTTCACAAAATTCTACCTTAAATCAAATGAATAAACAAGAAGATATAGAACTACCCAGTGAACAAAACCAAACCAGAAATAATGTTTTTGGAATTCTTAAGAAACAATTTGCAGATTTAAATAAAAATGTTATGAAAAATGGTAGATTAATAATAAATCTTAGTATGAATTTAAAATATTGATCAAATAATTATTATATCAGATGCTGATTGTATTGATTTGAATAATACTGGAGCTCAAGCACAAGAAAATTTACGTATAAATAATGTTAGACCTGGCATTGGAAGGGTATTACCATCTCGTTATTAGTGTAATAAGACATTTATTTGTATAATTAAATTTATGATATAAATATTTTGTTTTTAAAAATTATGATTTTATAATATAATTACTTTCTGGCTCTAAATAAACAGATATGTAAAATAAAAAGTAAATCAGCCATAATTTAAATTATATTTTATCAGGAAGTATTGTCTAATAAGAAAATGTATTCAATTTTAAAGTAGTTCATTCAAACAGCTACTCTACAAATAAAATTAATTGTCGTTTTTCTAATTTCTAAGACCCCAAACGAAATACTCAAACATTGTTAGATCATGTATAATGAAACAAGTGTATTTTTGAGTAAAAAGAATGTCGGCCGACTCTAGTTGTAGTTCATTGCAATGATTCAAAAAAAATTGTTTTTCGAATTTTACCTGATTTTTGCTGGTATGTATTTTCTGCTCATAGATAAATCATTACATAACGTTTAGTTAGAGAAATAAAAAAATAGTTCCAGTAATGTCAATGCTGTTATAGTTCCAATTTCCAAAAATGTAAATTTGATATAAATTACAAAAATAAAAATATTTGAGATACATTTTAAAACTAGATGTAATCTCAAAAAATGCAATTATTGTTATTTATTTTTAGAAAATAATGAACCAAATTTATCGATTGAAATAATATTTATAATTTTCTGAATGTGATTTACAACACTTTCCTAGTAAAACATATTTAACCCCCTAAAAAGAAAGTGATTTAATTGTAGTTCGTAAGGATAGATTCATTTCATACATAGTAAACTCGCTAACTCGCTCGCTAAGTAGGAAGTTTAATTATAGTTATGATACAATTTTACAAAAACAGAAAAATGAACTTAACTTTATGAAAAATTGCTAAACTTTTTAAAGAAAAGTATGTTTTGATGCAAAAGAGTACAAACAATGTGAAAAACATTTAATATCTTTGTATAGTATTTTATTGACTTCGTATACTGTGACATTAAAAGTAGAATGTCAATTCAAACCCTTTGTCTATATCTATACAATAGTAAAGTAGTTCTCAACTTTTTTTTAAGATAAAATCACCTTAATAATAATTATGTTTTCAATGAAACAAATAATTGTTTTTCCTATAATGTTTTCGAAGCTATTAGAATTTTTTTAAGAAAATTTACGACCGATATGTTCTAGTGAGGAAATATTTCACATATTGTTAGGCGTATTTATATTTAATTAAATTTAAGAAATCGTGGAATGTAGGAGTAATGTAATGGACTTTGCACATGAAACGCGAACTGTGAATTGCGAATATTCGCAAATTTTTACATTTCTTTAACATTAAAAAACAAATTTCAGGTTAAAAACGAGCGATTTTATTTTTCGCAACAATGTGAATGCGAGTGAACTGCGAATAATGATTTGACAGTTCGCGAGTAGATATTCCAATTCGCAGAAAAAAAAATTAAAATTGTTTATTTTCATAAATTTAATTAAATAGTTAAAAAAAAAATTGATAAATTTATGTGTATTCATTAATTTTAAAAATTTTATTTAAGAAAATTGTTTAAAAAAATTTAATTAAACATGGAATAATTCATTTGTTCGCAATTTGCAGTTCGCGTATCATGTACAAAGTGCATAATTTTGAAAAATTACTGATTCCACTATAACTAAAAGTTATTTATGTATGTTTTTTTTTAAATAATAGAAGCACATTATTAATGGAATAAATATGAATTTAGTGTAAAAAATTTTTTTTTTGAGTTTACCCCAAAGTGCCGTGACACCCCAGTTGAGAACCGCTGCTATAGTATATTAAAAAAAATTGTCAAAATTTTGTTTAAATTAGTTGAAGAATAACTATAATAATGAGTCAGTTTTATAAAATAACATTAAACAATCTCTCATTTTCCATTAATTTATAACATTATAACCATTATTTTGTTAATATTATAACCATTATTTTGTTAATAATTTGTAAATTTGAATTGAATTGTTATGGAGTCATGGATATAAATTTTTGAAGTTCTATAATTATTTCATTATATTACAACCTTGTAATTCTATTAAATTTTATTGTGATAATTATTTTTATTATAAATATGTTAACATTATTATAATATATATTTATTATAAACTACATAAAACAAAAAAACAAAAAAACTTCATTTCTTTATACTATTTAGTTCTACAAATTCAAAGAATTACTATTTTTTATGAGTTTTTTATTATATAATTTTCAAAAAATGTGTCCTTAATTCTATTTTAATATTTACAAATTAGTTTTCTATGTCTCAATTAAAATAGATAAGTTTATTTTATGGCAATACTGAAATAAATACGAGAACCTTTTTTGCAAACCTTTTTTTATGTTAATAGATAGTAACTATAAAAACAAAAAAATTCTTTAGTTTTGTATAAAGGAAATTATGGCCAAAATAAATTAAATCCAATAAATAACAATAATTATTTTAATCAATATTTTTAAATGGTTGTTGTTGTCGTAGTTGATAGATACTAGTTTGAAATATTAGTATTTGTTTTTCCAAAAGCAATTCATTTTTATTATATTGTTATAATAAACATCAAATATTGATGTTTATTATAGTAACTTCATAAATATAAAATATATTTTTAAAAAACTAATTTTTTAAATATTTATATTAACTAATATAAAGACTAATATAAAAAAATACTATTTCAAACATTTATTGGTCTGATAATGTGATAATTTATCTTAAATATTTAATCTGATAAATTTAATAAAGTTATTTTATTTAACCTTTTCCAAATTAGTTGTTTTAATTTAAATATTAATTTTTATTTATTTATTCGATAAATGGTAAAATTTAACAATATTTATACTTATAGTATTAAAAATAATAGTGATAAAATTAAATTACTGATTTTAGTATAATAAACTAGAAAATAAATAAAATTAGTTTTAAGTAACAAAAACGATAAAAAAATATAAATTTTATGATATAAGAGTCTAAATTCAGGCGGCAATGAAGCCGCTTCATAGCGGTGCCCCCTGGTTTAATCTAAATGGTCTTCACAAACGACGAATGAGCAAGTACATTACAAAGAAAAGAAATAAAACGAACCAAGGCATTCATACAAAGAAACTTATCAGTCGTAATACAAAACGAAGAACATTTATTAACTTGCGCAGGATTGGAAAAAGATAGAATATTAAACGACATACCATACTTGTACTGGTTAGCTCGAGGAAAATGGTTTAGGTCAAATTCGTGTCATTTGAAGATGACAGTATAAAATTCTTCTACTCATAATTATTTTTAAAATCTATATTTTTGTCAATTAATTTTTGCTCAAACATTATTAATATTATTGCATACATTTAGGTGCCTTATATAACATGGTTTGATGTTTGATCTACGAACTAAAAAGGTAAGCTTTTATTGCAGGTTTTATGATTTTTTCAAATTAGGATTACGAAAAAAGGACTCTAATAAAGAAGTCTCTTATTATAAAAAGTATATTTAAATAGAACTTCATGTTACCCAATATGACAAATACATTTGGGCTGATGCTGATGATGAAAATATTTAGTTAGTCAGTCCATTACAAAAATGTGCGCTATCTTTTATATAATTTAATTTTATTCACATGAAAATTAATTGTGTTGAAATACGTAGTGCACGGGTAGCCTTAAAATTAAAAATATATGTAGAAGAAATTTCATTGTTTAGTGAATTAATTGTTGTATAATTTTATTTATATAATTGTACGTCTAAATTAATAACATTATTCAATTTAATGTTTTAACATTAAAATAAAGTTCACAATTAAATATTTATTTCGTGCAATGAACTTTCACAAACGAAAGATCGCGGTAATTAATTATGTAAATTTTTCAGTTATTTATGTTTTATTTTAACACGATTTACGAAAACTTAGTTACTATATGTTAGATCACTCTGTTCAGAGTAGATCGCAAATGTTGATTATGGTGACAAAACACGGTATTCATAGATATAGAGTGAGAACAAATTTGCTGAAGTATATTCCGTTAAATTATTATCATAACTTCTTAGTTCATAAGTTAAGACTTATTCAGCCGATTTTATAGTATCATTGTCGTTTTGGATAAGTAAATATTTTTAGATTTAGATTAGTTTGATATCTTAGCAAAGTTAAGAAAAAATTATGTTATATTTAAAATGACGTTAAAAGTCTTTATATTAAGCTAGATCAGTGTAAAATCAAAATATATCGTGTTATTTCAAAATCTCGTAAAAACTAAATTTCGAAATTGGTGTACATACTTCTATCTTTACAGTAGTACTACACATAAAAAACTGATGTAGTACTACCATTTTAAAATAGAAATAAATTCTGTATAAAAAATGTTGTCGGTGTATAATTTCATATGATACATTGAATAATAACTTGAAAATTTCTCGGGAGCTGAACGTCATGGATCTGATATTATTTATATACAGGATGCCCGCGATACGTGTGCTTTAATTTCGGGAGGTGATTGGCCATAACGAAAAACGAAAAAAATCGTAACTTTTACTAACCTGTACGTCAGGTACAGCTTTCAATCCTTCAGCTTTTTGATGGAGAATAAAATGGCGGTTAATTTAAATTTAAAAAAAAATTATTACGTAACTTTTTTGAGAATTTTGATTATACTAAAAAAAAAAAAATTCCAACTTTGAGATACTAAATTTACATTACGTAACTTTTTTGAGAATTTTGATTATACTAAAAAAAAAAAAAATTCCAACTTTGAGATACTAAATTTGCACCTTGGCAACACTTAATATGATCAAATGATATCATAGTAAAGCTACGACAATTATTTGTCGAATGACAGTTTGCCATTTATGCAAAACTATAAATTTTTTTTTAAATATAAATTAATCACCATGTATCTCGGTAACGGTACATTTTAGAGGCCCCCTGTAGAACGATTTTATGACCAATCACCTCCCGAAATTAATGTACACGTAGCGCGGGCACCCTGTATAATATAATATAATATTATATCTAAATCCATTTTTTCCAAATCTCTTATTTATATTAATAAATTTACTTTTTATGTAACTTTTAAATTGCCCAACTATTTGGGACTTTTTAGATATGTAATATAAAAACATAATTAATAGTTTAATAGTAAGACAAAAAAATTTTTTTTTTTAATTTAAATTTAATTTTAATTTTTTTTATATATATAGCTAATTTAAATTTAATAGTAATACACTAATATTTGACAAATGTTATAAAATTAATGTGTAATATCAAAATATATTTAGTTTATAATCTACTGAACTGTAGATAGAAATATGGTGAAATTATATTTAAGAGTTGTAATGATTGTAGGACTAATAACAGTAGTAAGAATATCTAAATTTTCGGTTAAAATATTGGTGCTTTACAAAATTCTTATATACAATTGGTTTTTTTTAGTCATATGCTGAAGTCATGTCTGGTATAGAAAATTTTAAAATCGAAAAAAGTTCTTATAAATTAAATAATCAAATTATGACAAATTCTGGTTTTATTGGAAATTCTAGAGGTGTTTTTTTAGAATTTTTATATAAATATTAAAATATTTTTATGATTAACATAAATTTTACAGAACGTTATCAATATCAACATTATCAATATAATCCACATTGGCCATATTTTCAATTCTCACAGTATTTTAGATTTTCAACAACTAAAGCGCCAACAACAACAACTACAACAACAACAACTACACTACCACCACCAACAACAACAACTGCTAGAATAATACCCACAAGGCCGAGACAAGTTATTAATTTGATTTATAGATGGTGGTGAATTTTTTCGTTAGTTATCAGAAAGTATTCCTAAATTTATAGTATATTTTTAATGTGACTATATTTTTACCAAATTTGTTATATTAGATTCAATTTTTTTAATATGGTAACACAACTCAGAATTTAGCTTTGAATATATTTTAACTTAAATGTCTGAAAATAATATAAAATTTCAATAAAGAAAAGATTTTTATTTTTTATGCAATTTCTACAATTTTTCAGTAGCCATAATTAAAGAATTAGAATAGAAAAAGATATTGATAAGTGGGATAAACAAACATTTTTTTGCAACAATTTTGGAGTGTTAAAGCCATCTTTAATACACATCTTTAATAACATTAGCAAGAAACACTTATTTGACATGACAATTGTACCCGTGCTGACATATAGAGCTTAAATTTGAAGTATGACAATAAAAATGAACCTGAAATTACAGCTTAAAATGAGAGCTAGGGAACGTTCTCTTCTATACTTAAAAAAAATAGGAGTCAGAGAATATTAACAATAAGAGAATTAACAATTTTTTAAGATGAAAATGAAAAATCAAAAATATTCGACCCATAGTAAAAGTTAACCAAAGCAAACCTGCAATTTTTTTTTGTTAGCTTCGAATCTATCAATTTGAACACGATAGTGAGATGACAATACTTGGTTAGCATATTCCAGGAACAAGAGAAGTGAATAAGGAATTTAGGATGTACGGATCATCTAATTCCTTAGAGCTTAGACAATCTCTTAATGAAGTCCAACATGGATTTTATTTTAATAATGATAGAGTCTAAATGGCAATGGGATGGTCATATATAATCAGATCGGATGATTACAGATGGACGAACATAATTACTGAATTAATTCTAACAGATGGTAAGAGAATCGCAAGGCAATAAATAGATTGAGTTAAGATATTCAAATTCAAACATAATTATCAATAAATCGTGAACTGGGGATATAATTGGGGGAGGTTTACACCCTATTTTTTTTCTTACATCAAATTTATTGTTACGGTAGTATTAACAAAAATGAATTAACTTAAACTGATATTAATTTTAAATGAAAATATTTTATTGATGTGAACAAGATGAGAGTATACCAATTTCCTAAATCTCCAATATTAAAAATTGAACCTGAACCGAGTTTTTAATTGGGTTCGGGTTCAGGTTCGGGTTCACATAATTTTAAAAAAAACTTGCTCCGGAGCGGGTTCAGGGTTCGGGTTCGGTTTGGGTTCGAAACCCTGTATAGAATAGATGCAAAAAAACGTATGTTATCCAAATTTTACCACACTTTTGAAAATACAAAATTATTAATATAATTTTGATAAATTAATTGAAAAAACCATAAAAACATAATAAAGTTAATTAACAAATTATTATGTTAGTTTTTAGTTATAAAAAAATATATTTAGATATAAAAATGTAAAAAAAAATTGATGACATCATCAGTTTAAAAATTTAATAGGTTTCCAATAAAAAAGTAAATGTACCGAACAAAAATGAATTTTTTTAGATTTTTTTTTTTTTGGTTGGATTTATTTCAATCTTTATGTAACTAAATAATCATTTGAATATACAAAAAAAAAATCATTATGGAAATTAATTTTGTAAATGTATAAATTTATTAATATGAAAATAATATATAAGAATAACGCTTATTATTAGTTACTTTTTAATACTGAATCAAAACTAGATCAGGAGATATGTTAAGCTTTTATATGAACTTTGTAATAATAGTAATAATAATATTGACGGTAAATAGTTCAAAATATTTAATAAAATATAATATTTGAAATTAAATTTATATAAAAAACTTAAATTTTTATTTTTATTTTGTATATTTATGTAGTCAACTAAATTTAATATTGATAATCAAAATTGTTTGAACATAGAAGAAACAGATTTCGATATAGAGCAATGGAAAGATAATTTTCATAATATTAGAACATCTGAATTTGCTAATAATAGAAGAGGTAAAACCTTAAAAAAAATGAAAAATCCAAAAAAATAATTAAATATTAAAATTATGCATATATAGAACGTTATCATCATCACCGTAATCATACTCATACACACAGAACTACTATAGCATCAACTGTTTCAACAATACGACCAACAACTTCACCACCTACAACAACTACGCCACCTACAACAACAAGATCAACAACTATAGCAACGACAACTCGATTTCCTGGAATAACTTTCCGGAGTTGAATATCTTATATATGTAAAACTTCAATATTTATAATAATTTATGTTGCTTCAATATTTATATTTATAATAATTTATGTAAAACTTAGCTCATTAAATTATTAATCTATCTAATGAGAAGTAGTAGATATGCTACAATCATTTGATAAATGTATAGTAACCCTTTTTGGAACTTAATAAATATATGAAATAAAGAATAATAACAATATTCCAGCTATTCTGCATAACAACCCACAAATCAAGATAAAGCTGACGAGTTTTCTTTTATTTGGTTTACATTTATTTCTTATTAACATCAGAACTCTGAACCTTAACATAAAATATGGTAGTACCCAACTAACATTACGCCTTACAAATCGTCTTTTAAGATTTTTTTTCTCTTACATGGAACTTATAAAAACATTTTGCAAGACTAATATTTATAAGAGACTTATAAAGTTCTTAAAAAAGCGTGTATTTTTTAGCATTCTTAAAAGCCGGTTTTACTTCTTGACTAAATTTGTACTAAGAACGGATCTTATAATTGGCTTATATTACCCTTAATAAAGAGTTTTCTTAATCAAGAGTAATATACTCTTACAATATCCTTCAACTATTTTTTTAAAAGGGTTTTGTAAGTCTTCTCTTGAATTAGTTTACTATAAGAATGGAGTCAAATTAATTTTCTTATAAATGACTGTTTTTATACTTACTGAAGAAACTTCTTCACAAAAAAGAATAATTCTTTCAGTACTCTCCAATAATTACCTTAAAAGTGTTATGTAAAAGTGAGCTCAAATGAATTCTTGTTAGATAATAGTATAAGAAAAATTATAGTATTGACTCTTATATAAGGACTATAAAAGAATCTGGTAATGATTGCGTCGGTAATGATTGGATTCGTATCTCTTAATAGATATGAATGCTTTGTGGTCTACATGGATTTTAGAAATTATTATTTTTTAGAGAAATGCGTTTTCGATAGCAGGAAATCCGAAAATAGTAATTTTTTTGTGCATGAAAAAACTATCCTTAAATATTTCGGGAATTTAATGCGATTGGAGAAGCAATAAGGATTAGGGGTTTGCCCCATCTATTGTAGGGGCATTCAAAGTCCGCGATATTGCTAATTTTTAATAATTTAATTTCATACTAAATTTTGTGGGAGAAGTGGGATGATTATTTAAAGGTGTAACCCCTGCAAGCGGAGTCAGATTAAAAGAATCAAAAAAGAATATTATAAAAATGTATCTTATTTATTATTTAGTCCCAATGGTAACATTCTATCATGAGCTCCCTCATTTACAAGAAGAGATGAAGTTCTCCATTTTCAAAATTAAGATCATCGATACAATCACAACCTTTATAGTAAGTTTTGTACGTAAGATCTTGTAATTTGAGAATTTGGTAGTATATAAAGATCTTTCGATGCCAGATAAAAAAAAATATATTTTACATGAAAATTACTATGAGTATATGCTGTATGCAAAAACTAAGGTACATTTGTATCTAGGTCATACTATAAGCCTAAGCCTATCCTGGTCCTCTCTATTATTTTTTTCTTAATTACTACTTATTATAGGTTTCTTCAAGGCAGACAGATAGCGCCATATTTTTGGGAATAACTATGGCGGCCATCTTCTAATATGAGAAATATATATTTTTTTTAAATTAATTATTGCGAAATAAGAATAATATTAAAATATCAAGTGGATATTTTTTGAAGTTTTTGCATATTTATAACATTATAATATACTTTTTGATGTGGTAAATGCAAAAATTAAATTTTTTAATTTTTATCTTAATTATACAAAATAGTTTATTACAAAAGATTTTGCAGGCGCATTAAAAATATATAACACAGTTTTAATTTTTAATCGATATTTTTTTAATCGCAATGAAATTTGATATCTGATTGGGTACAAATATTAATTTTTCGTTTGAAGAAAAAATGTTATTATTTCCAATTTATTTATTTTATATCGTACTTTCATTTCTCTATTTTATAATGGTTCTATTTTATTTATATTTATTCACAGAAATGGAAAGCAATATAAAACTTTTGAAATCTTCAAATACTCTTTTCCGAGACATTTCTTACAACTATCTTGTTAAATAATGCTATAAGAATAAGTTAATATTCTGATAATAATCTTGCACAAGATCGTTCTCAGGGTATGTTTTTAACTTATATAACTCTTGTGCAAGATTATTATAAGATTAAGTCTTAAGCTTTAACCTTATAACACTCTTTATAATACTTACATGGAACTTAAATCACCCTTCTAAGACCAAAAAGTTCGCCAGAATGCTAATATGAGAATCGAATAAGGTTGCCGTAAACTCTCAATTCGTACTTATAAATTCAAAAATTGTTTGTTGGGTAAATTGTATTACCAATCTAAATACATATGTATATCCAGTTTTTACATATTTTCAAGTAATTTATCCTTCCATACTTCCAAAAACAAAAACGAAAAATAAAGAATAAGTGAAAATGAAAAGTGGCTTAAGTAATTTATTGGAAGTTTGTCGAAATAATTTCCACATAAATCTGACCTTAGACCGATATTGCTTCTAATATTTCTTAATTTATTGTTTTTACGATCATTTAATATTTAAGGGTAAACTGGATGATACAACTTACACATATATATGTTTATAGTAATTATTTTACGTGTAGTTAGGCTAACTAGGAGTGTTGCATTGAAATTAAATATAAAAAAAATTTGCGCGTTGCGAAAAATGGTAAGCCTCCACATGGAATTTGGCATATCAAAATTTTCATCCAAACTCTATTTTGAGGGGCATTAAATATGAGAACGGTATTTTCAGTGGGCGCATGTTAGAATTCCATTTTATGTGGAGAGCCGTGTGTTTTTGCTCTATACGGAAAAATTATCCCACATTTGGATAAAACTTGACACATAGGTTTGTATTATGATTGTATACAAGTAAATCCAGCTAGAGGTCTGCAGCTTCATGGGGTCCATGGTAAAAGATTCGATTAATAGTTCATATGTTCTAGCTAGAGCATATATATAGTAATTATTATCGGATTTGAATGAAATTTTGCGCATATCATAGTTTGCTAAATTGAAATCAGTAGCTTAGTGGGTTCATGCCACCAATTTTGCAATGATATTTCGCACACCATTGGTGCTCCTGAATTTTATAGTCGGTATGTTTAATGGGTTAATTTGGAAACTAATATATGATCAAATTAGTTTTTGAATAATATTTGAATTATGTTCTAGCTAGAGCATGTGATTATTATCTGACTTCAAATAAAATATGCCTATAAAATTTAGGGTCACATTTTCCGGAGCCCCCGAGCAAAACTAAAAATTTTATAAAATGCATTATATCGTAACTAAGTTATCTGTTACACGTAAGCAGATTTCTATTCATTTTGTTTGTATTTATTAAATTGAAAAGTGATACAAAACCACTAGGTTCAGCAATTATCTTGATATATCCTGATTTAAAAAAAATCTATAAATCTATACGTGGAACATACGTTTTAATTTTTTAATAAATATTTTGTTAGTTAATTATTATTTATATTAATCTTCTCATTCACGTTTTTTATTTGGGAATTTTTACTGAGTTCGATACTTGCAATTACGCAAAATGTTGATTATTAATCTTTGTACAATATTAGCATTACCGTCCAATTCAACCATAACTATTTCACTAGTCATAATTCCATGTGACTATTCCAATTGGCATAATTCCACTTTGAAACAATTTCAAGTTAAATAATACTTGGATAAAACTGCACTGGGAAATATTAATTTTACATAGGTTTTTCGCTATCAAGCAGTTTTATCGTCAATATTCTTTTATTTTGAAAATAACTATTCACTTATTGTTTTTTTTTCTTTTTTTATATACTACTTGGTTAAATTGGTAAACATTTTTTTTTTATATACTACTTGGTTAAATTGGTTGCCTTTAACATTTTTTAGTTGGTTAAATGTACGCGAAATAGTTCTCGCAATTAAATATGTTTTAAAAAGCGTGATCGATGAAATGTGTACGATTAATTATTATCAGTGATCATGATATCAGTTAATTAATTTTAGTTAACTTTTCAAAGCGAAAAGCATTTAGGGTGGTTAAACGCCAGTACTACCATCTAAAATCCGCATTTTGGGTGGTACTCTGTCGGCATTTTACAATCCAAAATTGGTTTGGCCATAAAAAATTAAATTGTGCACGATAAATTATTCAAATAAAATTATTCTCAAATTGAATTTCTGGGTCGAATTTTGTTAAGTAGAATTGGAGTAGAATCCAATAACTATTAAATTTTGTTAATTATTTTTTCTCTTTTTACTTTCCTTTTATTGAATTTACAATTCATGTTTTCCTCACCTGGGTATAGCTCCTAAACGGCTTTACCGATTTAACTCAAATTTGAAAGTTAAGCTCGTGTTATTAATCACTCGGTACTTTAATAACTTTTATGGCCCTTCGGGGTCTACTTCTCTTTTACTATACTTTACCTTTACTGAATCTCTAATCTAGTACGTTTGCAGTTAACCCTACTACAATTGACCATTACTGAAACTCTAGATATAAGAATGAAAGATTATATAATTTTAGTATTATTTATTAGTTTTTAGTCGCATATTACTATTTATAAAGGAAAGTATTTTTAAAAAATGTTTTTTTTTATTTTATTTTTTTTATAATGAAGCAAAAAATTACAAATAATAAAATAATCTCTGTTATTACAATGGGTAATTAGTTCTGTAATCACTAAATTGATGACCTTTTTTTAACTAATTTGTATACAAACATTTACAATTAAGTAAATTTAATTGATTGGATTAAGTTTTTTTTTAAATAATTAGGTCTGGTTCATGGGGAACAAATACTTTCAGTCGTGCTTCCTTGGTTAATTTTTAGAAAAAATTCGTACGAAACTAACAAAAGTTTATCAGGGATGTACTCGTAACTTTAAACAAATATTAATTCATAATATCTACATAAAATATTCATAGTAGATCAATCAAGCTGGGCTTATGCGCTTTTATTTTATTTACAATTGTGTTGGAGGCCCATAATGATTATATAAAACATTAAAATATTTTGTTTACGGCTTCAAGTACAATTTATTCTTAACTCAAATGCCTGATTAAAATTGAAATTTTAAAAATGGGTATTGGTATATCTGTTTAGTTACTCTGGAAAAAATATTATAGACATTATCATATGATGTTTGTTTGAAATTGCAACCCTGATGAACATTTTTTAAACTAACTGTACCTTTTTTCTTAAAATTAACAAATATATCAATCCATGCAGAATTGTGTTCAGAACCTACCTGTGTATATAAAACATTGTATATCTACAATGTTATTTATTAAAAAACTTATGAAATGTTTACATTAATTATTTGTTAACGAACTTTGCTTTGCTATTTTCTCGATAAACTTCCATTGTGTGTTCGTAAGCCTAACAAAACACTTGTAATCTATGCCGTATAGATTACATGATAGAGTGGATAAAATGTGGAGTATTCATACAATTAATACTAGTTATATTGAATCAGTTTATATAATTACTGATAAACTATGTATATTTGTTGGATTAATTCTACTTGTAATCAGCTTCAGCTTCCAATATATTTCTGTCAAAATTTATATTCTAATTGCATAACAGTTATATGAGATATTACTACGCAAGCTATTTCAAGGTATGCTTGACAGTTTAAATCATATGGTTTTCACATTATTCTGAGTGTAACTATTAAAGTTGCCGTGACGTCACGTTTTACAAAAATGGCCTGCTGTCAGAAAATCTCCAGCATACATTTTTTCTTAATACCATGGTAATAAATTAAATTTTGACCAAAAAGTCTAAGTTTCGTGATCATGTTGATTTGATGCCGTAAAATTTTATGTAAATATGTAACTTCAATTTGAATGTAACTTCAAATTTAATGTAAATATGTAACTTCATATTTGAAATTTTAAACATGTATGAAAATTTGTACGAAGTAAATTTTTACGAAACCCTGACTTTTAAGGTTGTGAAATTTTTAGGGCTATTTCACACACAGCTTATTTTTTGTTTTAGTTTTTATAGCTATACAAATTACCATAAATCACATAATTCATAATTATGATTATAAATGATTATTGTAATTTGTAACTCTAAAAAAATTGTTAAAAATTAACAAATCATTTACAATACAGTTCAGTATAAATTTGAAACTAAATTATAAAAGCGATTGTCAGTTTCTCACGCATATTCCATTTCAAAATTCAGTAATAGATTTTATTTTTACAAGCAAAATGCAAAATTATTTTTTAACAATTTTCTTGCTTTTTGGTTTAGTATTTTTCGCAGTAAGTTTTGATCATTAGTTATTACTTACATACATTTATATATTTTTGGTAATAAAAAATATTGTTATTTACAGTGCGCCAAACTAAGTTCTAGTGTAGAGGATATAATTAACAACAAGAAAATTATTCAAAAGAAACCTTCAAATATTGGAAAATATGATATTCGGGCTGAATTAGTACAATCAGAAATAAATAGTTTTAAAAACATTTTATGTTTGAAAAAAATACGAATTTTTTTTTTTCAAATATTCATAAAATAAATTTTATTTAGATCCTGTGCAGAACAAGCCTGGTGGAGTGCGGCCTGAAGTATCTAGATCTACGCAACCAACCGGAGTACCACCCAGTACTAGACCGCCTGGAGGTGGACCGCCCGGAGTTGGACAACCCGGAACACCAGCAGCAGGAGGAGTACCACCCGGTGGACCACAGCCACAGCCTGGAGTACCACAGCCTGGAGTACCGCAACCTGGAGTACCGCAGCCTGGAGTACCACTGCCTGGAGTACCACAGCCTGGAGGAGCTCAATCTGATTGAAAATAATTAATTTATTGTTATTTTTTAGCATATCTGTAAAAAGTTTGCAGTTGTTAAATTTCAGAAAATATATGTTAAATTTAAAAATATCAGTTTAAATAGTTTTATTTGCAAAGAATTTAATTATATTAGAATAACAATAATTAATTCCTAATTCAATATTATAAATAAACCTTTCGTTAACTAGTTTTATGATAATTACAAGTAATGCCACTACAATCACTAAAAAATATACTGGATAACAAAACCTTAGCGCAGTCAAAAAAGTGCTGGAAGGAGTTATCAACGTGCTCTGTAACTAAACTTATATGGGATACCTAACGCAATGCAAGATAGCAGCCAGCCTCTTCACTAGACGCTGCTTGATCGACAAGCATGCGCGTAAGCTTGGACTAATAGTGAGTGATAAATGCAGAAACTGCGGCGATACAAGGCAAGTTGAAACCCTAGAGCACCTAGACGTATAGGTTTCTGAAAGAGGTTTCGAATTGCAGCACCAGGAAACTCATCAAGTTTGCTGCAATTACGAAATCCTTCGAATTATACTAGATAACCCCTCAACACTTACTCAAAGTTAGTTATCCATAAAAGTGGTACCGCTATGGACCCAGTGTAATATATGCGAGGCTCTGCATATAACCTAACCAAACCTAAAATGCTACCTTATTTCATATTCTTAAGCAGTTTATTTATGCTGATTGTCATACTTCTTCATATTAAAAACAATAATTAAACAAAGTTATGTGTACAATTATAATTAAATAAAGTTATGTGTACAATTCTTTCTGTCATGCAGTCATGATAAACTTTAATATGTTATAGCTTAGATGGGCTGGTAGATTTGTATAATTAATGAAGTCACAATAATATGTAGTATGATTATACGAGTATTTACATAATAATTATAAAGTCTGGCGATGGATTTGATGGTCAAAAAATAGATTTGGCTGAAATTCGTGATTACGTGATTGGTTAGATTCGTGATTCTGATTACGTATGTGTAAGGAGAAAAATATGGTAAATATAAGTTTTGTATTGTAGTTGGTGCCTATAAAACCATTACGAATTCTATAAAATACATGATAGATGTCTTAAAATATGAGTCATTTTTAATAAATTACTGTTTCTTACAAACATACTGTTTGATACAAATCACTGTTTTAAAAATAAACTACGAATTTTCTGCTTGCTAAGGTAACCCTAATTAGCAGTTTTTTTTTGTTGCAGTTGCGTGATATTATTTTTCAGGGTCTATTATTTAAGATAGCTTGGTCAAATATGAATCATTTCTGATATGAATCACTTTAGCACTTTAGCTGATAGGATTATTCTTAAGGTTAGAATTCATTAATCGTGCATTTAAATCGAACTTATTGAATATATTGTTAGATATGATGTAACTCTTTTGTTATTACTTTTCTGGTATTCAAAATGATGAAATTGATTTACTTCGTCAAATTATTTTAAAAGAAAAAAAAACGAAATAGAGAGTTCCGATTATGCAATTTCAGAATATGAATGACTCAATGGAACTCAAGCCGAATTAAGGGAAGTTTAGAAAAATATGGGCTTTGTACAGCACACAGTATTTGGTACTAATGCAGTCTATAAATTTCATAAATGCCGTACATTTTTTTTTTCATACAATGTTCGCACATTCCAAAAAATTTCAAATAAATTGAGCAAACAAATATAAAAAGAATTCCACAAGTAGCCACGATGGTTTTCTAATCCGACAATTATGGTCTGCACTACTGGGATGAAGATACTAGAAATTATAGTTGATTTCTGTAGTTTTCTTAATAATTTAGAAAATAAATTTAGGTTAAATTTCTTTTCAAGATTTTTTTCATTTCCGATAAAAAAATAGATAATGTTACTTTAATGCGACAAAAGAACAACTGAGGAAACTAATATCTCAATTTTAATATATCTTGGAATGGAGTAAACTAATATCTTAGACGCTCCAAATCAAAGAAGTCGCATGCAGCATCATTATTGACCTCGACGAGCAATTTAGGAGATTATTTAATGAAATATTTGATACAATTTTAATACAATTATAGATGTGGGTTTTGAAAGTATGAAAGATGTAGGTAGGGATTCTTTTTTAGATTTTGTAAAATTAAATAATGAATTGGCAGTGGTTCTTATCTGTGATTGAAAATTTGCAATATATTTTACAAAATAGATTAAAATCAACACTATCTGTCAAATTAGCTTGCCTTATTATTAACATTCCGCGAAACGATCTTTAAAATTAAAAATTGTTTTGGAAATTAGATAACCTGGATTAGCTATAATATCCATCGAAAAATAGTCACCCAACAAATTTTAAAGAAACTCTCACATTTTTATGATTATGTTGGATACAAATCACTTTTGCTAAAAAATAGGCGTGTTAAATTTATTTATAAAGAATATTTTATGTTTAGGTTCACCACTTATCTTGATATCTCACTCTCACACACTATTATTTATAATTTGAAAATTCATAACTGAAATCTAGAAATCTAGTTAATGTTCACGTGTTAACTTTTTATAAATATTTGCTTAATTAATATTTATCTTAAACATCTCATCTCTTGTTTTTTATTTGAACATTTGATTTGACTGATAGTTTGTGCGATACTCGCGAATTATGCAGAATATTATTTATTAATCTATGTACAATTTTAGCATTTACGGCCAATTCAACTAGAACTACTTCACTAGATATTCCAATGTGACAATTCCAATTGGCGTAATTCCACTTGTAAATTTGCTAATCAGCGCGAACATTTTATCAAGCATTTATTTTTATTGCGATAGCCACTCTTTTTTAGAAATTGTACAATGCCTTTAACGTTTTTTCGAGTTGGTTAAAGTAGTCGTTATGAAATATACGTGATAAAATGTGCACGATTAAATCTTGAATGGTATCAATTTAACTTTTAAGGTGGAAATTTTTGCCCAAAAAAGTGTGCATTAAAATTTAAATAATGCAAGATAAATTAATCCCAAGTTAAATTTCAAAGTCACATTGTGTGCTGTAGAATTAGGGTATAATCCAATATTAGTAATAAAATTTGTCAATTATTTTTTCTATTTTTTTTCTAATGTAGCAAAAAATTATACATAATAAAATAATCTCTGTTATTACGATGGATAATTAGTTCTGAACTCACTAAATTGATGAATTTTTTATTGGAATTTTTTTTAATTAATTTGAGTATAAAATTTTAGAATTTAGTAAATTTAATTGATTGGATTAAGATGAATAAAAAAATCTGTCAATTAAGGGTAGGAGATAACTCGTAGTTAGGTTCATGTGATTTATGTACAACAGTGTTTAGTAATTAACTGTATCTTTGTAATAAACAGTGTTTTGTTAAAATTTTCGCATCTTTTAATACACACTGTATTTTATAGAGTTGAAAATGTTGATAGGGAACCACAGAAACTGCCAACTCAAAATTATATGTGAACGAAATTTAATTGTGATCGGATAGTAATTACATGATCTAGAACAGAAATTAAATATTCTTCGGAAACTAATCTGCTCATTTATTTTAGTAGTACCAATTAGATAACTAAATCAACCTATAAGTGAAATATCTTTAAAATTGGGTGCCAATTACTGTATTATTTAGAGAGCATTGAACTTATAAAACATAATGGGAAAGTTTATTATGAATCGACTTCAAATATAACGAATAACATAAGGAAACTTGCCTGTGCCAAATTTCATCTACATCAAATAATAATTACTATATGCTGTAAGAACATATCAAATATTAATCAGACACCGTGAAGTTACTTATCGCTCTCTGTGTAAGTTTGTATACGATCTATTTATATTTACCAAAATTCGTCCAAATCTGAGGTATAAGTTTTTTTTGGAAATTTTTCCATATATATAAAAAACAACGGCTCTCCACATAAACGGGAAATTCTAACATGGTCCCACAATTACCGATCCCATTTTATACGGGAATCAAGATGAAGTCGGTATGAACTTGTGTGCTAAATTACATTAACATCTGACAAGCATTCAGCAGAGATGTTGCTGAGCACATGCAAATCTTGTTTTATTGCATTTCGGAATCAACGCCCTCAAAAAAGCCCAGCAAATAATTTTCAGTCAAATCTATATAAATATTTTAGAATTTATGATATTTGTTTGAAATTGCAACTATTAACAATTTTTTTTAAACTATTTCTACTTTTTTACTTAAAATGATCCAATGTATCAATCACTCAATGCAGAATTCATTATTTGTGTCCTGTACTGCACCTAACTCGTATAAAATTTTATATACAAAGCTCTGTATAAAAACTTACGGAATGTTTATGTTAACGAACATGCTTAACTCTTTCCCGGTTCAACATCCATTGTTATCCGTAAACCAGCAAAAATACTTGTAATTTACGCCGTATGATTACTTGGCAGAGTAAATAAAATGTTATGTATTCATAATTCCTGAAAAACTATTTGTGTTTGTAGGATTATTTCTACTTGCAATCTGCTTCCTAAATAGTTGTGTATTCTTTTTTTTCTTCAAATTACATAGCAGTTACTACGAGTACGAGATATTGATACGCAGATTTTTCTAATTTCATCGAGATGTGAAAATTTGTACAAAGGACATTTTTACGAAACCCCGAATTTTTGGGCTATTTCACTAGTTGTGCTATTTCACAGCTTATTTTTTTTTTAGTTTTTATAGCTATACAAATTACCATAAATCAAATAATTCATAATTATGATTATAAATGATTATTGTAATTTGTAACTCTAAAAAAATTATCATTTCCAATACAGTTCAGAATAAATTTGAAAATAAACTATAAAAGCGATTGTCAGTTTCTAACGCATATTCATTCAATTTCAACATTCAGTAATAGATTTTATTTTTACAAGCAAAATGCAAAATTATTTTTTAACGTTTTTCTTGATATTTGGTTTAATATTTTTCGCAGTAAGTTTTGAACATTACTTATTACTTATATTTTTGGTAATAAAAAATATTGTTATTTACTGGCGCTCAGACTGCTGGTACACGACCGCCTGGTATTGGTGGACCACCTGGAAGTGGACAACAACCACGACCGACCGGTGGGCCACAGCCTAGAGTACCGCAGCCTGGAGTAACACTGCCTGGAGTACCACAGCCTGGAGTACCGCAGCCTGGAGTAACACTGCCTGGAGTACCGCTGCCTGGAGTAACACTGCCTGGAGTACCACAGCCTGGAGGAGCTCAATCTGGTAGAAAATAATTAATTTATTGTTATTTTTTGGCATAATGTAAAAAGTTTGCAGTTGTTAAATTTCAGAAAATATATGTTAAATTTAAAAATATTAGTTTAAATAGTTTTATTTGCAAAGAATTTAATTATATTAGAATAACAATAATTAATTCCTAATTCAATATTATAAATAAACCTTTCGTTAACTAGTTTTATGATAATTACAAGTAATGCCACTACAATCACTAAAAAATATACTGGATAACAAAACCTTAGCGCAGTCAAAAAAGTGCTGGAAGGAGTTATCAACGTGCTCTGTAACTAAACTTATATGGGATACCTAACGCAATGCAAGATAGCAGCCAGCCTCTTCACTAGACGCTGCTTGATCGACAAGCATGCGCGTAAGCTTGGACTAATAGTGAGTGATAAATGCAGAAACTGCGGCGATACAAGGCAAGTTGAAACCCTAGAGCACCTAGACGTATAGGTTTCTGAAAGAGGTTTCGAATTGCAGCACCAGGAAACTCATCAAGTTTGCTGCAATTACGAAATCCTTCGAATTATACTAGATAACCCCTCAACACTTACTCAAAGTTAGTTATCCATAAAAGTGGTACCGCTATGGACCCAGTGTAATATATGCGAGGCTCTGCATATAACCTAACCAAACCTAAAATGCTACCTTATTTCATATTCTTAAGCAGTTTATTTATGCTGATTGTCATACTTCTTCATATTAAAAACAATAATTAAACAAAGTTATGTGTACAATTATAATTAAATAAAGTTATGTGTACAATTCTTTCTGTCATGCAGTCATGATAAACTTTAATATGTTATAGCTTAGATGGGCTGGTAGATTTGTATAATTAATGAAGTCACAATAATATGTAGTATGATTATACGAGTATTTACATAATAATTATAAAGTCTGGCGATGGATTTGATGGTCAAAAAATAGATTTGGCTGAAATTCGTGATTACGTGATTGGTTAGATTCGTGATTCTGATTACGTATGTGTAAGGAGAAAAATATGGTAAATATAAGTTTTGTATTGTAGTTGGTGCCTATAAAACCATTACGAATTCTATAAAATACATGATAGATGTCTTAAAATATGAGTCATTTTTAATAAATTACTGTTTCTTACAAACATACTGTTTGATACAAATCACTGTTTTAAAAATAAACTACGAATTTTCTGCTTGCTAAGGTAACCCTAATTAGCAGTTTTTTTTTGTTGCAGTTGCGTGATATTATTTTTCAGGGTCTATTATTTAAGATAGCTTGGTCAAATATGAATCATTTCTGATATGAATCACTTTAGCACTTTAGCTGATAGGATTATTCTTAAGGTTAGAATTCATTAATCGTGCATTTAAATCGAACTTATTGAATATATTGTTAGATATGATGTAACTCTTTTGTTATTACTTTTCTGGTATTCAAAATGATGAAATTGATTTACTTCGTCAAATTATTTTAAAAGAAAAAAAAACGAAATAGAGAGTTCCGATTATGCAATTTCAGAATATGAATGACTCAATGGAACTCAAGCCGAATTAAGGGAAGTTTAGAAAAATATGGGCTTTGTACAGCACACAGTATTTGGTACTAATGCAGTCTATAAATTTCATAAATGCCGTACATTTTTTTTTTCATACAATGTTCGCACATTCCAAAAAATTTCAAATAAATTGAGCAAACAAATATAAAAAGAATTCCACAAGTAGCCACGATGGTTTTCTAATCCGACAATTATGGTCTGCACTACTGGGATGAAGATACTAGAAATTATAGTTGATTTCTGTAGTTTTCTTAATAATTTAGAAAATAAATTTAGGTTAAATTTCTTTTCAAGATTTTTTTCATTTCCGATAAAAAAATAGATAATGTTACTTTAATGCGACAAAAGAACAACTGAGGAAACTAATATCTCAATTTTAATATATCTTGGAATGGAGTAAACTAATATCTTAGACGCTCCAAATCAAAGAAGTCGCATGCAGCATCATTATTGACCTCGACGAGCAATTTAGGAGATTATTTAATGAAATATTTGATACAATTTTAATACAATTATAGATGTGGGTTTTGAAAGTATGAAAGATGTAGGTAGGGATTCTTTTTTAGATTTTGTAAAATTAAATAATGAATTGGCAGTGGTTCTTATCTGTGATTGAAAATTTGCAATATATTTTACAAAATAGATTAAAATCAACACTATCTGTCAAATTAGCTTGCCTTATTATTAACATTCCGCGAAACGATCTTTAAAATTAAAAATTGTTTTGGAAATTAGATAACCTGGATTAGCTATAATATCCATCGAAAAATAGTCACCCAACAAATTTTAAAGAAACTCTCACATTTTTATGATTATGTTGGATACAAATCACTTTTGCTAAAAAATAGGCGTGTTAAATTTATTTATAAAGAATATTTTATGTTTAGGTTCACCACTTATCTTGATATCTCACTCTCACACACTATTATTTATAATTTGAAAATTCATAACTGAAATCTAGAAATCTAGTTAATGTTCACGTGTTAACTTTTTATAAATATTTGCTTAATTAATATTTATCTTAAACATCTCATCTCTTGTTTTTTATTTGAACATTTGATTTGACTGATAGTTTGTGCGATACTCGCGAATTATGCAGAATATTATTTATTAATCTATGTACAATTTTAGCATTTACGGCCAATTCAACTAGAACTACTTCACTAGATATTCCAATGTGACAATTCCAATTGGCGTAATTCCACTTGTAAATTTGCTAATCAGCGCGAACATTTTATCAAGCATTTATTTTTATTGCGATAGCCACTCTTTTTTAGAAATTGTACAATGCCTTTAACGTTTTTTCGAGTTGGTTAAAGTAGTCGTTATGAAATATACGTGATAAAATGTGCACGATTAAATCTTGAATGGTATCAATTTAACTTTTAAGGTGGAAATTTTTGCCCAAAAAAGTGTGCATTAAAATTTAAATAATGCAAGATAAATTAATCCCAAGTTAAATTTCAAAGTCACATTGTGTGCTGTAGAATTAGGGTATAATCCAATATTAGTAATAAAATTTGTCAATTATTTTTTCTATTTTTTTTCTAATGTAGCAAAAAATTATACATAATAAAATAATCTCTGTTATTACGATGGATAATTAGTTCTGAACTCACTAAATTGATGAATTTTTTATTGGAATTTTTTTTAATTAATTTGAGTATAAAATTTTAGAATTTAGTAAATTTAATTGATTGGATTAAGATGAATAAAAAAATCTGTCAATTAAGGGTAGGAGATAACTCGTAGTTAGGTTCATGTGATTTATGTACAACAGTGTTTAGTAATTAACTGTATCTTTGTAATAAACAGTGTTTTGTTAAAATTTTCGCATCTTTTAATACACACTGTATTTTATAGAGTTGAAAATGTTGATAGGGAACCACAGAAACTGCCAACTCAAAATTATATGTGAACGAAATTTAATTGTGATCGGATAGTAATTACATGATCTAGAACAGAAATTAAATATTCTTCGGAAACTAATCTGCTCATTTATTTTAGTAGTACCAATTAGATAACTAAATCAACCTATAAGTGAAATATCTTTAAAATTGGGTGCCAATTACTGTATTATTTAGAGAGCATTGAACTTATAAAACATAATGGGAAAGTTTATTATGAATCGACTTCAAATATAACGAATAACATAAGGAAACTTGCCTGTGCCAAATTTCATCTACATCAAATAATAATTACTATATGCTGTAAGAACATATCAAATATTAATCAGACACCGTGAAGTTACTTATCGCTCTCTGTGTAAGTTTGTATACGATCTATTTATATTTACCAAAATTCGTCCAAATCTGAGGTATAAGTTTTTTTTGGAAATTTTTCCATATATATAAAAAACAACGGCTCTCCACATAAACGGGAAATTCTAACATGGTCCCACAATTACCGATCCCATTTTATACGGGAATCAAGATGAAGTCGGTATGAACTTGTGTGCTAAATTACATTAACATCTGACAAGCATTCAGCAGAGATGTTGCTGAGCACATGCAAATCTTGTTTTATTGCATTTCGGAATCAACGCCCTCAAAAAAGCCCAGCAAATAATTTTCAGTCAAATCTATATAAATATTTTAGAATTTATGATATTTGTTTGAAATTGCAACTATTAACAATTTTTTTTAAACTATTTCTACTTTTTTACTTAAAATGATCCAATGTATCAATCACTCAATGCAGAATTCATTATTTGTGTCCTGTACTGCACCTAACTCGTATAAAATTTTATATACAAAGCTCTGTATAAAAACTTACGGAATGTTTATGTTAACGAACATGCTTAACTCTTTCCCGGTTCAACATCCATTGTTATCCGTAAACCAGCAAAAATACTTGTAATTTACGCCGTATGATTACTTGGCAGAGTAAATAAAATGTTATGTATTCATAATTCCTGAAAAACTATTTGTGTTTGTAGGATTATTTCTACTTGCAATCTGCTTCCTAAATAGTTGTGTATTCTTTTTTTTCTTCAAATTACATAGCAGTTACTACGAGTACGAGATATTGATACGCAGATTTTTCTAATTTCATCGAGATGTGAAAATTTGTACAAAGGACATTTTTACGAAACCCCGAATTTTTGGGCTATTTCACTAGTTGTGCTATTTCACAGCTTATTTTTTTTTTAGTTTTTATAGCTATACAAATTACCATAAATCAAATAATTCATAATTATGATTATAAATGATTATTGTAATTTGTAACTCTAAAAAAATTATCATTTCCAATACAGTTCAGAATAAATTTGAAAATAAACTATAAAAGCGATTGTCAGTTTCTAACGCATATTCATTCAATTTCAACATTCAGTAATAGATTTTATTTTTACAAGCAAAATGCAAAATTATTTTTTAACGTTTTTCTTGATATTTGGTTTAATATTTTTCGCAGTAAGTTTTGAACATTACTTATTACTTATATTTTTGGTAATAAAAAATATTGTTATTTACTGGCGCTCAGACTGCTGGTACACGACCGCCTGGTATTGGTGGACCACCTGGAAGTGGACAACAACCACGACCGACCGGTGGGCCACAGCCTAGAGTACCGCAGCCTGGAGTAACACTGCCTGGAGTACCACAGCCTGGAGTACCGCAGCCTGGAGTAACACTGCCTGGAGTACCGCTGCCTGGAGTAACACTGCCTGGAGTACCACAGCCTGGAGGAGCTCAATCTGGTAGAAAATAATTAATTTATTGTTATTTTTTGGCATAATGTAAAAAGTTTGCAGTTGTTAAATTTCAGAAAATATATGTTAAATTTAAAAATATTAGTTTAAATAGTTTTATTTGCCAAAGAATTTAATTATATAAGAATAACAATAATTAATTCCTAATTCAATATTATAAATAAACCTTTCGTTAACTAGTTTTATGATATTTACAAGTAATGCCACTACAATCACTAAAAAATATACTGGATAACAAAACCTTAGCGCAGTCAAAAAAGTGCTGGAAGGAGTTATAAACGTGCTCTGTAACTAAACTTATATGGGATACCTAACGCAATGCAAGATAGCAGCCAGCCTCTTCACTAGACACTGCTTGATCGACAAACATGCGCGTAAGCTTGGACTAATAGTGAGTGACAAACATGCGCGTAAGCTTGGACTAATAGTGAGTGATACATGCAAAAACTGCGGCGATACAAGGCAAGTTGAAACCCTAGAGCACCTAGACGTAGGTTTCTGAAAGAGGTTTCGAATTGCAGCACCAGGAAACTCATCAAGTTTGCTGCAATTACGAAATCCTTCGAATTATACTAGATAACCCCTCAACACTTACTCAAAGTTAGTTATCCATAAAAGTGGTACCGCTATGGACCCAGTGTAATATATGCGAGGCTCTGCATATAACCTAACCAAACCTAAAATGCTACCTTATTTCATATTCTTAAGCAGTTTATTTATGCTGATTGTCATACTTCTTCATATTAAAAACAATAATTAAACAAAGTTATGTGTACAATTATAATTAAATAAAGTTATGTGTACAATTCTTTCTGTCATGCAGTCATGATAAACTTTAATATGTTATAGCTTAGATGGGCTGGTAGATTTGTATAATTAATGAAGTCACAATAATATGTAGTATGATTATACGAGTATTTACATAATAATTATAAAGTCTGGCGATGGATTTGATGGTCAAAAAATAGATTTGGCTGAAATTCGTGATTACGTGATTGGTTAGATTCGTGATTCTGATTACGTATGTGTAAGGAGAAAAATATGGTAAATATAAGTTTTGTATTGTAGTTGGTGCCTATAAAACCATTACGAATTCTATAAAATACATGATAGATGTCTTAAAATATGAGTCATTTTTAATAAATTACTGTTTCTTACAAACATACTGTTTGATACAAATCACTGTTTTAAAAATAAACTACGAATTTTCTGCTTGCTAAGGTAACCCTAATTAGCAGCTTTTTTTTGTTGCAGTTGCGTGATATTATTTTTCAGGGTCTATTATTTAAGATAGCTTGGTCAAATATGAATCATTTCTGATATGAATCACTTTAGCACTTTAGCTGATAGGATTATTCTTAAGGTTAGAATTCATTAATCGTGCATTTAAATCGAACTTATTGAATATATTGTTAGATATGATGTAACTCTTTTGTTATTACTTTTCTGGTATTCAAAATGATGAAATTGATTTACTTCGTCAAATTATTTTAAAAGAAAAAAAAACGAAATAGAAAGTTCCGATTATGCAATTTCAGAATATGAATGACTCAATGGAACTCAAGCCAAATTAAGGGAAGTTTAGAAAAATATGGGCTTTGTACAGCACACAGTATTTGGTACTAATGCAGTCTATAAATTTCATAAATGCCGTACATTTTTTTTTTCATACAATGTTCGCACATTCCAAAAAATTTCAAATAAATTGAGCAAACAAATATAAAAAGAATTCCACAAGTAGCCACGATGGTTTTCTAATCCAACAATTATGATCTGCACTACTGGGATGAAGATACTAGAAATTATAGTTGATTTCTGTAGTTTTCTTAATAATTTAGAAAAAAATTTAGGTTAGATTTCTTTTCAAGATTTTTTTCATTTCCGATAAAAAAATAGATAATGTTACTGTAATGCGACAAAAGAACAACTGAGGAAACTAATATCTCAATTTTAATATATCTTGGAATGGAGTAAACTAATATCTTAGACGCTCCAAATCAAAGAAGTCAAATGCAGCATCATTATTGACCGCGACGAGCAATTTAGGAGATTATTTAATGAAATATTTGATACAATTTTAATACAATTATAGATGGGTTTTGAAAGTATGAAAGATGTAGGTAGGGATTCTTTTTTAGATTTTGTAAAATTAAATAATGAATTGGCAGTGGTTCTATCTGTGATTGAAAATTTGCAATATATTTTACAAAACAGATTAAAATCAACACTATGTGTCAAATTACCTTGCCTTATTATTAACATTCCGCGAAACGATCTTTAAAATTAAAAATTGTTTTGGAAATTAGATAACCTGGATTAGCTATAATATCCATCGAAAAATAGTCACCCAACAAATTTTAAAGAAACTCTCACATTTTTATGATTATGTTGGATACAAATCACTTTTGCTAAAAAATAGGCATGTTAAATTTATTTATAAAGAATATTTTATGTTTAGGTTCACCACTTATCTTGATATCTCACTCTCACACACTATTATTTATAATTTGAAAATTCATAACTGAAATCTAGAAATCTAGTTAATGTTCACGTGTTAACTTTTTATAAATATTTGCTTAATTAATATTTATCTTAAACATCTCATCTCTTGTTTTTTATTTGAACATTTGATTTGACTGATAGTTTGTGCGATACTCGCGAATTATGCAGAATATTATTTATTAATCTATGTACAATTTTAGCATTTACGGCCAATTCAACTAGAACTACTTCACTAGATATTCCAATGTGACAATTCCAATTGGCGTAATTCCACTTGTAAATTTGCTAATCAGCGCGAACATTTTATCAAGCATTTATTTTTATTGCGATAGCCACTCTTTTTTAGAAATTGTACAATGCCTTTAACGTTTTTTCGAGTTGGTTAAAGTAGTCGTTATGAAATATACGTGATAAAATGTGCACGATTAAATCTTGAATGGTATCAATTTAACTTTTAAGGTGGAAATGAGTGCGCAATACTGCCCAAAAAAGTGTGCATTAAAATTTAAATAATGCAAGATAAATTAATCCCAAGTTAAATTTCAAAGTCACATTGTGTGCTGTAGAATTAGGGTATAATCCAATATTAGTAATAAAATTTGTCAATCATTTTTTCTATTTTTTTCTAATGTAGCTAAAAATTATAAATAATAAAATAATCTCTGTTATTACGATGGATAATTAGTTCTGAACTCACTAAATTGATGAATTTTTTATTGGAATTTTTTTTAATTAATTTGAGTATAAAATTTTAGAATTTAGTAAATTTAATTGATTGGATTAAGATGAATAAAAAAATCTGTCAATTAAGGGTAGGAGATAACTCGTAGTTAGGTTCATGTGATTTATGTACAACAGTGTTTAGTAATTAACAGTATCTTTGTAATAAACAGTGCTTTGTTAAAATTTTCGCATCTTTTAATACACACTGTATTTTATAGAGTTGAAAATGTTGATAGGGAACCACAGAAACTGCCAACTCAAAATTATATGTGAACGAAATTTAATTGTGATCGGATAGTAATTACATGATCTAGAACAGAAATTAAATATTCTTCGGAAACTAATCTGCTCATTTATTTTAGTAGTACCAATTAGATAACTAAATCAACCTATAAGTGAAATATCTTTAAAATTGGGTGCCAATTACTGTATTATTTAGAGAGCATTGAACTTATAAAACATAATGGGAAAGTTTATTATGAATCGACTTCAAATATAACGAATAACATAAGGAAACTTGCCTGTGCCAAATTTCATCTACATCAAATAATAATTACTATATGCTGTAAGAACATATCAAATATTAATCAGACACCGTGAAGTTACTTATCGCTCTCTGTGTAAGTTTGTATACGATCTATTTATATTTACCAAAATTCGTCCAAATCTGAGGTATAAGTTTTTTTTGGAAATTTTTCCATATATATAAAAAACAACGGCTCTCCACATAAACGGGAAATTCTAACATGGTCCCACAATTACCGATCCCATTTTATACGGGAATCAAGATGAAGTCGGTATGAACTTGTGTGCTAAATTACATTAACATCTGACAAGCATTCAGCAGAGATGTTGCTGAGCACATGCAAATCTTGTTTTATTGCATTTCGGAATCAACGCCCTCAAAAAAGCCCAGCAAATAATTTTCAGTCAAATCTATATAAATATTTTAGAATTTATGATATTTGTTTGAAATTGCAACTATTAACAATTTTTTTTAAACTATTTCTACTTTTTTACTTAAAATGATCCAATGTATCAATCACTCAATGCAGAATTCATTATTTGTGTCCTGTACTGCACCTAACTTGTATAAAATTTTATATGCAAAGCTCTGTATAAAAACTTACGGAATGTTTATGTTAACGAACATGCTTAACTCTTTCCCGGTTCAACATCCATTGTTATCCGTAAACCAGCAAAAATACTTGTAATTTACGCCGTATGATTACTTGGCAGAGTAAATAAAATGTTATGTATTCATAATTCCTGAAAAACTATTTGTGTTTGTAGGATTATTTCTACTTGCAATCTGCTTCCTAAATAGTTGTGTATTCTTTTTTTTCTTCAAATTACATAGCAATTACTACGAGTACGAGATATTGATACGCAGATTTTTCTAATTTCATCGAGATGTGAAAATTTGTACAAAGGACATTTTTACGAAACCCCGAATTTTTGGGCTATTTCACTAGTTGTGCTATTTCACAGCTTATTTTTTTTTTAGTTTTTATAGCTATACAAATTACCATAAATCAAATAATTCATAATTATGATTATAAATGATTATTGTAATTTGTAACTCTAAAAAAATTATCATTTCCAATACAGTTCAGAATAAATTTGAAAATAAACTATAAAAGCGATTGTCAGTTTCTAACGCATATTCCATTTCAAAATTCAGTAATAGATTTTATTTTTACAAGCAAAATGCAAAATAATTTTTTAACGTTTTTTTTTATATTTGGTTTAATATTTTTCGCAGTAAGTTTTGAACATTGCTTATTACTTATATATTTGGTAAAAAAAAATATTGTTATTTACAGTGCGCCAAATTAAGTTCTAGTGTAGAGGATTTAATTAACAACAAAAAAATTATTCAAAAGAAACCTTCAAATATTGGAAAATATGATATTCGGGCTGAATTAGTACAATCAGAAATAAATAGTTTTAAAAACATTTTAGGTTTGAAAAAAAAATCGATTTTTTTTTTTTCAAATATGTATACATAAAATATTAAATTTATTCAGATCCTGTACAGCATCGTAATAGTAGCGATAATACAACAAGCACTGGCGCTCAGACTGCTGGAACACAACTTGGAGGTACACGACCGCCTGGCGGAGGGCGACCTGGCGGAACGCGGCCGCCTGGTACTGGTAGACCACCTGGAAGTGGACAACAACCACGACCGACCGGTGGGCCACAGCCAGGACTTCTCGGTGGGCCACAGCCTGGAGGAGTACCCCAGCCTGGAGGAGTACCACAGCCTGGAGTACCGCTGCCTGGAGTAACACTGCCTGGAGTACCACAGCCTGGAGGAGCTCAATCTGGTAGAAAATAATTAATTTATTGTTATTTTTTGGCATAATGTAAAAAGTTTGCAGTTGTTAAATTTCAGAAAATATATGTTAAATTTAAAAATATTAGTTTAAATAGTTTTATTTGCAAAGAATTTAATTATATTAGAATAACAATAATTAATTCCTAATTCAATATTATAAATAAACCTTTCGTTAACTAGTTTTATGATAATTACAAGTAATGCCACTACAATCACTAAAAAATATACTGGATAACAAAACCTTAGCGCAGTCAAAAAAGTGCTGGAAGGAGTTATCAACGTGCTCTGTAACTAAACTTAT
Organism: Rhamphomyia laevipes; assembly: GCA_963920725.1. NCBI lineage: Eukaryota > Metazoa > Arthropoda > Insecta > Diptera > Empididae > Rhamphomyia > Rhamphomyia laevipes. The sequence continues at coordinate 22,717,633 of OY987256.1, read as the reverse complement.
ATGGGATACCTAACGCAATGCAAGATAGCAGCCAGCCTCTTCACTAGACGCTGCTTGATCGACAAGCATGCGCGTAAGCTTGGACTAATAGTGAGTGATAAATGCAGAAACTGCGGCGATACAAGGCAAGTTGAAACCCTAGAGCACCTAGACGTATAGGTTTCTGAAAGAGGTTTCGAATTGCAGCACCAGGAAACTCATCAAGTTTGCTGCAATTACGAAATCCTTCGAATTATACTAGATAACCCCTCAACACTTACTCAAAGTTAGTTATCCATAAAAGTGGTACCGCTATGGACCCAGTGTAATATATGCGAGGCTCTGCATATAACCTAACCAAACCTAAAATGCTACCTTATTTCATATTCTTAAGCAGTTTATTTATGCTGATTGTCATACTTCTTCATATTAAAAACAATAATTAAACAAAGTTATGTGTACAATTATAATTAAATAAAGTTATGTGTACAATTCTTTCTGTCATGCAGTCATGATAAACTTTAATATGTTATAGCTTAGATGGGCTGGTAGATTTGTATAATTAATGAAGTCACAATAATATGTAGTATGATTATACGAGTATTTACATAATAATTATAAAGTCTGGCGATGGATTTGATGGTCAAAAAATAGATTTGGCTGAAATTCGTGATTACGTGATTGGTTAGATTCGTGATTCTGATTACGTATGTGTAAGGAGAAAAATATGGTAAATATAAGTTTTGTATTGTAGTTGGTGCCTATAAAACCATTACGAATTCTATAAAATACATGATAGATGTCTTAAAATATGAGTCATTTTTAATAAATTACTGTTTCTTACAAACATACTGTTTGATACAAATCACTGTTTTAAAAATAAACTACGAATTTTCTGCTTGCTAAGGTAACCCTAATTAGCAGTTTTTTTTTGTTGCAGTTGCGTGATATTATTTTTCAGGGTCTATTATTTAAGATAGCTTGGTCAAATATGAATCATTTCTGATATGAATCACTTTAGCACTTTAGCTGATAGGATTATTCTTAAGGTTAGAATTCATTAATCGTGCATTTAAATCGAACTTATTGAATATATTGTTAGATATGATGTAACTCTTTTGTTATTACTTTTCTGGTATTCAAAATGATGAAATTGATTTACTTCGTCAAATTATTTTAAAAGAAAAAAAAACGAAATAGAGAGTTCCGATTATGCAATTTCAGAATATGAATGACTCAATGGAACTCAAGCCGAATTAAGGGAAGTTTAGAAAAATATGGGCTTTGTACAGCACACAGTATTTGGTACTAATGCAGTCTATAAATTTCATAAATGCCGTACATTTTTTTTTTCATACAATGTTCGCACATTCCAAAAAATTTCAAATAAATTGAGCAAACAAATATAAAAAGAATTCCACAAGTAGCCACGATGGTTTTCTAATCCGACAATTATGGTCTGCACTACTGGGATGAAGATACTAGAAATTATAGTTGATTTCTGTAGTTTTCTTAATAATTTAGAAAATAAATTTAGGTTAAATTTCTTTTCAAGATTTTTTTCATTTCCGATAAAAAAATAGATAATGTTACTTTAATGCGACAAAAGAACAACTGAGGAAACTAATATCTCAATTTTAATATATCTTGGAATGGAGTAAACTAATATCTTAGACGCTCCAAATCAAAGAAGTCGCATGCAGCATCATTATTGACCTCGACGAGCAATTTAGGAGATTATTTAATGAAATATTTGATACAATTTTAATACAATTATAGATGTGGGTTTTGAAAGTATGAAAGATGTAGGTAGGGATTCTTTTTTAGATTTTGTAAAATTAAATAATGAATTGGCAGTGGTTCTTATCTGTGATTGAAAATTTGCAATATATTTTACAAAATAGATTAAAATCAACACTATCTGTCAAATTAGCTTGCCTTATTATTAACATTCCGCGAAACGATCTTTAAAATTAAAAATTGTTTTGGAAATTAGATAACCTGGATTAGCTATAATATCCATCGAAAAATAGTCACCCAACAAATTTTAAAGAAACTCTCACATTTTTATGATTATGTTGGATACAAATCACTTTTGCTAAAAAATAGGCGTGTTAAATTTATTTATAAAGAATATTTTATGTTTAGGTTCACCACTTATCTTGATATCTCACTCTCACACACTATTATTTATAATTTGAAAATTCATAACTGAAATCTAGAAATCTAGTTAATGTTCACGTGTTAACTTTTTATAAATATTTGCTTAATTAATATTTATCTTAAACATCTCATCTCTTGTTTTTTATTTGAACATTTGATTTGACTGATAGTTTGTGCGATACTCGCGAATTATGCAGAATATTATTTATTAATCTATGTACAATTTTAGCATTTACGGCCAATTCAACTAGAACTACTTCACTAGATATTCCAATGTGACAATTCCAATTGGCGTAATTCCACTTGTAAATTTGCTAATCAGCGCGAACATTTTATCAAGCATTTATTTTTATTGCGATAGCCACTCTTTTTTAGAAATTGTACAATGCCTTTAACGTTTTTTCGAGTTGGTTAAAGTAGTCGTTATGAAATATACGTGATAAAATGTGCACGATTAAATCTTGAATGGTATCAATTTAACTTTTAAGGTGGAAATTTTTGCCCAAAAAAGTGTGCATTAAAATTTAAATAATGCAAGATAAATTAATCCCAAGTTAAATTTCAAAGTCACATTGTGTGCTGTAGAATTAGGGTATAATCCAATATTAGTAATAAAATTTGTCAATTATTTTTTCTATTTTTTTTCTAATGTAGCAAAAAATTATACATAATAAAATAATCTCTGTTATTACGATGGATAATTAGTTCTGAACTCACTAAATTGATGAATTTTTTATTGGAATTTTTTTTAATTAATTTGAGTATAAAATTTTAGAATTTAGTAAATTTAATTGATTGGATTAAGATGAATAAAAAAATCTGTCAATTAAGGGTAGGAGATAACTCGTAGTTAGGTTCATGTGATTTATGTACAACAGTGTTTAGTAATTAACTGTATCTTTGTAATAAACAGTGTTTTGTTAAAATTTTCGCATCTTTTAATACACACTGTATTTTATAGAGTTGAAAATGTTGATAGGGAACCACAGAAACTGCCAACTCAAAATTATATGTGAACGAAATTTAATTGTGATCGGATAGTAATTACATGATCTAGAACAGAAATTAAATATTCTTCGGAAACTAATCTGCTCATTTATTTTAGTAGTACCAATTAGATAACTAAATCAACCTATAAGTGAAATATCTTTAAAATTGGGTGCCAATTACTGTATTATTTAGAGAGCATTGAACTTATAAAACATAATGGGAAAGTTTATTATGAATCGACTTCAAATATAACGAATAACATAAGGAAACTTGCCTGTGCCAAATTTCATCTACATCAAATAATAATTACTATATGCTGTAAGAACATATCAAATATTAATCAGACACCGTGAAGTTACTTATCGCTCTCTGTGTAAGTTTGTATACGATCTATTTATATTTACCAAAATTCGTCCAAATCTGAGGTATAAGTTTTTTTTGGAAATTTTTCCATATATATAAAAAACAACGGCTCTCCACATAAACGGGAAATTCTAACATGGTCCCACAATTACCGATCCCATTTTATACGGGAATCAAGATGAAGTCGGTATGAACTTGTGTGCTAAATTACATTAACATCTGACAAGCATTCAGCAGAGATGTTGCTGAGCACATGCAAATCTTGTTTTATTGCATTTCGGAATCAACGCCCTCAAAAAAGCCCAGCAAATAATTTTCAGTCAAATCTATATAAATATTTTAGAATTTATGATATTTGTTTGAAATTGCAACTATTAACAATTTTTTTTAAACTATTTCTACTTTTTTACTTAAAATGATCCAATGTATCAATCACTCAATGCAGAATTCATTATTTGTGTCCTGTACTGCACCTAACTCGTATAAAATTTTATATACAAAGCTCTGTATAAAAACTTACGGAATGTTTATGTTAACGAACATGCTTAACTCTTTCCCGGTTCAACATCCATTGTTATCCGTAAACCAGCAAAAATACTTGTAATTTACGCCGTATGATTACTTGGCAGAGTAAATAAAATGTTATGTATTCATAATTCCTGAAAAACTATTTGTGTTTGTAGGATTATTTCTACTTGCAATCTGCTTCCTAAATAGTTGTGTATTCTTTTTTTTCTTCAAATTACATAGCAGTTACTACGAGTACGAGATATTGATACGCAGATTTTTCTAATTTCATCGAGATGTGAAAATTTGTACAAAGGACATTTTTACGAAACCCCGAATTTTTGGGCTATTTCACTAGTTGTGCTATTTCACAGCTTATTTTTTTTTTAGTTTTTATAGCTATACAAATTACCATAAATCAAATAATTCATAATTATGATTATAAATGATTATTGTAATTTGTAACTCTAAAAAAATTATCATTTCCAATACAGTTCAGAATAAATTTGAAAATAAACTATAAAAGCGATTGTCAGTTTCTAACGCATATTCATTCAATTTCAACATTCAGTAATAGATTTTATTTTTACAAGCAAAATGCAAAATTATTTTTTAACGTTTTTCTTGATATTTGGTTTAATATTTTTCGCAGTAAGTTTTGAACATTACTTATTACTTATATTTTTGGTAATAAAAAATATTGTTATTTACTGGCGCTCAGACTGCTGGTACACGACCGCCTGGTATTGGTGGACCACCTGGAAGTGGACAACAACCACGACCGACCGGTGGGCCACAGCCTAGAGTACCGCAGCCTGGAGTAACACTGCCTGGAGTACCACAGCCTGGAGTACCGCAGCCTGGAGTAACACTGCCTGGAGTACCGCTGCCTGGAGTAACACTGCCTGGAGTACCACAGCCTGGAGGAGCTCAATCTGGTAGAAAATAATTAATTTATTGTTATTTTTTGGCATAATGTAAAAAGTTTGCAGTTGTTAAATTTCAGAAAATATATGTTAAATTTAAAAATATTAGTTTAAATAGTTTTATTTGCAAAGAATTTAATTATATTAGAATAACAATAATTAATTCCTAATTCAATATTATAAATAAACCTTTCGTTAACTAGTTTTATGATAATTACAAGTAATGCCACTACAATCACTAAAAAATATACTGGATAACAAAACCTTAGCGCAGTCAAAAAAGTGCTGGAAGGAGTTATCAACGTGCTCTGTAACTAAACTTATATGGGATACCTAACGCAATGCAAGATAGCAGCCAGCCTCTTCACTAGACGCTGCTTGATCGACAAGCATGCGCGTAAGCTTGGACTAATAGTGAGTGATAAATGCAGAAACTGCGGCGATACAAGGCAAGTTGAAACCCTAGAGCACCTAGACGTATAGGTTTCTGAAAGAGGTTTCGAATTGCAGCACCAGGAAACTCATCAAGTTTGCTGCAATTACGAAATCCTTCGAATTATACTAGATAACCCCTCAACACTTACTCAAAGTTAGTTATCCATAAAAGTGGTACCGCTATGGACCCAGTGTAATATATGCGAGGCTCTGCATATAACCTAACCAAACCTAAAATGCTACCTTATTTCATATTCTTAAGCAGTTTATTTATGCTGATTGTCATACTTCTTCATATTAAAAACAATAATTAAACAAAGTTATGTGTACAATTATAATTAAATAAAGTTATGTGTACAATTCTTTCTGTCATGCAGTCATGATAAACTTTAATATGTTATAGCTTAGATGGGCTGGTAGATTTGTATAATTAATGAAGTCACAATAATATGTAGTATGATTATACGAGTATTTACATAATAATTATAAAGTCTGGCGATGGATTTGATGGTCAAAAAATAGATTTGGCTGAAATTCGTGATTACGTGATTGGTTAGATTCGTGATTCTGATTACGTATGTGTAAGGAGAAAAATATGGTAAATATAAGTTTTGTATTGTAGTTGGTGCCTATAAAACCATTACGAATTCTATAAAATACATGATAGATGTCTTAAAATATGAGTCATTTTTAATAAATTACTGTTTCTTACAAACATACTGTTTGATACAAATCACTGTTTTAAAAATAAACTACGAATTTTCTGCTTGCTAAGGTAACCCTAATTAGCAGTTTTTTTTTGTTGCAGTTGCGTGATATTATTTTTCAGGGTCTATTATTTAAGATAGCTTGGTCAAATATGAATCATTTCTGATATGAATCACTTTAGCACTTTAGCTGATAGGATTATTCTTAAGGTTAGAATTCATTAATCGTGCATTTAAATCGAACTTATTGAATATATTGTTAGATATGATGTAACTCTTTTGTTATTACTTTTCTGGTATTCAAAATGATGAAATTGATTTACTTCGTCAAATTATTTTAAAAGAAAAAAAAACGAAATAGAGAGTTCCGATTATGCAATTTCAGAATATGAATGACTCAATGGAACTCAAGCCGAATTAAGGGAAGTTTAGAAAAATATGGGCTTTGTACAGCACACAGTATTTGGTACTAATGCAGTCTATAAATTTCATAAATGCCGTACATTTTTTTTTTCATACAATGTTCGCACATTCCAAAAAATTTCAAATAAATTGAGCAAACAAATATAAAAAGAATTCCACAAGTAGCCACGATGGTTTTCTAATCCGACAATTATGGTCTGCACTACTGGGATGAAGATACTAGAAATTATAGTTGATTTCTGTAGTTTTCTTAATAATTTAGAAAATAAATTTAGGTTAAATTTCTTTTCAAGATTTTTTTCATTTCCGATAAAAAAATAGATAATGTTACTTTAATGCGACAAAAGAACAACTGAGGAAACTAATATCTCAATTTTAATATATCTTGGAATGGAGTAAACTAATATCTTAGACGCTCCAAATCAAAGAAGTCGCATGCAGCATCATTATTGACCTCGACGAGCAATTTAGGAGAAATATTTAATGAAATATTTGATACAATTTTAATACAATTATAGATGTGGGTTTTGAAAGTATGAAAGATGTAGGTAGGGATTCTTTTTTAGATTTTGTAAAATTAAATAATGAATTGGCAGTGGTTCTTATCTGTGATTGAAAATTTGCAATATATTTTACAAAATAGATTAAAATCAACACTATCTGTCAAATTAGCTTGCCTTATTATTAACATTCCGCGAAACGATCTTTAAAATTAAAAATTGTTTTGGAAATTAGATAACCTGGATTAGCTATAATATCCATCGAAAAATAGTCACCCAACAAATTTTAAAGAAACTCTCACATTTTTATGATTATGTTGGATACAAATCACTTTTGCTAAAAAATAGGCGTGTTAAATTTATTTATAAAGAATATTTTATGTTTAGGTTCACCACTTATCTTGATATCTCACTCTCACACACTATTATTTATAATTTGAAAATTCATAACTGAAATCTAGAAATCTAGTTAATGTTCACGTGTTAACTTTTTATAAATATTTGCTTAATTAATATTTATCTTAAACATCTCATCTCTTGTTTTTTATTTGAACATTTGATTTGACTGATAGTTTGTGCGATACTCGCGAATTATGCAGAATATTATTTATTAATCTATGTACAATTTTAGCATTTACGGCCAATTCAACTAGAACTACTTCACTAGATATTCCAATGTGACAATTCCAATTGGCGTAATTCCACTTGTAAATTTGCTAATCAGCGCGAACATTTTATCAAGCATTTATTTTTATTGCGATAGCCACTCTTTTTTAGAAATTGTACAATGCCTTTAACGTTTTTTCGAGTTGGTTAAAGTAGTCGTTATGAAATATACGTGATAAAATGTGCACGATTAAATCTTGAATGGTATCAATTTAACTTTTAAGGTGGAAATTTTTGCCCAAAAAAGTGTGCATTAAAATTTAAATAATGCAAGATAAATTAATCCCAAGTTAAATTTCAAAGTCACATTGTGTGCTGTAGAATTAGGGTATAATCCAATATTAGTAATAAAATTTGTCAATTATTTTTTCTATTTTTTTTCTAATGTAGCAAAAAATTATACATAATAAAATAATCTCTGTTATTACGATGGATAATTAGTTCTGAACTCACTAAATTGATGAATTTTTTATTGGAATTTTTTTTAATTAATTTGAGTATAAAATTTTAGAATTTAGTAAATTTAATTGATTGGATTAAGATGAATAAAAAAATCTGTCAATTAAGGGTAGGAGATAACTCGTAGTTAGGTTCATGTGATTTATGTACAACAGTGTTTAGTAATTAACTGTATCTTTGTAATAAACAGTGTTTTGTTAAAATTTTCGCATCTTTTAATACACACTGTATTTTATAGAGTTGAAAATGTTGATAGGGAACCACAGAAACTGCCAACTCAAAATTATATGTGAACGAAATTTAATTGTGATCGGATAGTAATTACATGATCTAGAACAGAAATTAAATATTCTTCGGAAACTAATCTGCTCATTTATTTTAGTAGTACCAATTAGATAACTAAATCAACCTATAAGTGAAATATCTTTAAAATTGGGTGCCAATTACTGTATTATTTAGAGAGCATTGAACTTATAAAACATAATGGGAAAGTTTATTATGAATCGACTTCAAATATAACGAATAACATAAGGAAACTTGCCTGTGCCAAATTTCATCTACATCAAATAATAATTACTATATGCTGTAAGAACATATCAAATATTAATCAGACACCGTGAAGTTACTTATCGCTCTCTGTGTAAGTTTGTATACGATCTATTTATATTTACCAAAATTCGTCCAAATCTGAGGTATAAGTTTTTTTTGGAAATTTTTCCATATATATAAAAAACAACGGCTCTCCACATAAACGGGAAATTCTAACATGGTCCCACAATTACCGATCCCATTTTATACGGGAATCAAGATGAAGTCGGTATGAACTTGTGTGCTAAATTACATTAACATCTGACAAGCATTCAGCAGAGATGTTGCTGAGCACATGCAAATCTTGTTTTATTGCATTTCGGAATCAACGCCCTCAAAAAAGCCCAGCAAATAATTTTCAGTCAAATCTATATAAATATTTTAGAATTTATGATATTTGTTTGAAATTGCAACTATTAACAATTTTTTTTAAACTATTTCTACTTTTTTACTTAAAATGATCCAATGTATCAATCACTCAATGCAGAATTCATTATTTGTGTCCTGTACTGCACCTAACTCGTATAAAATTTTATATACAAAGCTCTGTATAAAAACTTACGGAATGTTTATGTTAACGAACATGCTTAACTCTTTCCCGGTTCAACATCCATTGTTATCCGTAAACCAGCAAAAATACTTGTAATTTACGCCGTATGATTACTTGGCAGAGTAAATAAAATGTTATGTATTCATAATTCCTGAAAAACTATTTGTGTTTGTAGGATTATTTCTACTTGCAATCTGCTTCCTAAATAGTTGTGTATTCTTTTTTTTCTTCAAATTACATAGCAGTTACTACGAGTACGAGATATTGATACGCAGATTTTTCTAATTTCATCGAGATGTGAAAATTTGTACAAAGGACATTTTTACGAAACCCCGAATTTTTGGGCTATTTCACTAGTTGTGCTATTTCACAGCTTATTTTTTTTTTAGTTTTTATAGCTATACAAATTACCATAAATCAAATAATTCATAATTATGATTATAAATGATTATTGTAATTTGTAACTCTAAAAAAATTATCATTTCCAATACAGTTCAGAATAAATTTGAAAATAAACTATAAAAGCGATTGTCAGTTTCTAACGCATATTCATTCAATTTCAACATTCAGTAATAGATTTTATTTTTACAAGCAAAATGCAAAATTATTTTTTAACGTTTTTCTTGATATTTGGTTTAATATTTTTCGCAGTAAGTTTTGAACATTACTTATTACTTATATTTTTGGTAATAAAAAATATTGTTATTTACTGGCGCTCAGACTGCTGGTACACGACCGCCTGGTATTGGTGGACCACCTGGAAGTGGACAACAACCACGACCGACCGGTGGGCCACAGCCTAGAGTACCGCAGCCTGGAGTAACACTGCCTGGAGTACCACAGCCTGGAGTACCGCAGCCTGGAGTAACACTGCCTGGAGTACCGCTGCCTGGAGTAACACTGCCTGGAGTACCACAGCCTGGAGGAGCTCAATCTGGTAGAAAATAATTAATTTATTGTTATTTTTTGGCATAATGTAAAAAGTTTGCAGTTGTTAAATTTCAGAAAATATATGTTAAATTTAAAAATATTAGTTTAAATAGTTTTATTTGCAAAGAATTTAATTATATTAGAATAACAATAATTAATTCCTAATTCAATATTATAAATAAACCTTTCGTTAACTAGTTTTATGATAATTACAAGTAATGCCACTACAATCACTAAAAAATATACTGGATAACAAAACCTTAGCGCAGTCAAAAAAGTGCTGGAAGGAGTTATCAACGTGCTCTGTAACTAAACTTATATGGGATACCTAACGCAATGCAAGATAGCAGCCAGCCTCTTCACTAGACGCTGCTTGATCGACAAGCATGCGCGTAAGCTTGGACTAATAGTGAGTGATAAATGCAGAAACTGCGGCGATACAAGGCAAGTTGAAACCCTAGAGCACCTAGACGTATAGGTTTCTGAAAGAGGTTTCGAATTGCAGCACCAGGAAACTCATCAAGTTTGCTGCAATTACGAAATCCTTCGAATTATACTAGATAACCCCTCAACACTTACTCAAAGTTAGTTATCCATAAAAGTGGTACCGCTATGGACCCAGTGTAATATATGCGAGGCTCTGCATATAACCTAACCAAACCTAAAATGCTACCTTATTTCATATTCTTAAGCAGTTTATTTATGCTGATTGTCATACTTCTTCATATTAAAAACAATAATTAAACAAAGTTATGTGTACAATTATAATTAAATAAAGTTATGTGTACAATTCTTTCTGTCATGCAGTCATGATAAACTTTAATATGTTATAGCTTAGATGGGCTGGTAGATTTGTATAATTAATGAAGTCACAATAATATGTAGTATGATTATACGAGTATTTACATAATAATTATAAAGTCTGGCGATGGATTTGATGGTCAAAAAATAGATTTGGCTGAAATTCGTGATTACGTGATTGGTTAGATTCGTGATTCTGATTACGTATGTGTAAGGAGAAAAATATGGTAAATATAAGTTTTGTATTGTAGTTGGTGCCTATAAAACCATTACGAATTCTATAAAATACATGATAGATGTCTTAAAATATGAGTCATTTTTAATAAATTACTGTTTCTTACAAACATACTGTTTGATACAAATCACTGTTTTAAAAATAAACTACGAATTTTCTGCTTGCTAAGGTAACCCTAATTAGCAGTTTTTTTTTGTTGCAGTTGCGTGATATTATTTTTCAGGGTCTATTATTTAAGATAGCTTGGTCAAATATGAATCATTTCTGATATGAATCACTTTAGCACTTTAGCTGATAGGATTATTCTTAAGGTTAGAATTCATTAATCGTGCATTTAAATCGAACTTATTGAATATATTGTTAGATATGATGTAACTCTTTTGTTATTACTTTTCTGGTATTCAAAATGATGAAATTGATTTACTTCGTCAAATTATTTTAAAAGAAAAAAAAACGAAATAGAGAGTTCCGATTATGCAATTTCAGAATATGAATGACTCAATGGAACTCAAGCCGAATTAAGGGAAGTTTAGAAAAATATGGGCTTTGTACAGCACACAGTATTTGGTACTAATGCAGTCTATAAATTTCATAAATGCCGTACATTTTTTTTTTCATACAATGTTCGCACATTCCAAAAAATTTCAAATAAATTGAGCAAACAAATATAAAAAGAATTCCACAAGTAGCCACGATGGTTTTCTAATCCGACAATTATGGTCTGCACTACTGGGATGAAGATACTAGAAATTATAGTTGATTTCTGTAGTTTTCTTAATAATTTAGAAAATAAATTTAGGTTAAATTTCTTTTCAAGATTTTTTTCATTTCCGATAAAAAAATAGATAATGTTACTTTAATGCGACAAAAGAACAACTGAGGAAACTAATATCTCAATTTTAATATATCTTGGAATGGAGTAAACTAATATCTTAGACGCTCCAAATCAAAGAAGTCGCATGCAGCATCATTATTGACCTCGACGAGCAATTTAGGAGATTATTTAATGAAATATTTGATACAATTTTAATACAATTATAGATGTGGGTTTTGAAAGTATGAAAGATGTAGGTAGGGATTCTTTTTTAGATTTTGTAAAATTAAATAATGAATTGGCAGTGGTTCTTATCTGTGATTGAAAATTTGCAATATATTTTACAAAATAGATTAAAATCAACACTATCTGTCAAATTAGCTTGCCTTATTATTAACATTCCGCGAAACGATCTTTAAAATTAAAAATTGTTTTGGAAATTAGATAACCTGGATTAGCTATAATATCCATCGAAAAATAGTCACCCAACAAATTTTAAAGAAACTCTCACATTTTTATGATTATGTTGGATACAAATCACTTTTGCTAAAAAATAGGCGTGTTAAATTTATTTATAAAGAATATTTTATGTTTAGGTTCACCACTTATCTTGATATCTCACTCTCACACACTATTATTTATAATTTGAAAATTCATAACTGAAATCTAGAAATCTAGTTAATGTTCACGTGTTAACTTTTTATAAATATTTGCTTAATTAATATTTATCTTAAACATCTCATCTCTTGTTTTTTATTTGAACATTTGATTTGACTGATAGTTTGTGCGATACTCGCGAATTATGCAGAATATTATTTATTAATCTATGTACAATTTTAGCATTTACGGCCAATTCAACTAGAACTACTTCACTAGATATTCCAATGTGACAATTCCAATTGGCGTAATTCCACTTGTAAATTTGCTAATCAGCGCGAACATTTTATCAAGCATTTATTTTTATTGCGATAGCCACTCTTTTTTAGAAATTGTACAATGCCTTTAACGTTTTTTCGAGTTGGTTAAAGTAGTCGTTATGAAATATACGTGATAAAATGTGCACGATTAAATCTTGAATGGTATCAATTTAACTTTTAAGGTGGAAATTTTTGCCCAAAAAAGTGTGCATTAAAATTTAAATAATGCAAGATAAATTAATCCCAAGTTAAATTTCAAAGTCACATTGTGTGCTGTAGAATTAGGGTATAATCCAATATTAGTAATAAAATTTGTCAATTATTTTTTCTATTTTTTTTCTAATGTAGCAAAAAATTATACATAATAAAATAATCTCTGTTATTACGATGGATAATTAGTTCTGAACTCACTAAATTGATGAATTTTTTATTGGAATTTTTTTTAATTAATTTGAGTATAAAATTTTAGAATTTAGTAAATTTAATTGATTGGATTAAGATGAATAAAAAAATCTGTCAATTAAGGGTAGGAGATAACTCGTAGTTAGGTTCATGTGATTTATGTACAACAGTGTTTAGTAATTAACTGTATCTTTGTAATAAACAGTGTTTTGTTAAAATTTTCGCATCTTTTAATACACACTGTATTTTATAGAGTTGAAAATGTTGATAGGGAACCACAGAAACTGCCAACTCAAAATTATATGTGAACGAAATTTAATTGTGATCGGATAGTAATTACATGATCTAGAACAGAAATTAAATATTCTTCGGAAACTAATCTGCTCATTTATTTTAGTAGTACCAATTAGATAACTAAATCAACCTATAAGTGAAATATCTTTAAAATTGGGTGCCAATTACTGTATTATTTAGAGAGCATTGAACTTATAAAACATAATGGGAAAGTTTATTATGAATCGACTTCAAATATAACGAATAACATAAGGAAACTTGCCTGTGCCAAATTTCATCTACATCAAATAATAATTACTATATGCTGTAAGAACATATCAAATATTAATCAGACACCGTGAAGTTACTTATCGCTCTCTGTGTAAGTTTGTATACGATCTATTTATATTTACCAAAATTCGTCCAAATCTGAGGTATAAGTTTTTTTTGGAAATTTTTCCATATATATAAAAAACAACGGCTCTCCACATAAACGGGAAATTCTAACATGGTCCCACAATTACCGATCCCATTTTATACGGGAATCAAGATGAAGTCGGTATGAACTTGTGTGCTAAATTACATTAACATCTGACAAGCATTCAGCAGAGATGTTGCTGAGCACATGCAAATCTTGTTTTATTGCATTTCGGAATCAACGCCCTCAAAAAAGCCCAGCAAATAATTTTCAGTCAAATCTATATAAATATTTTAGAATTTATGATATTTGTTTGAAATTGCAACTATTAACAATTTTTTTTAAACTATTTCTACTTTTTTACTTAAAATGATCCAATGTATCAATCACTCAATGCAGAATTCATTATTTGTGTCCTGTACTGCACCTAACTCGTATAAAATTTTATATACAAAGCTCTGTATAAAAACTTACGGAATGTTTATGTTAACGAACATGCTTAACTCTTTCCCGGTTCAACATCCATTGTTATCCGTAAACCAGCAAAAATACTTGTAATTTACGCCGTATGATTACTTGGCAGAGTAAATAAAATGTTATGTATTCATAATTCCTGAAAAACTATTTGTGTTTGTAGGATTATTTCTACTTGCAATCTGCTTCCTAAATAGTTGTGTATTCTTTTTTTTCTTCAAATTACATAGCAGTTACTACGAGTACGAGATATTGATACGCAGATTTTTCTAATTTCATCGAGATGTGAAAATTTGTACAAAGGACATTTTTACGAAACCCCGAATTTTTGGGCTATTTCACTAGTTGTGCTATTTCACAGCTTATTTTTTTTTTAGTTTTTATAGCTATACAAATTACCATAAATCAAATAATTCATAATTATGATTATAAATGATTATTGTAATTTGTAACTCTAAAAAAATTATCATTTCCAATACAGTTCAGAATAAATTTGAAAATAAACTATAAAAGCGATTGTCAGTTTCTAACGCATATTCATTCAATTTCAACATTCAGTAATAGATTTTATTTTTACAAGCAAAATGCAAAATTATTTTTTAACGTTTTTCTTGATATTTGGTTTAATATTTTTCGCAGTAAGTTTTGAACATTACTTATTACTTATATTTTTGGTAATAAAAAATATTGTTATTTACTGGCGCTCAGACTGCTGGTACACGACCGCCTGGTATTGGTGGACCACCTGGAAGTGGACAACAACCACGACCGACCGGTGGGCCACAGCCTAGAGTACCGCAGCCTGGAGTAACACTGCCTGGAGTACCACAGCCTGGAGTACCGCAGCCTGGAGTAACACTGCCTGGAGTACCGCTGCCTGGAGTAACACTGCCTGGAGTACCACAGCCTGGAGGAGCTCAATCTGGTAGAAAATAATTAATTTATTGTTATTTTTTGGCATAATGTAAAAAGTTTGCAGTTGTTAAATTTCAGAAAATATATGTTAAATTTAAAAATATTAGTTTAAATAGTTTTATTTGCAAAGAATTTAATTATATTAGAATAACAATAATTAATTCCTAATTCAATATTATAAATAAACCTTTCGTTAACTAGTTTTATGATAATTACAAGTAATGCCACTACAATCACTAAAAAATATACTGGATAACAAAACCTTAGCGCAGTCAAAAAAGTGCTGGAAGGAGTTATCAACGTGCTCTGTAACTAAACTTATATGGGATACCTAACGCAATGCAAGATAGCAGCCAGCCTCTTCACTAGACGCTGCTTGATCGACAAGCATGCGCGTAAGCTTGGACTAATAGTGAGTGATAAATGCAGAAACTGCGGCGATACAAGGCAAGTTGAAACCCTAGAGCACCTAGACGTATAGGTTTCTGAAAGAGGTTTCGAATTGCAGCACCAGGAAACTCATCAAGTTTGCTGCAATTACGAAATCCTTCGAATTATACTAGATAACCCCTCAACACTTACTCAAAGTTAGTTATCCATAAAAGTGGTACCGCTATGGACCCAGTGTAATATATGCGAGGCTCTGCATATAACCTAACCAAACCTAAAATGCTACCTTATTTCATATTCTTAAGCAGTTTATTTATGCTGATTGTCATACTTCTTCATATTAAAAACAATAATTAAACAAAGTTATGTGTACAATTATAATTAAATAAAGTTATGTGTACAATTCTTTCTGTCATGCAGTCATGATAAACTTTAATATGTTATAGCTTAGATGGGCTGGTAGATTTGTATAATTAATGAAGTCACAATAATATGTAGTATGATTATACGAGTATTTACATAATAATTATAAAGTCTGGCGATGGATTTGATGGTCAAAAAATAGATTTGGCTGAAATTCGTGATTACGTGATTGGTTAGATTCGTGATTCTGATTACGTATGTGTAAGGAGAAAAATATGGTAAATATAAGTTTTGTATTGTAGTTGGTGCCTATAAAACCATTACGAATTCTATAAAATACATGATAGATGTCTTAAAATATGAGTCATTTTTAATAAATTACTGTTTCTTACAAACATACTGTTTGATACAAATCACTGTTTTAAAAATAAACTACGAATTTTCTGCTTGCTAAGGTAACCCTAATTAGCAGTTTTTTTTTGTTGCAGTTGCGTGATATTATTTTTCAGGGTCTATTATTTAAGATAGCTTGGTCAAATATGAATCATTTCTGATATGAATCACTTTAGCACTTTAGCTGATAGGATTATTCTTAAGGTTAGAATTCATTAATCGTGCATTTAAATCGAACTTATTGAATATATTGTTAGATATGATGTAACTCTTTTGTTATTACTTTTCTGGTATTCAAAATGATGAAATTGATTTACTTCGTCAAATTATTTTAAAAGAAAAAAAAACGAAATAGAGAGTTCCGATTATGCAATTTCAGAATATGAATGACTCAATGGAACTCAAGCCGAATTAAGGGAAGTTTAGAAAAATATGGGCTTTGTACAGCACACAGTATTTGGTACTAATGCAGTCTATAAATTTCATAAATGCCGTACATTTTTTTTTTCATACAATGTTCGCACATTCCAAAAAATTTCAAATAAATTGAGCAAACAAATATAAAAAGAATTCCACAAGTAGCCACGATGGTTTTCTAATCCGACAATTATGGTCTGCACTACTGGGATGAAGATACTAGAAATTATAGTTGATTTCTGTAGTTTTCTTAATAATTTAGAAAATAAATTTAGGTTAAATTTCTTTTCAAGATTTTTTTCATTTCCGATAAAAAAATAGATAATGTTACTTTAATGCGACAAAAGAACAACTGAGGAAACTAATATCTCAATTTTAATATATCTTGGAATGGAGTAAACTAATATCTTAGACGCTCCAAATCAAAGAAGTCGCATGCAGCATCATTATTGACCTCGACGAGCAATTTAGGAGATTATTTAATGAAATATTTGATACAATTTTAATACAATTATAGATGTGGGTTTTGAAAGTATGAAAGATGTAGGTAGGGATTCTTTTTTAGATTTTGTAAAATTAAATAATGAATTGGCAGTGGTTCTTATCTGTGATTGAAAATTTGCAATATATTTTACAAAATAGATTAAAATCAACACTATCTGTCAAATTAGCTTGCCTTATTATTAACATTCCGCGAAACGATCTTTAAAATTAAAAATTGTTTTGGAAATTAGATAACCTGGATTAGCTATAATATCCATCGAAAAATAGTCACCCAACAAATTTTAAAGAAACTCTCACATTTTTATGATTATGTTGGATACAAATCACTTTTGCTAAAAAATAGGCGTGTTAAATTTATTTATAAAGAATATTTTATGTTTAGGTTCACCACTTATCTTGATATCTCACTCTCACACACTATTATTTATAATTTGAAAATTCATAACTGAAATCTAGAAATCTAGTTAATGTTCACGTGTTAACTTTTTATAAATATTTGCTTAATTAATATTTATCTTAAACATCTCATCTCTTGTTTTTTATTTGAACATTTGATTTGACTGATAGTTTGTGCGATACTCGCGAATTATGCAGAATATTATTTATTAATCTATGTACAATTTTAGCATTTACGGCCAATTCAACTAGAACTACTTCACTAGATATTCCAATGTGACAATTCCAATTGGCGTAATTCCACTTGTAAATTTGCTAATCAGCGCGAACATTTTATCAAGCATTTATTTTTATTGCGATAGCCACTCTTTTTTAGAAATTGTACAATGCCTTTAACGTTTTTTCGAGTTGGTTAAAGTAGTCGTTATGAAATATACGTGATAAAATGTGCACGATTAAATCTTGAATGGTATCAATTTAACTTTTAAGGTGGAAATTTTTGCCCAAAAAAGTGTGCATTAAAATTTAAATAATGCAAGATAAATTAATCCCAAGTTAAATTTCAAAGTCACATTGTGTGCTGTAGAATTAGGGTATAATCCAATATTAGTAATAAAATTTGTCAATTATTTTTTCTATTTTTTTTCTAATGTAGCAAAAAATTATACATAATAAAATAATCTCTGTTATTACGATGGATAATTAGTTCTGAACTCACTAAATTGATGAATTTTTTATTGGAATTTTTTTTAATTAATTTGAGTATAAAATTTTAGAATTTAGTAAATTTAATTGATTGGATTAAGATGAATAAAAAAATCTGTCAATTAAGGGTAGGAGATAACTCGTAGTTAGGTTCATGTGATTTATGTACAACAGTGTTTAGTAATTAACTGTATCTTTGTAATAAACAGTGTTTTGTTAAAATTTTCGCATCTTTTAATACACACTGTATTTTATAGAGTTGAAAATGTTGATAGGGAACCACAGAAACTGCCAACTCAAAATTATATGTGAACGAAATTTAATTGTGATCGGATAGTAATTACATGATCTAGAACAGAAATTAAATATTCTTCGGAAACTAATCTGCTCATTTATTTTAGTAGTACCAATTAGATAACTAAATCAACCTATAAGTGAAATATCTTTAAAATTGGGTGCCAATTACTGTATTATTTAGAGAGCATTGAACTTATAAAACATAATGGGAAAGTTTATTATGAATCGACTTCAAATATAACGAATAACATAAGGAAACTTGCCTGTGCCAAATTTCATCTACATCAAATAATAATTACTATATGCTGTAAGAACATATCAAATATTAATCAGACACCGTGAAGTTACTTATCGCTCTCTGTGTAAGTTTGTATACGATCTATTTATATTTACCAAAATTCGTCCAAATCTGAGGTATAAGTTTTTTTTGGAAATTTTTCCATATATATAAAAAACAACGGCTCTCCACATAAACGGGAAATTCTAACATGGTCCCACAATTACCGATCCCATTTTATACGGGAATCAAGATGAAGTCGGTATGAACTTGTGTGCTAAATTACATTAACATCTGACAAGCATTCAGCAGAGATGTTGCTGAGCACATGCAAATCTTGTTTTATTGCATTTCGGAATCAACGCCCTCAAAAAAGCCCAGCAAATAATTTTCAGTCAAATCTATATAAATATTTTAGAATTTATGATATTTGTTTGAAATTGCAACTATTAACAATTTTTTTTAAACTATTTCTACTTTTTTACTTAAAATGATCCAATGTATCAATCACTCAATGCAGAATTCATTATTTGTGTCCTGTACTGCACCTAACTCGTATAAAATTTTATATACAAAGCTCTGTATAAAAACTTACGGAATGTTTATGTTAACGAACATGCTTAACTCTTTCCCGGTTCAACATCCATTGTTATCCGTAAACCAGCAAAAATACTTGTAATTTACGCCGTATGATTACTTGGCAGAGTAAATAAAATGTTATGTATTCATAATTCCTGAAAAACTATTTGTGTTTGTAGGATTATTTCTACTTGCAATCTGCTTCCTAAATAGTTGTGTATTCTTTTTTTTCTTCAAATTACATAGCAGTTACTACGAGTACGAGATATTGATACGCAGATTTTTCTAATTTCATCGAGATGTGAAAATTTGTACAAAGGACATTTTTACGAAACCCCGAATTTTTGGGCTATTTCACTAGTTGTGCTATTTCACAGCTTATTTTTTTTTTAGTTTTTATAGCTATACAAATTACCATAAATCAAATAATTCATAATTATGATTATAAATGATTATTGTAATTTGTAACTCTAAAAAAATTATCATTTCCAATACAGTTCAGAATAAATTTGAAAATAAACTATAAAAGCGATTGTCAGTTTCTAACGCATATTCATTCAATTTCAACATTCAGTAATAGATTTTATTTTTACAAGCAAAATGCAAAATTATTTTTTAACGTTTTTCTTGATATTTGGTTTAATATTTTTCGCAGTAAGTTTTGAACATTACTTATTACTTATATTTTTGGTAATAAAAAATATTGTTATTTACTGGCGCTCAGACTGCTGGTACACGACCGCCTGGTATTGGTGGACCACCTGGAAGTGGACAACAACCACGACCGACCGGTGGGCCACAGCCTAGAGTACCGCAGCCTGGAGTAACACTGCCTGGAGTACCACAGCCTGGAGTACCGCAGCCTGGAGTAACACTGCCTGGAGTACCGCTGCCTGGAGTAACACTGCCTGGAGTACCACAGCCTGGAGGAGCTCAATCTGGTAGAAAATAATTAATTTATTGTTATTTTTTGGCATAATGTAAAAAGTTTGCAGTTGTTAAATTTCAGAAAATATATGTTAAATTTAAAAATATTAGTTTAAATAGTTTTATTTGCAAAGAATTTAATTATATTAGAATAACAATAATTAATTCCTAATTCAATATTATAAATAAACCTTTCGTTAACTAGTTTTATGATATTTACAAGTAAATTGTTTATTATATTTTCACTAACAGTTTCAATTTCAAACAAATAATGTTAAATTGAAAAATAAATCAGTTTATACCTGAAATATCGTTGTGTATTTGATATCCTTTACAATAACTGATTAATTTTTTTTTTTTTTTCAATAATAAATAAATTTTAATTTGTGAATATAAATAGATTTTTTTTTTTTTAAATCTCTTTTGGAATTTTATTTCAAAGAAAAATTTCCACTATTGTCAGATGAAGACGTTTCAACAAATTCAAGAAATAAAAAAGTCTGCAAACATAAATTTCATCTCCAAAATGATATTTCCATATATAGTTGACATTTAATTACGGTTTATAAGTTCAAATTAATGCATAATTTTTTTTTGTGATAGAAGTGCATTTAAAAATTAGTAAGACTATTAAAAATTAGTAAGACTCAAACTAATATTTTATAGTTTTAATGCATTTTCTTCTTTATTTATTCTGTATGCTGCCCATATATATTGTGCAACATGGGTTATCAACGTATTGTCAACCGCGTTGTAAATTTTCAATACACACATTTCAACTTTTTGGTTTACTACTGATATTAGATATTAGAACCGTCAAATAAAATGTGCTTTAATTCTAAAATAGCAATAAAAATCTCTGATAAAAGTTAAGAGAAAAACATTATAATTTTATATTACTTCAATGAATAAAAAATATTCATAACATTATAAATAATAAATATATAAAAACATGGTTTTTTTTTTATATAATACGTCAATATATTTCATGTGTTTAAAACGTTTTGGGTTGTACAAATTCCTCATACACTATACAACTTACAAGTACATATTACAAATTATATATGTATTAGAATCATCAACCAACGCCCGCCCACATAATATTTTAATATTTCTGCAAGAGATCTATCAACTGTCAAAATAATTGTAATTGTAAACTTGCCCATAAACAATACAACTTAACCAAGCTGTCAACACGTTGATAAAGATGTTGTTTAATGTATGGGCAGATTTACAAATTTTAAACAGCAATTTTATGTTTTTCATATAATAATCTATTTTCACGTAATCTTCCATAAATGTTAGTAATTAACAATTAGTAATTAATGAAAGAGAAATAAACAACACCGTTTTTACTACATATTCAGTCTTCCAGTTTTCGTACAGGTTCAGTGTGCAAACAAATACTTTAAGTTTAAATAAAAAACTATAAAAGCATGAGCACTTGAACATTGTTAATAAAAAATAATTAAATATTGAAGGATGTTATATGCATAAATACATAAATGCTGAGCGTGAATCATATGTAATTGAGTTCAAAGACTTTCTCAATTTTACTTCATGTAATAAACCCCATAAAGTATTAATATTGTTTTTAATATTTTTCTAACACAAAAAAACTCGACGCTAGCCCCACCGTCACTTTAGCCAGACGAGTTCAAGATCATACCGAAAATTGCACCTGTTTATAAACATATTGCATCTTTATATGAAAAAGCTGCCAAGTTGGAAGAGTGCTTCATATCTCTTGTGGCATATATTCGCATCCCTTTAAATTATAGGGCTTAAAATTGTACAGCTGATCTTCTCGGAAAAGAAATAGAATTACATTATTTAGTAACTAATTTCTCATTTTTAAATATCCTTCTCCGTAGAGAGGGTATATCTTATTCTATAAACACACTCTTTGGCTGCTAACTAAATGAAATCATTTGGACAAACTCTAACCTGATAAACTTAATTTAGAAGTTAAACCATCCCATGTTTTATAGTTTAGTTTTTATGGACTTTTAAATGTTAAAAAAATCAAATTTAAATAGAAAATGTATGAATTTTCAAAATATTTACCTTGCTACCCCTGTAAAATAGCGGGGGTTGAGGTTAGAGGGTTGATTTTTTCGGTAAAGATGTAAGACTATATTATTAACAAACTAATTTCTCTGTTTTAAAATCTACCCCTTAAAACTTAAAATAGATATATGAAACAAAAAAAGATATATGAAGGAAAAATCAAATTTCAATAGAAAATGTATGAAATTTAAAAATGTTAAATTTGTTACTCCTGTAAAATAGCGGAGGTTGAGGTTAGAGGGTTGATTTTTTCGGTAAAGATGTAAGACTATATAATTAAGAAACTAATTTCTCAGTTTTTAAATCTAACCCTCCGCAGAGGGGGTGTAAGTTATTTTATAAACACACCCCTGAATCCACCCAAAGGGGGCGGGTGGTAACAAAATTAATTTATTTAGAAAGAATCTAATCTGATAGACCTAATTTACCCCTGCACAGATGGGGTGTAACTTTTTTTATAAACACCAATCTGAAAGTGGTGAGGGGGTTAATTTCCATATAATTTCGAAATACTTTTACCCTCTCTACCTTATGTAGAAAGTACAATATCCTAGTTTAAATATAGAGGATTTTATAGCTATTTTAAATTTCCAAAATTCAAATTTCAAAGCCCTATAAAAACATGGGGCTGCGTCCGATAGTCCCAACTTTTTAAAAATTTAATTAGATAGTGAGTATGTACGTACTGAGGAAACGGCATTAAAATCCCATAATATAAAAGCAGTGTTTTTTCGTGTGCATAAAAGGGGGTGTATTCGACCCCTTTTTAACGGGGTTGCAATTGACTTATTTGAAAATGCACCCCACCACGACATACTTCCAATATTTGTTTACATTTCTGTAAAATTTTGTCAAAATCGGAATTGGTTTACTACTATTTCTAAGCATTGCAAAAAGAGCATTTTTACCCTGCGTACGGCGTACACGTACGGCGGACACATAAATTTTTATCACGGATTCGGATTCTTTGATATCGAAAATAGATAAATCAATTAAAATCTCAATTTCTTTTTTTTTTTTGCATCTCGACCACAAAGCTTCATATATCTTTAGATATAAGAAGCAAAAAAAACGTACCATGCTAGCGAAATATTATGATTTCTCTAAGTTGACTCAGCTTTAAATATGAAGTACTGTAATAAGAATTTACAATTAATTATAAATTTGAGATTTTTTAAGACCATTTGCTGACAACAAATGTTTTACTATATTAAAAACTCCATGAGATTATTGCAATGTTTATGGTTTAGAATCCACGTAAAATTTATAGGACCAAATTGTAATAAAATGTCATATCAAACCCGCCCAATACACTCTTTTAGTAAAACTGGTCCAAGAGACGTGAACAAGAAACAAAATTGAAAATTCAATATCATAATTGTACATTATAATAACTTAATCAACTAAATGGACAGCTTTCCAGGAAAATACTAGAACCTAGAATATTTAGATTGAAATTAAAATTACAATTAGATTAACATTTTGGTAATTTTATAATTATATTTATTTAAATTTTATAATTTTTAGTGTTGTATTATTATGTAGAAAAACTGTTAATTAGTAGTTAGATAATTTCATAGTTGAATAAATTAAACGTTCCCAAATTACTTTTTTTCCAGCTTATAAGGTCATTAATTAATTCCCCACTGCCACAATAATAACAATAATTTTAAATTTAAAAATTTATATGAAAACAATCCAAGGTTAAAAACGTTATTTATTAATAATAATTTTATTAACAAATTTTCCACATAATAATCATTATTAAATTTAAATTTATTGAAGTTAGACGGATAAATATGCAGAAATATTTACTAATAATTGGAATATTTGCATTTTTGCAAGTGATAGTAAGAAAAATTTTGATATTTTTTATAAATTTTATTTGATTACATAAATTATAATTTCTTAGGTAAGTTTAGAACTTCAAGAACAAGAAATACCGATATTTTCAAATATAGGATCAAAATCTGATACTGTCAATCACAGTAATGTTCAAAACAATATAAAAAATCCATTAGACGAAATGTGGGAAAATATTAATAAAACGAATACGTATGTACAAAATAATACTAAGAATTCATTGGATAAAATGTGGGAAACTGTTAAAACAGGAGCTGAAAATGTTTGGAAAAATGTTCGTGATAATGTAGGATAAAAATATAGTAATTTTGAAATAAAATTATTTATTAAAAATTTGATAAAATATTATATATTTGTTGTGCAAGTGACTTTAAAAAAGTAAATAAATATGAATTTTTGGTTGAATTAAAATCTATATGTCTAGAAACGATGGTCAAATACATATAAAATAGAAGATTATTTATTTAAAAAAATTACATTTCGGGAACTATTTAATTTTTACTCAATATAATTCAAAACATTTACCCGAAGTTTTTTTACTTATACTAGAAGGTTCATTGGTACAAATAATTTTTCTAATTCTTGTAGAATACTTTACATTCCGAATTCCCATCGCATTTTTTAACAGATTTCTTCAAATTTTTAGATCCCTTAAACATTTAGAGACGATGGTTAAATATATAAATTTGGTATAGTTTTTATTTAATAAAGAATATCTATTTTAAAAGATATATAGCAAAAGTTTTATATTCTAAATCCACTTTTAAATACATACAATCGAAAAATTAATAGAAATTTGGAAAATTTAGCTTGATTCATATAAGATTTTTTGTATTAGTTTTCTTATATCTTAATTTTTTTAAATACGTAATGATTTCTATAAATTTGCAATTAGTATTTTTTACATTTAATTAGAATTCTTTGTGCATATTTTAATTTTGGGATCGGCACTAAATACTGTATGTCAAAATTCTGTAATTACAAAATTCAGTTTTTTTTATAAATTCTGTTTTTGCGAAATTCTGTATTACAAAATTCTGTATTAAAAAATTCTGTATTTTGCTACAATTCTGAGTTAATTACTTTTTACTGGCTTGTATATGTATATCCTTTCATATGTTCTTATTTCATTAGCCCACTCTCGGAGTTACCCAAGCTACGACGGGGACGTGCTGAGATGACGGTCCCATATCTTACAGACTAATTTTACGCGCTAATAACAACTTTTTGTGAAATTAAACTAAACAATAAAAAGTAATTTATTTTTTACATAAACTAAAGGGAATTCAATTTTGATTATATTTCTAGGCTCTAAAAGTAAAAGATAATATCATTATTAACTAATTAATAGCTAAATTATTAGCAATTCTTTTCAAAAAAATTCTTTTGAAATTTCGTTTTTTTATAACTCTTCACAAGTGATATCTTTTTTGGAATGCGCTGTTCAGATCTTAGTTTATCTATCAGTTATTCTTGTTTACAAAATTCTGTATTTAATATATTGTACTTTATATTAAATCAAAAATCGCGCGATTCTGAAATACAGAATTTTGTAATACAGAATTTTGTATTCAGAATTCTGAAAAACAGAATTTTGTAATACAGTATTTTGTAACACAGAATTTTGTAATAAAGTATTATGTACCCAACCCTTTAACTTTTCGTTTTAAAAAGTTTTTGTTTTCGTTCCTCAAAAGCCAAGAATAATTTTATTTCAGAAGATTTTGTTCGAGGTATAGTCAAGTATATAATTTTTCACATTATTATCTTCTTTAAAGCAAGTTAGAGAAATTTTTAATTTTTTTTTTTAATGCAAGCTTCCATAATACTTTCCCTGTTATTACAAATATATCAGGGTATAGGTCACAATAATACCTGAAATGCACTATACATTCTATGGTATTCCTTGATTCATTCTGATATTTAAAAAATTAAATGGAACGATTCCATTTTTATACAAAGAAATTAAAGATATGAAAATTTTGTATTTTTATTTTATATATATCAAAAATTATATAATTACAACAATTTAAGGAATGAACATCCTTACAATTTTATTAATATATTTTATTTATCTAATTCTAATGAAAACGCAATTATTTTTTACACCTAAATAAACAATTCACTAAACACGAATTTAACAACTGCCCACTTGCGAACTGCGATTTTGTGAATATAAAATAAATTGTGTTTTTGTGAATGTGTATTGTGTTTGTAGGTTAAAAGGCGGTTCGATTTGGGTTCGTAAAGATCGAATTCGTATTTTTTCTGAAAGGGTTTTTATTGTTATTATTACCTAAAAATCTTTTTGAGTAAATTTTTAGTTATTTTGCATAACAAATTGCGTGCATTCCGAAATGGGTATATGTTTTTCGGGTGTTTTACTTCACTTATTATATTATAACTATAATAGTTTCTGAAACTATCATTTTAATTTCTGTAATATAACCATTTACGTTGAGAAAAATATATCTGTTTAGTATTTTAATGTAACCCACGTTATTTTATATTAACTTACATATTGCAAAAAAAAAAATCAATAAATAATAATATTTCCAAAATTCCCCATGTCAATAAATAATATATTTCCTAAATAACATTTACAACTATGACAATAACTCAACGCTTATAATGAAATATAAAAAACCCTATAACATTGCTTCAAATCGAAAAAAAAGGCACATAAAGAAAAATCCGCTTATCATTCAAGTGTCAGTCGATAATAAAAATTTATGTTAGAAAATAACCTAGTCAACAAAAAATCAAAAAATTAACTATATACGTTACACATTAATCGCAGCCCTAATCGAACACTGCCGCATCTCAAGTATTTTTAATTTTAAATAACCCGAGGGGTTTAAATAACCTGATGGGTATCTAATCCTCATCAATCTCAGAGCCAAGCTCCATGAAAATGGGGACCGAAAAACTGACTGATAATTTATTTGGATCAGCGAAAACAAGCATAAGGAGAGATTAGGTTAGTATGTTATGTCTTATGTTAAAGAGAAATATATATATAGAGAAAGAAATTATCTTTTTATCCTTAAGCTTGATTTCTTGCACTTTCTCACATGCTGAGAAATAATTTATTATCAGCAATGGATTAAGCTCTGGTGTTTCCACCACCGAAAACAAAACAGATATTATTAGATTAGACACTTACTGCTTAATACAAGCAGTTAAATGTGAACCTTATCATAATTCATGTTGCTATTTCTCAAAATATTACGTTTTACGATTTGTGGTTTTATAAAACCCAAACGAAAATTTGCCTAACTAGAAATTTATTATTATAAATTTTGGCGTTTTTTTCCAAACTACAAATTTTGAGATGTTTTAGTCTTCAGTTATGGGTTCGATATGTTAATCTCATATGGTTGTACTGTAAATGTGTAAAATATATAATAAAAAAATTAATATTGTAAAATATTGTATTTTGAAAATACGCAAATTTTTATTCTCTAGAGACAGGAGATATTTTTTTTAAATTTATAGTTTATAACGCGAATTATTAAATTGTAAATCCAAAACTACACCAACAAAAAAGAAAGATTTAAAATATGTAGTGCAAAAATGATAATGAAAAAAATTTCCATACATAATTGTATACATATTGGAGGAAACAGCTTAAGAAAAGCTGTCTGATCATACAATATAGACTGAACTGTGTATTAACTCCCAACGAACATAACTCTTGATTAAACTTTCAGAATTTATTCTGATATTTTTTATGAACTATAAAGGATATAACTTTTTTTCAGTATGATTAAAAATATGTTTGTATTAAAAATTAGTTGGCAAATAATATTTTTATGCATGGGAAAGGTTCTGTCAAAAATAAAGTATAAAATATTATATGGAACTATATATATAAAAACTAAATTTATTATAGTAACTAGTAGAATATAGCAAATTTGAAGTAAAAAAATGTTTCTGTACTATGTATATGTTTCTAAAAGGATTTGAAAATTTTAGTTATACGTTTTTTGTATGGTATTTTGTAAACAAATTAATTATCATTATAATAAGCTTTGAGAAAGATTTTAGTTGAATAATATCAATATAGATAATGATTATCACGCTTACTAGGAAGCTTACTAGAAGTTTAATGATACCATAGTGTTATGATTATTTATTTATAAAATGGTACCAAAAAATTAATATTTTCTCACCATCATTAATGTTAAAGTATTTAATAAAACTACAATTTTTGTTTGATTTTACATGATGTTAACTAATATATTGAAATTAATAAAATAATACAAATTTTTTTTCTGGTTAAGATATATTTATATTGTATAGTAACACGATTATTATCATTTTATTCCACAAAACGTCAAATTTACCCCTGTGGATTTGTACCATTTGGACAATTTTCACCAGCAAATCCTTTAGTACCTAAGTATAAAAATTAAGAGAAATATGGAAATAATTGATATTTTTTCAATAACAAACCATCATTGCCAACCAAGGGAGCTTTAGGAATTATTACATTTCTGACAATTCTCGATTTTATTTCAAAGGTTTTACCTTTACCTTTACCTTTCTCTTCACTGGTCTTGTCAACCTCTTCGCTACTTTCCTTCCTGGCAATCTAATTAATTTATAACATAATTTATATCCATATAAAGATTAATAAAAAAAAATACTTACTGCTATTACAATTAAACCACAAATGACCAAAAATAATATAAAATTTTTGTTGAACATTTTTATTTTGTTCAAAGTATAAAAAATTCTGATCTGTACTGTTTCAACTAACTTGTTGGAATGTAAATCTATTCAGAAAATTCATTCAATTTATATTCATATGAAAAATAGTATTTAGAGAGTTACAAATTTTCCAATGTATAGTTGGAATTAAAAATAATAATTGAAATTAAATTGATCTAATTAAGGTAATAATTTTCATTGTAAAAAAATATAATTTATTCAATAAATCATAAAATTTTTTGTATATTTTGTTTGTGCATTTATCCCAAAAAAATATAATAATTTAAATTAATAATAGAAATTATTATTTAAATTAACACTGTGACAAAAAAATAATTTTAAAAAATTTGATACTTTGTAATTGCAATTTCATAAAAATTACTACATTATAATTGATAATTTATATTGCTATAAAATTTGTCATTAAATTTTTTTTTAACAAATAAATTGTTCCTACTTTTTTGTTGTAATGGTTCTTTTTGGATTTAAAAATTCCATCCAAACATAGGCGATCCTGAAGAGTCTCATAAAAAGTATTAATCTGTCAATTTCTTAAAAGATATTATCAAATACTAGTGCAAAGAATGTAAAACTATATAAAGATTTTCAAAATGGCTGGATATTAAATTTAAGAATCATAATCATTTCTTCATTCTATAAAATATGTTAAAAGGAGTGATGAAAACTTTAAAAGATTGTCCATAACATTTACTAGATTTAAGTTTGCCATATTTCCAATGTCGATCACAATTATTATGTTCAGGTACAAAATCATTCCTTCAATTTTCAAATAACATTTATGTTTTTTTTTAATAATAATTTATCATTCATATTGATTAATCATTACGTTTAGGGTTTAGATCATTACATTCTTTTTAAAGAATTAGGTTAGTATGTTATGTCTTATTAGGTTAGTATGTTATGTCTTATGTTAAAGAGAAATATATATATAGAGAAAGAAATTATCTTTTTATCCTTAAGCTTGATTTCTTGCACTTTCTCACATGCTGAGAAATAATTTATTATCAGCAATGGATTAAGCTCTGGTGTTTCCACCACCGAAAACAAAACAGATATTATTAGATTAGACACTTACTGCTTAATACAAGCAGTTAAATGTGAACCTTATCATAATTCATGTTGCTATTTCTCAAAATATTACGTTTTACGATTTGTGGTTTTATAAAACCCAAACGAAAATTTGCCTAACTAGAAATTTATTATTATAAATTTTGGCGTTTTTTTCCAAACTACAAATTTTGAGATGTTTTAGTCTTCAGTTATGGGTTCGATATGTTAATCTCATATGGTTGTACTGTAAATGTGTAAAATATATAATAAAAAAATTAATATTGTAAAATATTGTATTTTGAAAATACGCAAATTTTTATTCTCTAGAGACAGGAGATATTTTTTTTAAATTTATAGTTTATAACGCGAATTATTAAATTGTAAATCCAAAACTACACCAACAAAAAAGAAAGATTTAAAATATGTAGTGCAAAAATGATAATGAAAAAAATTTCCATACATAATTGTATACATATTGGAGGAAACAGCTTAAGAAAAGCTGTCTGATCATACAATATAGACTGAACTGTGTATTAACTCCCAACGAACATAACTCTTGATTAAACTTTCAGAATTTATTCTGATATTTTTTATGAACTATAAAGGATATAACTTTTTTTCAGTATGATTAAAAATATGTTTGTATTAAAAATTAGTTGGCAAATAATATTTTTATGCATGGGAAAGGTTCTGTCAAAAATAAAGTATAAAATATTATATGGAACTATATATATAAAAACTAAATTTATTATAGTAACTAGTAGAATATAGCAAATTTGAAGTAAAAAAATGTTTCTGTACTATGTATATGTTTCTAAAAGGATTTGAAAATTTTAGTTATACGTTTTTTGTATGGTATTTTGTAAACAAATTAATTATCATTATAATAAGCTTTGAGAAAGATTTTAGTTGAATAATATCAATATAGATAATGATTATCACGCTTACTAGGAAGCTTACTAGAAGTTTAATGATACCATAGTGTTATGATTATTTATTTATAAAATGGTACCAAAAAATTAATATTTTCTCACCATCATTAATGTTAAAGTATTTAATAAAACTACAATTTTTGTTTGATTTTACATGATGTTAACTAATATATTGAAATTAATAAAATAATACAAATTTTTTTTCTGGTTAAGATATATTTATATTGTATAGTAACACGATTATTATCATTTTATTCCACAAAACGTCAAATTTACCCCTGTGGATTTGTACCATTTGGACAATTTTCACCAGCAAATCCTTTAGTACCTAAGTATAAAAATTAAGAGAAATATGGAAATAATTGATATTTTTTCAATAACAAACCATCATTGCCAACCAAGGGAGCTTTAGGAATTATTACATTTCTGACAATTCTCGATTTTATTTCAAAGGTTTTACCTTTACCTTTACCTTTCTCTTCACTGGTCTTGTCAACCTCTTCGCTACTTTCCTTCCTGGCAATCTAATTAATTTATAACATAATTTATATCCATATAAAGATTAATAAAAAAAAATACTTACTGCTATTACAATTAAACCACAAATGACCAAAAATAATATAAAATTTTTGTTGAACATTTTTATTTTGTTCAAAGTATAAAAAATTCTGATCTGTACTGTTTCAACTAACTTGTTGGAATGTAAATCTATTCAGAAAATTCATTCAATTTATATTCATATGAAAAATAGTATTTAGAGAGTTACAAATTTTCCAATGTATAGTTGGAATTAAAAATAATAATTGAAATTAAATTGATCTAATTAAGGTAATAATTTTCATTGTAAAAAAATATAATTTATTCAATAAATCATAAAATTTTTTGTATATTTTGTTTGTGCATTTATCCCAAAAAAATATAATAATTTAAATTAATAATAGAAATTATTATTTAAATTAACACTGTGACAAAAAAATAATTTTAAAAAATTTGATACTTTGTAATTGCAATTTCATAAAAATTACTACATTATAATTGATAATTTATATTGCTATAAAATTTGTCATTAAATTTTTTTTTAACAAATAAATTGTTCCTACTTTTTTGTTGTAATGGTTCTTTTTGGATTTAAAAATTCCATCCAAACATAGGCGATCCTGAAGAGTCTCATAAAAAGTATTAATCTGTCAATTTCTTAAAAGATATTATCAAATACTAGTGCAAAGAATGTAAAACTATATAAAGATTTTCAAAATGGCTGGATATTAAATTTAAGAATCATAATCATTTCTTCATTCTATAAAATATGTTAAAAGGAGTGATGAAAACTTTAAAAGATTGTCCATAACATTTACTAGATTTAAGTTTGCCATATTTCCAATGTCGATCACAATTATTATGTTCAGGTACAAAATCATTCCTTCAATTTTCAAATAACATTTATGTTTTTTTTTAATAATAATTTATCATTCATATTGATTAATCATTACGTTTAGGGTTTAGATCATTACATTCTTTTTAAAAAAAAAATTAATTCAAATTATGTCCAATAATTATCTTATATAATAAACAGAATTTGAAAATCAAATAAATTTAATAAAATAAAAAATGCATGCAATTAAGTAATATTGGTAATTATTTTGATAGCATTGTGACAACAGAATATTTATTTATTTAATTATGGGGATGCACTGAACAGTTTAAGTTATATAATTAACACAACACTATACATAGTAAGTTTCATGAAGCCCAGGAAAGTATGGTTATAATGGAAATAATAGTAATATTAATTATAATGTTATAATCCTAATACAATTCGCAATTAAAATATTTTTGTTCAATATTTATAAAATAAAAGCTTATTGGTACAGTCGAAATTTCAATAAGTTTTTTTTCTCGAAATTTTGTGTTTTATAATCGGTTAAGTCTAAATCCAAATCCGCAGTTTTTCAACCTAATATTGGTTGAAACCTTCAAAAGTGGTTCAAATCACTACGAGTTCACCCACAACAAGGGTAAAAACACCGTACCTGGGGATGGAAGTCATTTTAACTACAAAGTAGTGGTTGTGAAGGGGTAATAATACTGAGCATTTTATTGCTTTCGCGACTCCTATTATCGAATAACTATACGGAGAAACTCGGGACAATAGAGCATATGACCGCCATTCAGGAATCCATAATGGATAAAATAATTGAAGAAAATAATCCGGCCTCAAACCCGAAGTTCCAAGTTTTTAACCCTGGTTTTAATTTTAAGCCTAACCATTGAGGACAGATTTTGAATTAATGAAGGACTGAATATTCATGAATCTTAATAAAACAATACTAATATCATTAACAAAAAGTAGTAAAATGAATCTTAAATTTCCCAGGATGATGGTATTACTATTGACTTTTCGGAAGAAGTCAAATATTTAAGAGTAAGATAAAAAACTAACCTGGAATTCACACATTAATAAAATTTAGGATTCGCATAAGCCACTAGAGCGTTATGGGCATGTAACTGTCTTATAGGAAATACATGGGGGATGAAATTTAAAATAATATACTAGTCATATAGTTCTGTAATAAGACCGTATTATGGTCTCTCATAGTACGGCGAATAATTGATTTCAAACTGTATGGCGTAACGTTCAGAATTGTTAAAGTCTAAAGGGACAATGAACATATCTAATTTTATGGAAAAAGGAAAGATTTGAGAAATCTTACAAGGCCCATACTAAATAGGGGAGCAATGGTTCGGTGCACATATGAATACAAAACAAACGATGGGGTGAGAGAGGCGTTTACGAACGTCGTTTTCGTGTTTACAAATCCCTAGGAAAATCACGAAATATCTTCCAGCTAGAAACATAAGCGATAGAGCTTTACGCTTTATGCATCCGTACTGCAAATATAATTATTATGTCGGACAGCCATACCTCCCTCAAAGCTTTAGATTCATACTCCTCCGAATTAAAGCTGGCATGATAATGGTCATAGTCGTACACGCAACTGGTTAGCAACACAGTTACTCCGATGTGGTTGCCGAGGAATGAGGTAATTAACTAAGAAAAAACATGGTCTAAACATTTCTTTATCGGACCCGGACTCTTTTGCGGTATCAGAAAAAGCCACCTAATATAGGAAATAACGGAATAGGAGAAAAACGTGAAATCCATCTACTG
Organism: Rhamphomyia laevipes; assembly: GCA_963920725.1. Classification (NCBI taxonomy): domain Eukaryota; kingdom Metazoa; phylum Arthropoda; class Insecta; order Diptera; family Empididae; genus Rhamphomyia; species Rhamphomyia laevipes. The sequence goes on along the minus strand of OY987256.1, from coordinate 22,683,129 downwards.
GAACATCTCAGGCATCTTGGAAAGTGATTTGTTAGGGGAACCGATTTCTCAAACAAAAGGGCTAATGATGGGAATTATGCATAATAATTGACCTGTTCACGAGTCATTTCCGACTTAAAGAAGTTCGAAAGTGTAAACATATTGAATGTTAGTTATGTTCAGATGATGAAGAACCACAAAAAAACTAAACCATCTGGGTAAAGAATATCTAAGTTGTCACGAATTCAGGCGCCTGACCTTCAGGAGAACTTGGGCCTGCTACGCCTGAGTTTCAACTGACCAAATACTAGTAGGATAGACACAATAAATATCTTTAGGTTGTAGTGTAGGGATCCGGAAGCTCGTACTTATGCCATAACGATCCCATATTAATCGAATCTACTCTAATCTTTGTAAAAAATGGACAAAAAAATAAATTATGATTTATTGAATAAATTATATTTTTTACAAAGATATTAACTTAATTAGATCAATTTAATTTCAATTATTATTTTTAATTCCAACTATACATTGGAAAATTTGTAACTCTCTAAATACTATTTTTCATATGAATATAAATTGAATGAATTTTCTGAATAGATTTACATTCCAACAAGTTAGTTGAAACAGTACAGATCAGAATTTTTTATACTTAGAACAAAATAAAAATGTTCAACAAAAATTTTATATTATTTTTGGTCATTTGTGGTTTAATTGTAATAGCAGTAAGTATTTTTTTTTATTAATCTTTATATGGATATAAATTATGTTATAAATTAATTAGATTGCCAGGAAGGAAAGTAGCGAAGAGGTTGACAAGACCAGTGAAGAGAAAGGTAAAGGTAAAGGTAAAACCTTTGAAATAAAATCGAGAATCGTCAGAAATGTAATAATTCCTAAAGCTCCCTTGGTTGGCAATGATGGTTTGTTATTGAAAAAATATCAATTATTTCCATATTTCTCTTAATTTTTATACTTAGGTACTAAAGGATTTGCTGGTGAAAATTGTCCAAATGGTACAAATCCACAGGGGTAAATTTGACGTTTTGTGGAATAAAATGATAATAATCGTGCTACTATACAATATAAATATATCTTAACCAGAAAAAAATTTGTATTATTTTATTAATTTCAATATATCATCATGTAAAATGTAAAATCAAACAAAAATTGTAGTTTTAATAAATAAATTTTAGCACTCATACTAAAAAGAAAGAAGTTCTTAGTATATTTTTTTGATCGTGGTTTGATGGTTCTTATTTGGGACTTTTGTATTTTAGAGATCATTAATGGGAACGAGAACAGATTTATTTTTAAGACCCATTATATAAATAAATTAAAGCACTGTGGCACCATAATTAGCAGGTTTAATGAATCGCAATAGTTTTAAATTTCGTAGTGAATATGATAATACTTTTGTTAACTTTATCTAAAAATTTAGTCTAAATTGAATTATTCATCTTAAATCTGTAGCAAAGTAAAATGAATGATTATTAATTTTTTTACAAATTTTCAAATCATTTTTGTACAAAAAAAAATAAAATAATTTTAATTAATAATAAGAAATTATTATTTAAATCAACACTGTGACAAAAAATTTGACACTTTGTTATGGTAATTTCATAATAATTACTATACTTTAAAATTGATAATTTATTGCTATAAAATTTGTCATTACTTTTTTTTTTAACAAATAAATTGTTTCTACTTTTTTGTTGTAAAGGTTCGTTTTTGATCTAAAAATTTCATCCAAAAAAGCGATCCTGTTAAAATTTAGGAGAGTCTAATAGAAAACATTAAACTGTTAGCTTAATTTTAATACAATATTAAGTAACATAATGAGTCTAAGGTCTAAACAAGTTCATCTAAAAAAAATTAACTTCAGAGTAAATCCAGCATATTTGATATTCGGTTTGCTGTTTGCTATTAATTATGAAAATAACGATAATTGTATGTTAATTCTTAATTGACTAACTGATAATAGAAACCCTGCACATAAAGTATTGTAGATGTCATAGAATTAGAAAAAATCAATTTTAATTACCCAAATTGATACTTTGTAATTACAATTTAATAACATCAATTACTGTTTGTATTTTGGCATTTGTTGACATTGAGCCCCAGATGATACTGAAGACATCAAACTGCAAATCTATTTAAATCCTGCTGAGGAACAATACTGACTGTCTATGGAAGATGAATATAATTTTGAAATTTAAATGTCGTCCGCAAAATATTAGTTTCCAATTTCTTATTAGTTAAGGAGACATCATCAATGGGAAATACAAAACTCAGTGGGCCAAGCCCAAGGTGGCCTTATCTGAGGCACTCCAGACTTAGACTTTAGCCATGAGGGAACAGCTAAGGATCTCGTAAACACGATTTCAATCTAACCATCGGAAGAATAATAAGAAACAAAGAAATTTAAGAAGAAGAATACAATGAGAAGTTTACTAGAAACAAATTCTGTTATTGGCGGTTGATATTCTCCCTTTCAAAAACTCATAAGGTGAAATCAATGATTTACAATAAAAGTACTATGTATTACAAACCACTATTTCTAAAATTTTATTTTAGTACCGAAATCGGAATCGGCACAATTTTTCTCTTCAAAATTTTCAAAAATAATTGTTCTTTAATAGCAAACTTACATTTAAGTACTTAGGAATTGGTTGTGATTAAATTTACGTATATACAGTCTGAAATTCATATTTATAATGGATAGAATGGCTTTGATGTATCGCCGAGAAATATAACACGTAATTCAAAGTATTAAATTATTATTACAATATGAAATTGTACAATTTAATTATATATATTTATTAGGATTCTAATTTTAATTTTTATTGGGATTATGCCAGAGCAGTACCAATGAAAGGACGATTTTTTTATTACAGATCATAATTAATTTTACAAAAAAAATTATTAAATATTTTTTTTGTATGTATTATCATGTATTTGATATATTTATTAGAAATTAATGTTGGACAAAACATTTTATGTATAATTCTTTTAACGATATTGTTGAATATTTTTAAAGGTAAAGGTACTAAAGAATAATCCTTTTATTTAGAAAAAATACAAAATAAATAATTAATATTAATTTTTTTTTTTTGATATTTTGCCAACTTAATATTATACTATTAAGGAATTTATTTAAATCTTATATTTTAATTTATAGTGTTTTTATTTTTTTATGGCTTGTGGCCAATATTAATTTTATTTTATTTAATTCATGAGCAAAATTTTATGACAAAATTAATTTAATTTATGTTATATAAATTTATACATTTTTGTTAAATTTTATTTTTAATATAAAGTCTCTTAAAATGGATTATAAAGTTAATTAAGTATATAATAGAATGTTCTGTCTTATGTGTAAAATTCCATATAAATAAGTTTTTTCCTTGATAGTAAATTAAATAATATGAAAATTAATTAGATAAATTTGGAGGATTTAAAAAAAAAATATAATTAATTATTTATAGTAGACGTTTATGTAGAAAATGTATAGGAAATTTTTATACAACATTATACAACATTCATATAAGTATATAAAAGCTTTAAAAGAAATATAAGTTAACTCAGATGCATTTTGAAGAACATGTTTATAACATTATAATATAAATTTTAAAAATTAATTATTAGCTAAATTACTCTGTAATTGTAATATATAACACTGATGATATAATATATGAGAATTGCTTTTGAGAAGCTATTACCAATTGTATATGACCAAACTACTTATTTATATAAACTATAAAATAAATATGTGAAGAACACTTCATTTAATTTGTTGCATATACGTATAACTCACAAGGATAAAAAGCGATATACATATAAATGGTATATGTACACAAGAACTAATCAAATTAAATGGGATACATATAACAAGTATGATTCTAAGAATATCTGAAAGCAACTTTATTATATAATATTGATAATATTTAATTTTTCATTTAATATAATTTAAAATATTTATTAAATTATGGATAGAAATAGCAGTGGCTTCAATTTGTTTATAATTTTAAGACAGTCACTTTTTGTATTTCATTACACTCGACAAAACTATTAGAATCCAATTACAAAATTAATTATTTTAAGAGTAGTTCAAGAATCACATAGATTTGTGTCATGCTCTATAGTCTATTTTAGTTCATTGTAGCTTCAGTGGATCCGTTCTAACATTTACAGAATAGATATTAAGAATACCAGGGAGAAAGAAGCTACAGATTCCAGGAAGAACTTTAAAATGAATTGAAGAATTGTCAGAAATATACAAATTCATACTGCTATCTTGGTTGGAAGTGATGGTTTAATATTGAAAAATAATCAAATAGTCAAATTACGAAATGAATATTTCGATGGCCCCGAATACAACTATAGTATACAACTACAGCGTTTTTCAGGAGAGCTAAAATACTTTCGGAAATCCTTAATACTGGAGCTAGGCTCTTGAAATAAAAAGTATAATTTGCCGAATTTAATTTCACATTGTTGCCGGAAAAAAAAAAGAAAAAAAATTCATTATGGTGCTTAAAAAAATAATTTTGTACTTACAAAATTTCAAAATTGCAACACAACTATTGTAACTCAACTTGCCGTTTACTAAAATTACGCGATTTTTATGTGTCATATTATTACAATAATTGTAATATCCAAAATTTCTTCTACAAGTTGACTTACAATATTAGTCCTTTTTTGTAGAAATAGAAGTCAACGCACACTGCAATTTTTTGCACGATTAATGTAAGTAGACATACAATCATTGTATTTTTAGGGCCTATTATGATATGTTAAATTGCCATATTTGTTTTTAATTCGATAAACATTGTAAGTATAGTTACATAAATGTTTTTAAAATTTCAATAACTACTAGTATTATTGTAAGTCAAATTGCAATAGTTAATATTTTTGAATTTTTATTGTAACTGCACATATGATAGCTACTTCTAGTATGCTTAATGTTGTAACTATTCTTAACATATTTATATTTGTCTTCCCAACCAAATTATAGTAATTCAAAATACAATATTTGGATTCTAATTTTACAATATACCATATAAAACAAACGGGTTAAAACTTAAGAACTAGGTGGAATAATACTATAGAAACTTTATGTGTTTGTGCGTATGGCTTATGCGGGTCTGTAGTAGCAGGGAAAACTTTTATTGTAAGTCGACATATGGTAGTTGTATTCGGGGCCATCGATTTGGAATTCAAATAGGAAATACTTTAGTACAAATTAAAGCAGTTTATATAAAACTTTACAATTCCCTGTGTGGAGCCCTAAAATAACTGTCAAGTTGTTTTGTAAATTGAATATTAAATTTCCAAAGTTATTAACCCATATTCGATGTTTTCTTTTATTAAAGTAATAATTGATGATTTGAAAAATATATATATGTAAATATAGTCAAATTCATACACTCGTAGTACACATAACCACAAACATTTAAAAAAATGATTTCGTGGAATTATTACCGATTAACATAATTTTCATTAGGTATTTTTATTAATGGCCGAATTTATAAGATAAATTTTCCCCATGAAGTAAATACATTGTATTAAAAATTCAGGAAAACTCAATTTTCTAAATTTAAAGCACATTCTGTAAGCTAGTGAGGATTGAAATATATATACATATATACATTACATTAATATGTGCATAGTTAAAAAGAACCATTTCGAATAGAACAGTGTATATTTTATGCTTCCCTATGGGTAAGACTGATATATAACTTTTTGTAGCTTGATCATTTTGTTTCAGCATGGACCCCCTAGAGCTACTAACGTCTACATTAGGCTACACATGCGTATTCGCGAATCCAACCTATGTACCAAATTTTATTGCAAACTGATAATAATTACTATATGGTGTAGAACATATGAAATATTTTTTGGAAACTAAGTTGCTCATATATTAGTTTCCCATGAACACAATAAAACTACCTGATACAAATTTTTGGAGCAATAAGTAGGTCACAAATTCATCCTGTGTTTGAAATATAATTGTAATTGGGTTCCAATTACTGTATGATGTAGAGTATTGAACTTGTGAAATATAATTGGACATTTTAACATGGACCCACTGGATTACCGACTTTAAACTTTGTAGATAGTAAGTACATAAGGAAGCTACTATGTGTGTCAAATTTCATTCAAATCAGATAATAAATACCATATGCTCTAGAGCATATGAAATTTTAATCGGAAATTTTAGTATGGACCCCCTGAAGGTATTAAGCTCTATCATGGCCAACACATGCATAATCAGAAGGTCTACCTTTGTACCAAATTTCATTAAAATCAGATAATAATTACATGCTATAAAACACGTAATTATATAAAATTAGGAAACTAAAACTGTTTTCTAGGAACCCCCTGAAGGTCTCCAAATTTCAGGAGAGCCAACTAGATCACAAAATTAACCTATATATAAAATATCTTTGAAATCGGTTAACAATTACTATATGCTGTAGAGCATATGAAAAAAAAAATTAAAAATTAAATCGGAAATTTAACATGGATTCCCTAATTCTACTAACCTGTAATTTAGTCAACCTATGCAGAATCATGAACTCAACGTGTGTACCAAATTTCATTGAAATCGGATAATAATTACAAGCTGTAGAACATAAAGCAAATATTCTTCGGAAACTAAGTTGCTCATATATTAGTTTCCCATGAACGTACTATACCTACCAACTACAAATTTGTGGAGTATCAAATAGATAACTAAATGAAACTGTATGTTCAATATCATTGAAATTGGGTGAAAGGTACTGTAGATATAGAGAGTTGAACTTATGAAAAGTAATTACGGATTTTTACATGGACCCACTGAAGTATCAACTTTAAATTTTACAGACACTAAGTACATACAGAAACTATCATATGTACCAAAATTTATGCTAATTAGATAAAAATTACTATACGCTCTAGACTCTAGAGTATACGAAATTTTAATCGGAAATTTTACCATGGACCCCCTGAAGTTACAGACCTGTATCTTGGTAGGCTTGTGGACAATCATGATACCAACCTATGTTTTAAATTTCATCCAAATCTGATACATGAAATTTTTTTTTACATTTTTCCGTAGAACAAAAACACGTAGGTTCCCACATAAATGGGGAAATCTAACATGGTCCCACTGAAAGGATCGATCTCATCTTGTACCGGCAAGTCTGTTAGAGCCTGGGTGCCAAATTTCATTAAAATCGGAGAAGCGGTTCTAGGAGATGTTGCTGCGCACATAAAAAGCGTACGCGTCCCCCGGACACTTTTTTTTGCATTTTCGGACTCCCCGACCTCGGAAACACCTAGAAAAAAATTTTGAGCGAACTTTTTTTTTTAACATCCAACCCATCACCAGACTTCATAGTATTTCATACTACTCGTAAAATTTAGCTGGCGATTATAAAAAAAGCATATATCTCACCAAGAACAACGTCAAGAAAATAATTCATATGAATTCGTAGGAAACCATTTGCTTAATTGCATTTAATGGTGAGACTAAATATTTAATGGACAATGTAAATGAAAAAACAATTAAGGAAAATATTACAGAGAAGAACTAGGATATGGAATAGAAATTAAAAGAAGAAAAATTACTGAGGTTAAATGAAAATAATTTTCAAATCTGTACATAAAGTTCATTTGTGGGCAGGGCAACATATTTTTATTTTGTTGGGATTCAAATAGCAAGTACATCATAGTGCAAATTATGGAGTTTATGTATTCCATTTTGGAATAAAATGCAAGACTTCTGAGATACTTGTAAATTCTTAACTTATGGGTATATCGAACGTTTAAAATTTCGAAAGTTATTCATCAATATTTCCTATTTTATTTTAATAAACTTATTGTAATTAATAATTCTGCCAACATATTTACATTGACACTTAATATTTCTTGTAATAAAATTAAAATTTTCATCATAATTAATGAAATTTTTAGGTAAATGCTACATTAAAACTTTATGTATTATGTTTACCATATAACTAACTGTAAACTAGTTTTTGTAATCTAATATCATAATTTTATGGTCCTATGGTGCACTTGTTTCTTGTCTTTCTTTTACTATATTTTTTCATTAATGCTTAAGTGTTTCACTCGGCAAAAACATTAGAAAGCAATTTAAAGTCTAATTAATTTTTAATTTGTATCAATGTGTTATACCGACCGAACAGCATCGTTTAAAAAAGTTAGTATGATTTGTTTATTTTTTCTTGTCTTTATAAATTGAGTATAATATAATTACCTATTTTTTTAATTACATTGCAGATGGTTTTGATTTAAAAATATTGCAGTCTTAATTGAATTAAAATGTGGTCAAATTAATTTATATTTTTATTATTATTACTTTATTAAAATTAGGTTTGAAATTTATTATTTCACGAGTGGTTAGATGAGTGTTGTATTGGAGGTCATAGCCCTCTCGAGGTCGTAGACAAAAATGGAAAACAAGTATTCGTCCACGTTCGCATACGGACATTTTGTATGTGCGCATGAAATTAGATACACTATTTCATGCAGAATTTATCCTCTGATGCCCATACAAGATAGGATCGGTATACTTTCATTAGTTTCATATTATAATTTCCAGTTTATGTGGAAAGCTGTGATATTTTTGCTCACCAGAATTTTGTTTAATTAAATTTGGTGCCCAAGGAGGTTACAATAATTTTGCACGTATCTACCCCGATGGATCTTAGTATATTCAAGGGGCCCATGCCCCTTTATGTGATGAAGATGATCATCTTTAAGCAAAGTTAAAATTTCCAAATTAAATTTTTACCTCGACGAAAAAGTGATAATATACTGCAAAAATTCAAAATAAATATTAAATATTAACTTATGACAAAACTCATTAAAATGGAATTCGTTCATATTAAAAATAAAAAAATCAATATTAGGTCTTTAAATAAAATTATTATCACAACTTTTCATTACATTAATTCGTTTATATATTTCTATTTACTCATAAATTCATACATTTACCAATTATAAAATATTAGCAATATTTCCGGTGATGTAAACGACTGATTTATAATTATAGAAACTAATTACAATTATGATCAAAATACAAAAGTACATCGTAATATATACAAATATATAAAATATTTTGGAAAATGTCAAATACAGATTAAAATTTTCCAGGATATTAATAAAAGGATATATCATCCTAAAAATATGTACATTCTGATAGTGTCAATTAAGATTATGATATATTAATTTTGTATTTAAAATTTTTGATGAAAATATTGATATTTTGGTGCATACACATCCTTTTTGATGTTATGAAAATGATGATAAATAACTCAATTAATAAATTATTATTATAGTTTAGTTACATTTATGTCATGCCTACAAATTTACAGTAATATTTAGTTAAAAGATACTATTGTTTTGTTTTAATATACTTTATAGAGTAGCGGACAAAATATGTTTATAAAAGATAACATAGAATCGAAAATAATATCTTTAATAGAATATTCAAAATATTATTAAACAATTTATGATTTTTATAATTTTTTTAAATTAACAATCTTAAAATGAAAATATGTTGATCCAAACGGCCGTAATAATAATAAAAAATTGTCTAGCTTGGACTTAAAAAGTAAATAAATTTACAGATTGGCTGTAGGGTCATCGATAGCTATAGCTAATATGTTTTGTTATGCAAATAAAATTTAATCACATAAAATTTAATTATATAAATTTAATTATATAATAAATATATTAACTATCAGGAGGCCATTTCATCATGATTTTTGTGACAAGTTTACTAAGAAAATCGTAAAAATTTTGTTTTTTTTATTTTTATAAAAAAAATCCTCTTTAAGTTTATTTGATATTTGTTTTAAATATTCCCTTAGTAGTCACAAAAAAAAGTATATAGAAACCCATTAAAGATTTTTATGGGTATTTGTATATAATACTACGTAGTATGTCTACGAAAAAAAGAAATTACCTTTATCCGGAAATATTCTGACAGATCATAAAGTTTGTCGTAATTTTTTTCTATGCTTTTTTCATAATTTATTAAGCTTTTGGGAGCAATTGACTAAAATTGTTCGGAACATAACTAGGATAAATAATGAAGTTAAGAAAATGACATATCAAATTGCTTAAAAAGGGAAAAAAATTGATTGTATATATATAAAAAACGAAATATAAAAAATATCCTTATGTTGAAGTCGACTAAGTAATATATCAGATATTTTGGCTAATTTCAAAATGGAGCTTATTAATACACGATTAAACTAACCAATTTACGAGGATGAATAAAATTTAACCAACCATTTATACAAATTTTATAGACTAGAGTAAATACATTTTGTATGCAATGTCATATTTTTAACACAACTGTAATCCAATTTTAAAATATTTGTTGAGTTTAATTGGGGTCAAAAGTTAACCGGAAATTTAGACGTATCTGCAGTATTCACAGTTTAAAATAAGCAATGGTAAAATACAAATTTTTAAATCATATGCATGTTACCACTATGTTAGTCTTAAGACAATTTGATTAGAAGAGTGACAAATCTAAGGTTTGGGCTACAATGTATTGATAAGTTCAGTTTCAAATTGATTAGCCAATCTACTGGGTTAGTAGACTGAACACATAAATTGCATTTGTTTAATTCCTATATTATTATTTTTTGAAACTATGCTTCAGTTTGGATTCGTAAAATTCCAATCGTTTCAAACTCTTTCGATTCGAATAGTTCGAAATCTATTCCGATTATAACAATGTGTCCAGTCCACTCAATCTATTATGAAGATGTCAAATTTGAACTTTACTGAATTGATAAATTGTAACCCAAAATCATAATGCCGTATTATTCAAAAGCTAGTCTTCTAATAGTAGTTTACTTTTATGTAAGATTTTGATTTTCTATTATACTGATGTACATACATTAATTTCAGCATTGATCAATCTTTACTAGGCAAATCACTTTTTACTAGGTTAACCGATATTACTTATAGATAATACCAAAATATATGGACAAAATTATTAATAGTACCAAAAATTGAGTACACATTCCAACAGTTAATTAATGTAATTTTTTTTGCATAATAGTTTTTTATTTAAATTGCATACAATTGACTAAAATTTGGTTAAGTTAAGATTTTATAAATTATAATGTCAATTAAACATTTGAAATAATAAATTAATTGTTCTTCGACTATTTGAAATCGAAAAAAAGATTTACAAATTAGTACAGAAGATTTGTTTTATGTAACTAGATAGTTTTTTTAGTTTAGTTTTTTATTTATTTCTAAAGACTAAAATATAATGATTTGCCAGCTTCACTTCTGTTAATATAATTGTACCATCAAGAAATTAATTTTTACAAAAAATATATTATCAATATTTATTTATATTTCTATATTATTTCTACTAAAACACATATTCGCTGTCATTATATTATGTGAGAAATTATTATTTATCCATTCTAAATGTACAATAATTATCAACTAACAAACTAATCGAATATCGAATCTAATTTATTGTTGAAACTTTTTGTTTTAAAATCAGAACAATTTTTTTTAATAGCTTTTGTGGTTCTTGTTTGTCTGCGGTTCAAATAAATTCAAAGAATGATTTTTTTTTTTGTATTTGTTTTTGGTTTTTTTTTAACGTTCTATTAGATAGTATTGTACCTTCACCCCATTTTCTACTATAATTCATTGTATTATTTCGATTTATTGCCCGATAAAATAATTGTTGTTGGAACTAAAAAACAAAACAAAAAAAATGTCTTTGGAAAATATAATTATATACATTAAAATAATAAATAATAAAAAAACATATTTTTGCCAACATTTATTATACAAAAATGAAATAATTTAAATTTATAATAATCATAGCTAGTTTCATTTATAGTTTGTAATTTAATTATCAATATAGACGTTAATATTTCGTCATCAATTACTTTAATTTTGTTAAAGCCATCATAGTTAAATAAATAATCTAAATACAAAAAAAATATATTTATGTTGCCCCAAATTTTTGTACAATGCCAAATTTGGGGCAAGAATAAATCATAATTTATTAACAACATTTTTCGTATTACTGATAACTTCAATCTAATTTCATGTATACTTTATATATAAAGGGTAACTTTGACGAAATCATTTATGTTAAACTATTTTAATCAAGCCAACGCAACATATTTTCATAGTTATAGATATTTTTAAGTTTTTCAATTATGGATATTTTTCTAAAAATTATTATTGCAATGCTTCTAATTGGATTCAATGTATTCGGAAATTGTTTAATTCGTAAGGATAATTTAGAGTTAAGAAATTCAATTTCATCATCAGACTCTAAATTATTTTTTAATATTGGTATTAATTAAATGTTGACTGTTTTTATATTTCTACATAAATTTTTTATTATTGATTATTAATTAAATTTTATTTTATGATTGTTAAGGAATGCCCTGTACTGGTGCTAGGAATTTTGGTAATGGAGATGCTTTATGTACTTTAACATGTTTAATATCTGGTCAATCACAAGGTGGATATTGTGATGAGAACAATTGTAATTGTAATATGATAATTGTGGGTGACACGAGTAACAGATAAAACTACAAGAAAGAAATATTTAGAATTATTAAATTATTTCAATAAATCAATCTATAATTTAAATAGTTTATGTTTTATTTTATATTTACAATATATTATGTTAAATTATGGATGTGTGAGATTCTTAATATGTAAAACATCAGAATTTTTGCAAATGGTTACAATAAATAAATAGTGAAAAATAATTTATCACAGTTATATGCAATAATAAGAATTATTTAGTTCTACTAAACTTGCAGTGACCGTTTTTCAATGACAAAAATAAGGGAAACAGTTTCAAACTTTAAAACATATACAGTCTTTTATTCCAGATTGAGTAAAATAATATTAAATCTTGTTGCTGCAAATAATAGCCTCGGATATTGTCCTGGCGCAAGGGAGAGGAAATTTCTAATACATTTCTTAAATAATTTTGATGTACAATCAGTGAAGCAAATAAATTATTATGTTGCAATTTGTACTCTGACTAGACCCTTCAATCAGAGCCAAAATCTTTTCAGTATAGTAAAATTACCTTGTATAAGTCTACACTTAAAAATATTGGAGTTGCGGTTGTCTTCTAAATGAACGTCATGTTATAAATATGTGATTTAAAGTTGAGATATATACAAGAGATAGGTATTTATTATTTCGACTGTGCGGGACAGAAAAATGGGACGGTTTTGCACTACGGGACAATTATACAATTGATTATTTGTATATGGCTTGATAATTTTAATAGTTTAAAACAAGTAAATAATTAATAACATCAATAATCTCTTTATGTATGAAAAATTATATATAAAATAAATGTAATACTATAGTATATAATTTTTTTTTGACATATTAATGAAATGTTTCAGGTTTTTATTGTCAAATTTGTGTTTTATTAAGAAATTTTGAAATATCAAAAATTCGTCTTTCAGATTATTTGTAAACTTTAAGTTGCGTTCTTGTGAAATGTGTTTCTTATATTTAATTTGAAAATTGCACCATGCTACTTATGAGTAAAGAATTGAATTTTACATTGAGATAGCCAACTAAACAGATGACGCTGAAAGGAAACAGTAACGTTCTTTTCTGAACTATGAAGCCCGAAGCAAGTGGTAATCTACTGATCCAGTAATTGTACAATAATTAATGCATATTTATTTGACGCGGAAATTACTATTTTGAGTTCTTTCCAATCTTATGTTTCAATTGTTAACTAATTATAAATTTGTATAAACTGTTTTTGCTTGTTATATTAACAATTTAGTTTTGTTTTTTGTGTCTAAGAATGTCTACCGCTTGTACTAAACAGGTGGTTCCTAATCATTAATTAATCTGTATTGCTATATGTATTGAACTCAATCCATTGCGGATTGTAAAAAAAAAAATCTCAGCATGTAGAGAAAATGTGTTGAGAGCAAGCTTAGAGAAATGGATATACTCTTAATATAATATCTTTCTGCTTGTTCTTACTAACCCATACAGATAATTGGTTCACCTCCCAGAAGCTCTTATTTGATCATTTTCGATGATAAGAAACCTTCTGTTTTTGGATTAATTTTGGATTAGAAACTCAATTACTAATTAATTTAAAACAAATATCACAAAAAAAAAAAAAAATTAAATATATCAAATAAATATAATGTTAAATATGATTTTCTACAATAAGAAAATGCTTTATTTGAAGAACTAGCTTAGTAGAATTAGAACAAACATAAAACTAATAAAACAAATACTTTTATTACTTCCTCTGATCCTTATCGATGGATGATAATACATATTACTGAACATCATATTAGCTATATTACATTTTTCCACTCTTTGTTATATAGTTGAATATAATATGGCAATTATAGTAATATTTCAATTCTAGTAGTAATGGGATATAAAGTACTAGAATATTTAGAAACACCAACCATTTTTGATTATATGGAATCCTTTTATTTTTTTACTTTCCTTTTATTGAATTCACAATTCATGTTTTCCTCACCTGGGTATAGCTCCTAAACGGCTTTACCGATTTAACTCAAATTTGAAACTTAAGCTCGTGTTATTAATCACTCGGTACTTTAATAACTTTTATGGCCCTTCGAGGGGGCGGGGGGTTGGGTCTATTTTCTAAAAAGTCATGTGGGGTATCAAATTAAAGGTCTTGATGAGTACATCTCGTTGGGTAGTGTTTCGGGCAACTAGGACCTAGTGGGGGCCCCCAAAAATGGGGCACTAAATGAAAAAAAATCATGAAACGTATCAAATTAAAGGTCTGGAAGAGTAGATATCTTTGGGGTAAGTAAAGGAAGTGTTTGGGGGCAACGCGGGTCATGTGGGGCCTGAAATTATTATTAATTTCCTTTTATTAAATTTACAATTCATATTTTCCTCACCTGGGCATAGCTCCTAAACGGCTTAACCGATTTAACGCAAATTTGGAAGTTAAGCTCCAGCGTTTACCAAGTCGGTGCCACATAATTTTCAGGGCCCGGCGAGGGGGCGGAGGGTTGGACCTATTTTCAAAAAAGTCATGTGGGGTATCAAATTAAAGGTCTTGATGAGTACATCTCGATGGGTAGTGTTTCGGGTAACTAGGGCCATGTGGGGGTCCCCAAAAAATGGGGCATATTTTTAAAGAAGTAATGTGGGGTATCAAATTAAAGGTATTGATGAGTACATCACGTTGGGTAATGTTTCGGGTAACTGGGACCAAGTAGGCCCCCAAAAAATGGGGTCAAAAATGAAAAAAAATCATGTGGGGTATCAAATTAAAGGTCTGGAAGAGTAGATATCTTTGGGGCAAGTAATGGTAGTGTTTGGAGCAACGTGGGTCATGTGGGGGCCTGAAAAAGTGGTCACGTGGGGCCTGAAAAATTAATGTTTTCTTCACCTGAGCATACTCCCTAAACGGCTGTACCAATTTAACTCAAATTTGGAACTTAAGCTTGTGCTCTGACGCATTTGCCGCCACATAATTTTCATGGCCGGGATTTGGGGCGTGTGAGGGGGCTATGTTCAAAAAAGTCATGTGAGGTATCAAATTAAAGATATACATCTCGGTGGGTAGTGTTTCGGGTAACGAGTACCATGTGGGGCCAAAAAATAAAAAAATATAAATATATATATATATGAGCCGTTAATTTTGCAAGTGACTTTTCGCGAAACATGAGTTAGAGCTATTTATTATTAACCGCTCAAATATATATTTTTTACTATAATATGTTATATTATAGTAAAAATATATAAAGAATATAAAAATTCTACAGTTTTTAGTCGATCAAATATATTGTGTAAAACTTAAAATATTTGACCGACTAAAAAGTATGAAATAATAAATAAATAAAAAAAACATTTTTTAAAAATACTTTCCTTTATAAATAGTAATATGCGACTAAAAACTAATAAATAATACTAAAATTATATAATGTTTCATTCTTGTATCTAGAGTTTCAGTAATGGTCAATTGTAGTAGGGTTAACTGCAAACGTACTAGATTAGAGATTCAGTAAAGGTAAAGTATAGTAAAAGGGAAGTAGACCCCTTATAAATATCATTCTGATAAATTCTATTAATTCTCATAATTAATTTTGATCAGTTATACTTCCCTTTATAAAGGGTCTACTTCCCTTTTACTATACTTTACCTTTACTGAATCTCTAATCTAGTACGTTTGCAGTTAACCCTACTACAATTGACCATTACTGAAACTCTAGATACAAGAATGAAAGATTATATAATTTTAGTATTATTTATTAGTTTTTAGTGGCATATTACTATTTATAAAGGAAAGTATTTTTAAAAAATGTTTTTTTTATTTATTTATTTTATTTTTTAAATAATGTAATTATGTCATGTAATTACCACCTTTAACTTGTCAGACTAGTGTTAATATATGTAACATGTCAGACCAGTGTTTACAGCGGGAATTGAAAGCATGACCTCATTATTGATAGAACAGTGCAGTGCATGTTACATCGAGGCCTACTTCAGTATTTTTAATTTAACGAAAATTAAAATTTAAATACATTTTATTTTCCCATAATCGTTTTCTTAAATATTGTATTTTGTAATAAATTTAATTCCCATTCGTATTAATACAGAAAATAAGGTTAGTGGCTAAAATTCAATGAATCGTAAATTAACTATATAACCAAAATTAAATAAAGAGTTTGATTATTTTCTTGTAATGGTCATTCTTAATTTTTATTTGTTTACACCAATTCTTATAGCTACAATTTAAAACTGAACTAATTACCATAAATTTTTAAAATTTATTTGTTTATTTTGAAAACGATATGAACAAATAAACTTGTTCATTTAATGAACTACAAGATTTAAAAAATATGTTTAATAGCTTATAAACTCGTTTAATTTGTATATAAATATTTTTTTTTTTATAGATTATTTTAGTTCATAGACAAAATTAGAATTCAGATTTAAATCTTGCATATCTATAAATAAAGTTCAGATGAATGTTTGCTAAATTAGCAAAACAAATAATACAAGTTTTTCGAATTAAGATGGCCACTTTCACATATTAATTTAAAATATTTTAATACATATCAAATTTTGTATCAAAACACAGATTACAAAATATAAACTTAAAAGTATTTGATTTTTATAATTTAGTTAAAGCACTTTAAGAGTCATTAAGCTATTTAAACAAAATTGTATTAGATATAAATAATATATCGCAGAAGGATATATATATATAATAGCTGAGATTAAAGTACTGTTTTATTTTAAATAAATTATTTAGTCTTATGGTATGATTACTCTAAACACTAAAAAGGCGCGATAGCGAAATATCTATCTAATAAAGCAAAGACCTGCATTATCATAATTGTAATAGGCCTCGTATGTCAAATATAAATATATGTAACACAAATACAAATTCATAATATGAATAATTAAATATCAAACCTCTTCACAATTATTGAAAAATTTTGTTTTAATAGCATCTATGGAATCTTTAACGTCATATTTATATATACTAGTTTTTGCAATCCTCATCCGTCAATTCATTAACACTTTGCGCAATCACATTAACTAAAGTGTGTTCTCCAGGTTGGCTTAGTGATTGCCTAGCACAGCATTGCCTTCGAATATTATTTTTAAATTAATAATTTGAAATATTTAAATATCATACCTTCGAAAAAGCATTTTCAATTGGATTTAACATAGGTGAATAGTGTGGAAGAAAAAGCAGATTTAAATTAGTTGATGCAACAATTGGCTTGGGTTTTATGGATTTCAGCATTATCCATTACTAGGTTGGTTAGCAGCTGATTGAGGATTTTCCAATAATTTTTTTTAATTAATTCATACAAAAAGTCACAAAATATAGCAGAATTATGGTTAATAACTACAAAAATTACTAATTACTGGATGAAAATCTTAAGAATATAAGTATTAAAAAATGTTTTTTATAATATCAATAAAAAAGACTATTTTTTTTTATTTTGTAAAAAGACTAACTTGACTCGAAAATGCTTTATAAAATTGAAAATAAAATATATTTTTTTTCTGTCTAGAGCTTAAAAAAAGTGCAAATTTTTAAAAGCAAGTAGAGTGGCAGAGTCCAAGCTGTAAGAAAGTAACATGTGATCAATCGTTGTTTTTCAAAAGACAATGACGTCACTGGAGATTACCTTTTATTTGAAAATTCATATGAAGTTTTAAAAAGTAAGAAAATGAAGAATAAAAAAATTATATTTAGTAACATCCTTAAATTTAAAATATAATCTACATCTAAAAAATTACATTTTAACATTTACTGGTAGTTCTATCTACAGTGTTAAATAAATTATGTATTTTAGGAAATCACACTTCATTGAAATATAGTGTCTTTATAAGAAGGTGAAATATTTGTTCTGTTCTTCGTGAATTTCGGCTAACTTTACATATATTTTGCAGCCCTAAATTATTATTTTGATTGGGTATGATATTAACTGGTGCATCTTCTAGCCTGTTGAGCACATCCCGAAAATTTATAAAAGGTATCGATTTAAAATTTAGTGTTGATATATAGCATTTTGAATTCATTATTCTACAAAAATAATACTCTCAATGTGAGTGGGAGCGTATATTGCAGAAGTAATTTTAAAATATCATAAATAAAAATAAGAATGAACCAAAAATTTTTTTGAAAAAAAGTAAATTTATTTATATGTATTTTAATTACTATAATATACAAAATATTTAAAAAAAATTATTCAAATATATTTTAATATGATAAATTCAGTTGCTTAACCAAAATTATTAAGTAAATTATGTGCAATACGTGCACCGCGGATAAATCCAGTACCAAAATTTCTTATTGCACGTCCTCTACCACCCCCTAACCGACTTCCTCCTCTACCACCACCTCTTCTACCACCACCCCTTCCTCCTCCTACCCTACCTCCTCCTCCTCCGCCTCTGCCTCCTCCTCTGCCTCCTCCTCTACCTCCACCTCTACCTCCACCTCTACCTCCACCTCTACCTCCACCTCTACCTCCACCTCTACCTCCTCCTCTACCTCCACCTCCACCTCCTAAAAAAGCATTAATTAAATATTATTTAATTAGTAGCTTCCACTTGACAAATAAATAATGACAAAATATAATTAACTTACTTGGTGCAGCTGATATGAAAGCTACAGATATCAGTAGCAAAAGTATAAAAATATAAATTAGTTTCATTGCGATCAAATAACAAATTAATAATGAATCAAATGAAGAAACGATATCCAATTTATAAAAGCTGGAAACCAATTTTTTAAATAAAAAATTTCAAGAATTTATTTTTCAGAATACAAGTTTACAATACAATAAAAATACCAACGAAGCTATTTGATTAATGCGATTTTTTATGTCTATATAACTCGCTAAATAACATTTTAAATAAATAATAGAAATTAACAAATAATAAATTCTGAGTAATAAGTTTCAAATATAATAGTAAAAAAAAATCAGGTTTTTAGGGTAATCTATTGGAAAATAAATCTAATACTTCGGTGCTTCTTCTGAATGTATGCTTGAGATTTCATATTTAACCATCATATTTCTTAATATCTAATTAATGTTCTTTTCTGCAAACTCTTCATTGTTATTTATCATTGACCAATGATTTAATTTAAATTTATAATAAAGTAACATTATTTGATGATTAGTTCGTTCAAATGTCCCTTAATGAGACCTGAACCGCATTTTTAAAATTTGTTAATTTTGATGTATAAAATTATTATCACTAAAAATGTTAACCAAAAATTTTATACTATAGAAGATTTCATAATGTACATAGGCAAAATTTTCAGATGACAGTATCGGCTGCTCTGATGGGTCTGTAATTTTGGTTTTCAATGGTTAAAATTTAGAATATGAAGATGTATAACAAACAATATCAAATTCTAAAGAAAGACTTAAAAAAGATCAAATATTTAAAGCAAGTGGAGTGGCAGAGTCCATTTTAACGCTCGCAGTTTACAGCAAGGTTTTAGTTAAATTAATTTATTTTTCAACATTTTATTTTAAATTTAGTAGAAAATTTATCTTACTAAAGTATTTACATCAAATCCGGAAATTTCAAAATTATATTCTTTGACCAGATCCGCAAATTTATAATAATAGAGATTTACAATTTAGTGTGGAACGAAAATTATTTCACAACAATAATTCTCTCAATGTGAGTGATGTGTGTTGTGTGATGAGTCCATATAGTCAATTTCGCAATTATTGAAGGTAATAAACTAATAAATAAAAAAAAACCTTTTGTTTTTCTGTTTCTATAAATTTTAATGAGATGAAGTAATTGCAAAATATCACTAATAAAAATAAGAGTAAAACAAAAACAAATTTTGAAAACATAAATTTATTTATATTTTTGTTTTAAAGCCAAATTTTTTTAAAAAATATTATTAACATATTTTAATAAGATTATTTCTGATGTTTAACCATTATTATTATTATGATGATGTAAAGAGTGTCCAAGATGGGCACCGCGGATTAATCCTGAAGCTACACGTATTGCTGCACCCGCTGCACCTCCTAAAAAACGAATTAATTAAATATTATTGCATTTATAGTTTTCACTTAACAAATATATGATAATCTCATAATTTAATTAACGTACTTGGAGCTGCTGATGTTAAAGAAGCAACAGCTATCAATAGCAAAATTGTAAAAATATAAGCGACTTTCATTTCGATCAATTAACAAATTAATTATACGTTCAAAAGAATAAACGAGCGCCAATTTATAGAACTTGAAAAACAATTTTTAAGCAATTACGTCAGAGAAGTGAATCTTAATTATTTGATTAATGTGATTCTTGTTTTTAATATTTGTGTATATAAAAATGCAAATAAAACTCGTTAAACTTTTAATATTTACGTATAATATTCAAATAAAACTCGTTAAAGGAAATTCAGAGAGCGGATTCTCTGACTAGATATCGAGTATAACGATAATCGAGTAAAAATTTCGGTTACGAATCAAATCATGGCAGTTGATTGCAATCGAATCGAAATTTTTAAATAATTGTAGTAATTTTTACTACAATTTGAAATGTAAAAATGTCAAATTTTGGTAATTTTGGTAAGTTGTGAAGCATTTATTTATGTGTACCTAATTTAATGAAACTTGCGTACCTAATTTCATGAAACTAAATGAAACTGTGTCTTGAAATAGGGTGATAATTACTGTATGATATAGTAGAGCATTAAACTTATAAAAAGTAATTACGGATTTTGACATGGGCATACTGTAGAACCAAGTTTAAGTTTTATAGGCACTAAATAGATATAAGGAAACTGTCATATGTACAAAATTTAATGCTAATTAGATATACTCTATGATATATCTTATTCAGACATCAGGATGAAGTCTGTGTGAACCTGTGTTCATTAAAATCTGACGAGCGGTTCTATGAGATGTTCCTGCACACATACAAATTTTGCGAATGCGAATGCGGGTATGCGTACCGCGGACACCCCGACCTCGAAAACGCATAGAACAAACATTTCAGCGAACTCTATTTTTTGATCATCAAATCCGTCTCCAGACTTTATAGTTATTCCGATCCATAACTAAACGTAATTTGCATATACATGGGTCACGATCAAAAGAATTAACATATTTTTCGTAATATATATGTAGATCCACGCGCTTTTTTTTATGAATTTATTTTTCAGAATACAAGTTTACAATACAAAAAAAATGCTAACGTCAGAGAGGTGAAACTTTTTTATTTGGTTAGATTTGATTTTTTATGTCTATATAATTCGTTCAAAAAATAATTGGAATTAACAAATACTAAAGTTAAATTTTGAGGAATAAGTTTTAAATATACAAGTAAAAAAAATCAGGTTTTTAGGGGAATCCGTTGGAAAATAAACTCATACTGCGTTGCTTATTCTTTTTTAATGAATACATTACACGGAGAGAAATATTGGCTGAAATCAAGTAAAAAACGATATAAATCACGCCAAAAAATTACCATTTCATAGCTTGGCCAACATTTTTTGGATTTATAAAAATAAATTAGTAATATTATCACTTTACGCTTTTTTGTAATTTGCAACTATTTTGTATTAATTTTAAACCAATTTTGCAGTTATTAGTGGAATAAATCTACAAAAATGTTTTTTTAAATTATTACTCTTTGCAATAAATTGGTTATAAATATTTGTAAAACTAATAAATAATTAGATTAATTTTACAAAACTTTTATATAAAAGTGATATGTTCGTTTTGCAAAATAAGCAACAGCAAAATTAATATGCGTAAATTGCATCGCGATTTAAAATAATGGCTACTTAAAAATTAATACAACTTTTTTATAAATCTATTATATATTTTTATAAAAATTCGAATTTTTGGTCGTGAGTTATGAAAACTAAATAATGATTTATAAATAAGAATAATATTGATTGAGAAAAATATTTTCCAAAATTAATATACAAAAACTATCAATTTTCGTCAATACGTAGTGATTTAGGACAATCACAAATTATAAATTAATGCCACTTTTTTTAAAAATTTATAATTTCCGGTGGTGAATTGTTAAAAAGAATATATAGGTTTAGAAAAA